>OX579667.1:4086518-4686518 GCA_951230895.1 Carpatolechia fugitivella | reverse complement strand
AATTTGACCGTATATCAAGACAACTTGGACAATAAAGAATAATAACAAATTAATCTTCGAGATATTTTATGGTTTCGTTGAAAGTAAGACTACACCTGAAGGCGCTGAAAAGTGCTAATTCAGCTTTTTTAAGAAATTTTTTAGCATTATCTGTTTAACTTATGGCAGTGATAATTGGATTCGCCTGCTTATCCCTCCATAATTTATCCCACTTACATAATTACCTGCTTTGACCGTGAAGCGTACGTAACTAGTAAGTAAAATGCTAACGATGTGTTTTTTCTATTTTAGTAATTTTAATATGCATTCTCACGCGAGTCCTTGCAATTTTAACGTCTTTGAAATACTGCATGCGTTGCATAGTTAAATTAACGAGATATTTTTTAATTTACTGGGTTTGTTTATTTCGTTGCCGTAACCAGTACTGCAACTAAATAAGTTTAGTTAGTAGATTGCTTGTCCTGACTCTTGCTCTCTGAAGACTGGAGGAGCTCATGGATGCAGAGGCTTTCCGAGTATTATAGAAAATATGGATCTTTAGCCATCAGGTTGGCAACATATTAGGAGCCTGGTGGTGGAGATAACGTGGGTAGTAATAAGATAGAAACCTTGTCCCATTTTGAGCTCTTAACATAATATTCTCAGTCGTATGATCTCTTTGAATCTCGCTAGGTACGACATGACACATGACACATTATAATGACTGTTGATGTTTTAAAAAACAACACGAAACGTGTATTTTGTTACTGTTTTTTTTTCAATGCACTTCCAGCTTATTAAATTGTCAATATTTGAGACAAGAAACTCTTAAAATAAAAAAATAAATTAAGTCTAAATATAACTCAAATATATTTTTTTTTGTCTATACAACAGTTACTGTGTTCCTTCCTAGGTTAATGGAATATAATTATGTTTAAACAGGCGTAATTTTGCACAACGTTCACTATAAGTGTGATATAAGTAATGAAAGTCACCATTACTCCACAACTAAGTACTTAACAGTGGTAATGACTGCTAACGTCAAACAAACGGCCAACGATATCACCCAGTTATCACTTGCACTTACGACACGCATTCTTATGCAACAGTGCAGCGGTATTGATACCTAAGCAGATTGCGTTACAAATAATCGTGGACAATCCCTTCAATTTATGCGAAAATCTGAAAGAAATAAACGGCAAATCAAAATTAAAAATGCAGCCCAAGATCGAGACCAGTGCAGTGGAAGGAAAAGGGGTAGGCCTTTGCCCAGCAGTGGGATAACTAAAGAAGGCTATTAAAAAAAAGTTGTAGTGTTGTATTGCATTTTTCGACTAGAGGCTGGGGGTTCGTTTCCAGCTGATATGTCCCCACCGAGGGGTTCGAGCTTAACCTTAATTAGGACTTCGGGGTGCTAAAACACAAATTCAAAATAAGATATGTTATGTTGTTATATTATTATGACATCATTAAATTCGTAACTTTATTATAGGAACTTACGTATGCAAAATAATTCTATTTTAATAGATATTATACATACACATATAAATGTTAAATACCAGCGGTCGGCGCGGGTACGCTCGCGTTGTGTAAGATTTTCCCGTGGGAATAAGACTTTTTCCCGTAAAAAGTATCCTATGTGTTAATCCAGGGTACAACCTATCTCTATCCCAATCCGTTGACTAGTTTTTGCGTGAAAGAGTAACAAACATCCATCCATAAATCCATATTTACAAACTTTCGCGTTTATAATATTAGTAAGGATGTATTATGTACAGATATAATACAGATATAATTATAACAATCAATGGTTCAAATGATAACATGCATGTCATGACCTATTGTATCAATTGCAGTAACAACATGCAGGGTGCATTATGCAACTGCACGATGATTCGTGGGATATGATTGCTATCTCTTTCATTCATAGTTTGTATGGTAGTCGGTACATACGGCTCCAGGGTAATTTTCTAGACG
Source organism: Carpatolechia fugitivella (assembly GCA_951230895.1). Classification (NCBI taxonomy): domain Eukaryota; kingdom Metazoa; phylum Arthropoda; class Insecta; order Lepidoptera; family Gelechiidae; genus Carpatolechia; species Carpatolechia fugitivella. Next base: position 4,684,562 of record OX579667.1, on the reverse strand, counting down.
TCTAAGTTGTTGTCTAATATTACTAAGTATCTTAAAAAAAATAGAATAACATGAAAATTTTATACTGTTCTTTTATCTTATTTTTTGTATTTATATACTGTTAAGATAAATAAATTACAATTATGAATACTAGATCATTAAACTAAGTAAAATATAATTTCTTCTTTTATATATCATAGAATTCTGTCGTTACTCGAAAAAACAAAACTGACGAATTTTAGTCACAGCATCCAGAATCCAGACAAAAATTTACTAGTAAACTTCTACTCGTAACAGTTGAACGTAAATAACACCGCTTCTGAGGTTCATCATCCTTCCTGTAATCTTCGTTGCTAGAGATCTTCAAGCGTGCGGGCATAGTACGGGCTAGATTGTCCCATTAGGTAGATAGATTGGCTTCCTGTCCCTGGTGAAGTGGACAGCTCATCAAGAGAAGTGGGTTAGGCAAGGGCTCTTGAAGGGTCTGGTCGGGATCCTAATGAGGTGTGAAGATCCGTGTTGCGCAAACCCTAGGGAGCCTTGTGACACTGTAATTTGTGTAGTTGTGATAGATTGGAGGATCCTGTCTATAAGACCAATGGTGATACCGAATAGCGCACGACCCTGACCTTAAATAGAACTTTCAATGGTAACCTATAAATATAAATACCTTTTATTTTTTTAATGTAAGCATTTTGAGTCTTGTCTTTATACTAGTCAAAAAAGTTTCCCTGTGACTGGTCTATCTGTGCCTATATTTATGTATATTTATGCTTTTCTACCCGGCTACGCCCGGGACTGAAACATATATGACAATCGGCATACTTTTTTAGTGTAAAGGTCAAACTACTAGCAAAACAGATTTTAAATGTTTTTTTTTATTATTTTACAAATATAGTAGCCATGTAATCTGGTCAGTAATCTCTTCTATCGATTGGTACAAACCCCATCGAAATCGGTGCAGCCGTTCTCTAGTTATAAAAGGACAAACATTCAGTTTTATATACAACTTGTTACAAATAATACAAAAAAAAAGAATATTCTTCATCACAGGTATTTAATCAAAATTTTCCCATCTTGAGTGTCATTTGACACCTAAAATATAGACTATCGATTCTCAGAACGGAAAAGTATTGTAAACCATTCGTGCCTACAATTTTAAAAGAGATGTACTTGAATAATTTTATGTTAGAAAACATTTTCTTTTTTGCCTTAATTATCTTATTTACGTATTTACAAACATAAATATTATTTTGAAATATTTAGTTCATTATTTCATTAATTTATTATTTCATAACAATTATTTAACAAAGCTTTATTTATTTATTTGTAGTTTTTTCATTTTGAAATTAATTGTTCTAATATGAATGTTATGGTACAAGTACGTACAAACATTTTTAACCATAGCGGTAAGAATAGGCACATTGACCTAAAATTACATATCTAGTCCGAATATTCTTTGACACAGCTGATCACTAGAGATATGAAAATTTTAATTAAATGCCTTTGATAATAATAATATTCTTTTTTTTGGTATTTTTTGTAACACGTTGTATAGTAGATTTTATGGGTTCATAAATCTGGCGCCACCGTTCTATCCTATCATACAAAACATTTATTTTTTACACTTGTAAAAAAGTTTCGGAGTATTGGACAACATAGCTGTCAGGTCAACTGAGCTTTGCTGCTTCAATATTGAATAACCCTTACTCTTAAAAATAATGTAATCACAGTCCCCTTTGGAAAAGAAGAAGAAAAAGACGAACTCAACTTTATGAGTTGTAGAGCATTACTGTTTTAACCGTTACCTTTAGATTATATTAGTTTGTAAATCGCTTCAAGCTCACGTGACCCTTCATAGATTTTTATACTTTACACAACGTTTAATAACAAAATCACACGTTGAACTGTTATGGTTTTTGAACGTAAACGTTAAATATTTTCTTTTTGCAACCTTGCAGTGTGAAGTAACAATAACATTTGTGATGCATCGCAGAGCTTCGTAGATTCTTCATGTTTCTGCTACGTTACACTTTAGGAAACACTTTAGGAAACGTTGTTTAATAAACAGCATTTTTCGATAATGTTAATTCTTCCATTTAAAAATATGCATCATACATTTCTTTCAGTATCTGTCCTCCCGCGGCTACGGCTATCAGTTTTTGAACATTTGTTGTTTAATTTCATATTTTTACTGCGCCGAAAATATACCCGTAAGCCCGTGAGTGTAAAGGTTACTTTATGTAAGACGGATACGCACTGTAGCCATATTTGTCCAAGTTGCCAAACCTGTAAGAAAGTACTACGAGTTGCTTCCTTTCTTGTACTTAGCAACTGAAGTATTTAAACATGGTGGCCATTAAATCAGACTCGAGCATTCCGTAGGTTTGACTGATTTGACATTTGATACTAGAATCATGTAGAAGGATTTTGAAAGAATGAAAAAATCTTATGATTAACGATTTAAAATCATCACTTTTTTATTGTATTTAAGAGCATGTCAACAAAATAAAATTGTCTTCATTAGGGCAGACGATGATGCCTCAATGAATTAACCTCTAGAGTAGGGTCAAATTAGGGGAACTTCTGATTTTATCTCTACGATGTCACTTTGTCATAATTTCTGTAAAACTCTTTCGATTGCTTTGTAAGGTTTCTTAAAACTATAAGGTTCGATTGGGTCGCGTGGTTTGGTTTCATAAGTAAAATAAAAACGAAATAATCTATACAGTTATAGTTTGTTAACTTCTGTGTACTGTGGCATGTAATAAATGAAATTATATTCTATTCTATAGTGCAGTTCAGTATGAATTTCAATGTCTCCTTCTTCTTGTTCTCGCAACGATATGATGAAAAAACCAAATCAATCAGAAAGCCAGAGCTAAAGCTATTATCGGATCTTCTTTGGCCTCATCCAGGTCCAGCTTAGCTCAAGAAGTAGGCCAATCAGGGCAAGTTACCAAGTATTCCACAGCATGAAATTTACATCGTTTTGTTCCCGCCGCCGCCGTATAGTGATGGCACCCGTCAAACTAAACAACTTTTCACGAAAAAAAAAATCCTGCGACAAAAATATTTTTGTGGTCTCCATATAAAATGGGTCGGTAGGAAGTCTCACTTTGTATGGAGACACCAAAAATTTTTTTGTCGCAGGATTTTTTTTTTTCGTGAAAAGTTGTTCAGTTTGACGAGCACCGCGGCGGGAACAAAACGATGTAAATTTCACGGTAGTTAGCGAGACGCTTCCGTCGCACTGATCATTACATTCAGTTCAAAGGTATGTGAAGTCATATGGAAGATTCAAAGGTATATGGAATATGGAGCAATCAACAATTATGGTCAATCGAAAGATGATCTCCCCATTTTGGGGAAGGCTCGATCCCAATAGGTTGTGGACAATATTTTTATCGCTATTGTCACAACAATATGTACCAAATTATATTGTCCTCGTCCCGTATAACGTGCGTCTGGAATTCGAACCGTTTATATGAGTGCAATTAGATATAATAGTTTTTATAGTATCGTGTTGGTCGCTCTTTTATTTAGTTGAACTGTTGCAGTGATTCAATTGATTTGACTTTGCCAATTGGGAAAATGCATAAAAAAATATTCGATTTTTTCATAGTTCACCTGAAAGTATACAAAAATAGAATACTGACAGGAAACAGAATCGAAATTGATTGAAAAACAAACTAGATACAACATTATTAAACAAATATACCTGGGCTGATTGATAACTGGCCGAAACGACGAACTTAAAAAAATGATACGCAAAAAAAAAATATTACATTATATTTTGGCATCTTTTTGAAAATAGAACGCCAAATTTGAATTTAATCGAACTGGTGGAATTTGTTTGATAGGACGTAGAACATTCTCTGTCGTAAATTTTCTTAACAATGGAAAGAAACGAAATTCGTGCGGTGATAAAGTTTTACGTTTTAAAACAGAAAACAGCAACCCAGATTAAAACCAAGCTAGACAGTGTTTTAGGTAATTCTGCTCCTGCATTGAGTACAATTCACACCTGGGTAACTGATTTTAAACGTGGAAGACAGAGCTGCGAAGACGCCCACAGGTCTGGCCGTCCAAATGAAGTCACGAATCCGGACATGATCAAAAAAATTCACAAAATTGTATTGAATGATCGGCGCTTGAAGTTGCGAGAGATAGCAGAGATGGTGAGCATTTCATCTGAACGCGTTTTTAATATTTTGCACCAACATTTGGGAATGAAAAAGCTTTGCGCGCGATGGGTGCCGCGTTTGCTCACTGTTGACCAAAAGCAACGTCGAGTGGACGATTCATCGGAGTGTTTGGCGCTGTTTAACCGAGATCCTAACGAGTTTTCGCGGCGTTATGTAACAGTCGATGAAACCTGGATACATCATTATACTCCCGAGACAAAAGAACAATCTAAGCAGTGGACTGAGAGCGGAAACCTGCGCCGAAGAAAGCAAAAACGGTTTTGTCGGCCGGCAAAGTGATGGCGACTGTTTTTTGGGATGCTCGAGGGATTATTTTAGTGGATTATCTGCAAAAAGGAAAAACAATAAATGGAGAGTACTACGCAAGCTTGCTGCAAAAATTAAGTGAAGAAATCCAGAAAAAACGACCACATTTGGCCAAGAAAAAAGTTTTGTTCCACCATGACAACGCACCTGCACACACGTCAATGGTTGCAGTCGCCAAACTCCATGAATTGCGGTTCGAATTGCTACCGCATCCACCCTATTCCCCGGATCTGGCCCCGTGTGACTTCCACTTATTCCCAAACCTGAAGAAATGGTTAGGTGGCCAGAGATTTTCATCAAATGAAGAAGTCATTGTTGCCGTGGACGAGTATTTTGAGGGGTTGGAGAAAACATTTTATCAAACTGGTGTAACGGCATTGGAGAAGCGCTGGACTAAATGCATCGAGGTAGAAGGAAACTACGTTGAGAAATAAATTTATTTTAAATAGATTTTTAAAGTTTTTCTTTGTCGTTTCGGAAACTTATCAATCAGCCCTCGTATCTGTCCCTCTTTTCATCATCACCGAAAACAAAATTTTCTATGGCGGATGTATGGCCCACGTGACCAATGACGACAATGGTCATGTCGGACCTCTCTATCTAACCATCAACTTTGAAACCTTATAACTTTGTTTCTGAGCAAGATATTTGAAAAAATATTTTTATGTGTTTATCTGGAACTTAAAATATTTCTATAAATTTTAAAAAAATGTGCATATTCCCTATTGTTTAAAAGGAATTGATAGTCTATTCCTATTAGTACTTTCTAACATCTCATCTCGTATCAATGATCCCTTTTTTATTCGGTTAACTGAATGAACTTTCCTTGTTTTATAGACGTTAGTATCGTTCACAATTAAGCATATTTATTGCTAGATTTAAACCTGTGGCATTAGTGTTCAACGATTTATATTTTGTGGTTTTCCTATCCCCATAGAATGTATACAGCATAATATGTGCCGTTTTTTATTGGCAAGGAAAAGTTACAAATTATAATAAAATTCTGTATTAATGTTATACTCGTATAGCTATTGTTTTTATAACTCATTAATTGTTTTACTTGCTTTTTTATTTTTACGTTGGATTCATTTTTTTTGCGCCATGCCAGACATAGATATAACGAAAGGAAATCGCCTTGCCTATTATAGGCATGTAATGCGGAGAGAGGAATGCCATGTAGAAAAAAGTAATAAATTCAAGTGTGGATGGATAATGTTGGGAGAGGACGACCAAAAAAGGGATAGATGGATATATTAAAAAAATGTTTAAATGATGGTTGGTAGGAAAGTATGGAAGTAGAAAACATACTGCGTCGACCCCAAATGACGACAAGGACAGGTGAATACTGATGACATAAGGAATAAAATACCAATAAAATGTTACTTTTAAAATGACAGTCCAGACGTGTCGCTATCATACAATCATATCATCTGTTGCCTAAGTCACTTGTGCAAAGAGTCTGGGATTCTGTGCCGTGTCAGGTCAATATTTGTTTAGGACCTGGTTGCATCGTGTTTCGGAGACTCGGATAGAGATTACCCACTTTTGGTCCAAGATACGAGTATCCAGATTTTGGATCAAGTAAAATATTAGGCGAATGTTGTCCTCAGCTATGTCGGATAGACAGGCTCTGTCAGGTTCAGGCTAATAATCCATTTTTATAGCTTGATATGGTACGGTCCTTGTAACATTAAAGAGAATATTGAATTCGTATTTTGATTATAAGATTTTCATAATGTAAGCTGAAATTTACCGAACATATTAACTGCGGATGGTTCAAGACCTGGAAGGCTCGGGACTTTGAAAAATGGAGCACTAGAGAGGAAGGAAACAGTCAGTACAGTAAGCAACAGATTGATGTGAACTGGAAATGACGACTATATTATTACATACATTAAATTAAAAGTTACTATAAATAGTCACTCACCATCCGTGCTGCGAGAGTCGCTGTCTGAAATCAGTCACAAGTTTTATTTCAAATGTTCATTTTATTTTGCACCCAGGTCTGTATATAGGTAAAATAGTCTTGCAGTCATAACGTAACCAGTCAGTAAGTAAGCGTAACAACCCATAATAATATCGAATTAAGTAGACAGACGTGCATAATGTAATACAGCAAATTGTATTAAAGTTATTGTCGTGAAAGCGCTCGGAAAAGTGGAAACGCATACATAAGAGATATAAATGCTTATGCTTAGTTGTAGATTGCGAAAGCAAGCTCAATGGACGCAGCGGACCGCGAAGGTTCGGGTTTGGGGTTCTGAGAAAGTTAAGAAAATGCTTAGTAATCTTTTGTTAAAAATAAAATTATCTGTGTTATATGTACTGGCTGAATGAAGACCCTACAACCTACGAAAATACAATTATAAAGCTATGACAAAAACACGTTAGAACAAAAGTTGGTCAGTTACGTAAAAAATATTTTTGGTTACTTATATTATATTGTAATAACTTTCGTAATATACAGTTGATCAAAAAACTGGTTAATCACCCTAGGTTGAATGTCATTTGTAACTTATAGAATAACATAGATTATTATCGTTTGAAGATCGATCTGTCAGAAACCGAGTGCTTATTGAAATTTAAATAACCGACCAAGTCAAAGCTGCGCTTAATGGCCCACTCCATGAATGTACCAGCCTGGTACTACCAGGAGGGCTCCTGGTACATTCATGGAGTGGGCCATTAACGAGCAGCCTGCCCAGCAGCGAGACGAATGGCGACGGATTGTTAAACTTGCCACCACTAACCTGGACGTGACGACTACGACCACTCTGCCAAGAGTGTAACGACGAAAAACAAACAGATTTATTTCCTTACCTAATGTACCGTTAGATAGAACTGTGTAATGTGGGAAAAGCGATCACAGTCCCGCTACTCTTCCAGTTTATCGTGATTACTCGTATTGCTATGCAAATCGATTACCGACTCGATTACAGCCACTGAATCGAGTTCAAAGTATTCAAGTGATAGAAATCGATTTCTGCTTCAATAGTGATTGTCGACTTGGAAGACCTTTTGTTAGAATGAATGGTTTTTCGTTTGTGTACAATAGTTTCTTTTAGATTAAGTACAGCATTTTATTGCTCCAAATTAGTTACCGATTTATGACTTTTTTAACGTGTAGGAGAATTAATTTGGCTTAATTTATAAGCTTCTAGAAAACTTTAAGTTAAGGTTAAGCTAGCTTCGTACCATAATAAAGTTTTGAGGATCAAGTGGTGTTGTTACTGCAAATAAATAAATTAAGAGTTAAGTCGATTTGAAAAAGGTTCACGATATTCAAACTATGCGACGAATGCACGCAAATGTACGTCCCCCGATTTTTATTCTACATTTCACATTTGCATATTATAAGAACCTAAAATCCAGGACACACGTTGCAGCAATACATATCAGAATCTAGACCAGTACCACTACCAGCATATGCAAGCTCCTCGGATGCTATCAAGAGGTCAAGAACTCACGTCTCGTATCGAACGATGACTCACTTCAAATACAACCTTACTAGTTCTGCTATATTTTCTGATAACGCCCCCACACAGTTCTGGTTGAAGAGTTGCTGGGGCTGTAAATGTAAATTGGCGGTGTCTGCAACGTTACCTTCTCAATCAACATACAGTTTATCGCATACAGAATGTTCCCGCTCGTGTATTTCGGAAATGCAATTGTAAGTTTGTCGTATCATGCTGTAACCACATCTAAAGGAAGACTGTCGTAAGTGCATTTTAAGGTTTTACGAGATTGTAAGCTAAGTTTATGAAATTACGGTGGAGATTTGTTTAGCAAAGTGTTGGCTTGTTGACCTGATAATCCAGCTGATGTGTGTAAGCTAGTTGCCACAATTAATTGCAACGGATACGCACAGAAGCTAGGTGGCATGTATTTGATTAAACAAGTGTTAAGTTCGCATTAATACCGTTTATAGAGTGACGTCGCCACAGACACAACAAAGATTAATGGAACATCTGCTATTAGCATTACAAGAACCTTTACAATGCTTACTTTTTGGTAAAATTCGTTTCGCTTGATTGAAATTAATGAACACGAAAAATGTTTATAAAACGTAACCTTCAGTTTTACGGCTTTTGAAAAGACGTAGGTAATAGAAAGAGAGACCGAAGAGAAAAGAGAAAGAGGAAAACGTAACTTTGAACAAGTGCAGAAAAAAGGTAATTTAGTGTGTCGCATCAGCAAGATAGAAGCGGCAAGATATCGGTTATTCCACTAACGAAATAAGCCGTGTGGAAAAAGAATAAAAAACTTATATGGTGCGATGGTATCAATCGACATTATTTATCGTGTGACACGATCTTGACACTACATACAATGGAATCGATTTGGCAAAAACATCAACTAGAATTGACTGTCCTAGTTTCTATCAGGGTGTATAACGTCAAAGGGCAATGCTATTTCAAAGGTTCGTCCCTTCTTGGGTTTCGTGATGGAAAAGGTCAAACATTATCGTCTCTAAAGAGCCTATCCCTTGACTCTGTATTGTCATTGGTTTTAGGTTAGTATATTGTTGACGGTACAAGCCAATATTGTGATGTGACACATTTATATTTATGTTCATATATTTTATACTTTCTTTTCTTCTTATTTGTAGGCCCAATGTAGATTAGGACTCATTACGACTTAATACATTAAATTTCTTCGCCAGTGAAAATTACAGACTTCTCACGATGTTTTCCTTCACCATAAGAACATCGATCGAATGAACATAATTTTAATCTTGAAATTCAAAACTCATTAGTAAATATTATATTATATAACTTTATATTTTTTTTAAATCTGTGACTATAGCCTTTACTCCATTTACGGACGCTTACACATTTTACATTTTATATCTGTTTATCGTCAAATTGAAAACATCCACATAAAATTCCACATGTACAGCGCAACAGAGACCTGCAGCTTACTACACACACAATCATAAGTTAGTATTGTTAAAATTCCCTCTATTGTCAACGCGAAGTTAGGTATTTTAACAATTGTTCATGTAGCGTTTGTCACCAAGGATTGGGGTCGTTGACTTCTGCAGAAAATTATAATGACACAAAAATTACCTACACGTATGAGAATCATTGTTACAAGGTAAAAAACTATAGTTAGTGTTGTTAGTTGACCTAGTATTGGCATTGTTAACTGACTCTACATCGTAAATTAAAATGCTACTAGAATGCAATTTGATTGTGAATGCAGACGATTATCGTAATGAATGTTTTTTTAACATCTTTTATTTTTATTGCTAAGTTTTATTTTTTATTTAAATTACTTCGGCCGACTTTCTCAGTGCGTTAATTACGGCAATAAAAGCAATTAATTTCGTTTAATTTGCTAATAATTATTTTACTTCGATGATATTGTTCTAAAGGCATACAAATATTTTTATCTCTACATACATAATTAATATAGCATCTCCTGTGAGATTTTACAACTGTTGAAATTAAAATAGCACGAGATCAATAGCTCCCCATTAGAATTCCTCGTGTTAGGGATGGATACCATGAAAACATTACAGATATTAGTCCTGGTTAGTAATCGAACCTGGGACCATTGCGTACACAAGCTATACCGGTTGACAATGTTATACTCGTAGTATTAAATTTAATCACTAATATATTCTTATATCATTTACGTTAGTTCCGTCTGCGGCTCTGAGAAAATCTCGCAAATCGCGGGAAATATCTTGAGTCACTAAGTCACCTCACATGTTATAATGACTCATTCTATTTTAGATTTACTTATCACTCGTATCGTATCGGTCATGCTTCTGTGCAGATTCATTGTTTTTGTACGGAACACGTGACTGTACACGTTTCTTTGACAAGGCTACGAAGAAGGTGATTTTAGGAGAATTTAGCATTGAAATAAGAAAAATAATGTGTTAATTTTATATACATTTTTCTATCGATATCCATCTTATCCCAAAAACGTTAACTGCTGAACAAAGATCCCATAAAATTTAACGATTAGCTGCTATCAGGGTCCCGTTTCACGAAGCAACAAGTTACTAGTAACAAGTTACAATTTGATATTCATTGCGTAGCCAATTCGCCTTAACTGTATACCCTTATCGTTTTATCTTTTTGTCTACGCAATGTACATCGAATTGTACTTGTAATTTGTAACTTGTAGCTTCGTGAAACGGCCCCCAGGACATCACAATTGTTATTTGTAAAGGTGTTTCATCCGTCGTAATAGTCGTAAAATAAATATGAAAGTGTCTAAAGAAAGTTGTTACATTGTTTCATCTTATGCCCATACTTTTGACACGTGTATCTTTACACTTAAATACTTTTAATCCTTATCCTTCGTTACTAATATTATAAACGCGAAAGTTTGTAAGTATGGATGTATGGATGGATGTTACTTACTCTTTCACGCAAAAACTACTGAACGGATTGGGATGAAATTTGGAATAGAGATAGTTCGTACCGTGGATTAACACATAGGATACTTTTTACGTGAAAAGTTTTATTCCCACGGGAAAATCTTACACAACGCGAGCGTAGCCACGGGTGGACCGCTAGTACTTTATATTTCATCTTCAACTTCCTTATGGATCTGTTTTTGTAAATAGCTTAGCTACCTGTATGCTGTATGACTACTTAAAGTCGTAATAATCTATACACATCAATTTAGAGTTCTCTGAACGTCTGACTCAACCCTCCAATATTGCAACAACTACAGTTAACTAATCTAACAACAATATTATTATTCGTCTGGTTATGTCTATTGAAACAGCAAATAAGCAAATTTAAATTCTCAAATAAATACGGACGAGGCTTTTAAGGTTTTTAACATGTTGACAAGTAACTAAATGCTTTCGTCTAACCTGAAATATTAATGATAAGAACATATTTTTGAAAGTGATGATAAGCCGAACCATACTTATTCAGAAGATACTTATTCACTCAAGACAACCAACAAACGTCATAGGACTGAACTAAGGACTTATTCGACTTCAACGACGCACCTTCAAAAACAACCAATGATGAAACCTCATGTTGAAACACTAAGTTAGACCTAACAAAGTTGGCGACTAGCCCTGCTATCGCGGTGTCGAAACGGGCCGATTGTGCGCATGCCCACGCGCATCCTGCGCGACTGACTCACGGCGCATTGGTTCATGCTGCTACTGAAACAGGTGGTGTTTTCACAACTATGTTAGTCTGGTGAGTTGGTAGTCCATCTGTTGTCTGTTGAAGGTCTGGGTTGGGGGTATGAGGCTTTAGTTCTTAGTACTCATCTACAGTTTTCTATTGTGTGTTCTTGTTCTGGTTGTTTGCGGATAGCTTGTCTAGGTAGACATACATCATAGTCAATAGTTTCCAATACCAATTTACATATTGTAGCGTTGTGTTAAGCTTCGGTGTTCGAAACTTTTTACGTGTTTTTCTCAGTTTTTTCTTTCTTATTCTAATTTCTAATTTTGAATTTGATTTTGAAAGGCTTTTGGTTTTTTTGTTTTTTTTTGGCATTCAATTTCTTGATGGAGTTCTGAGCAGTTGTGAAAGTGCTGCATTTCTCAGTTTTTTGTGCAATTTCATTAATAAGCTCTAGTTGTTTATCAAAAGCTTAGCATTCTATAAGCTTCGTCAGTGTGCGAACAGAGGAGTGATCAGAGGACCACTTGTTATCAGTTTTCCTGGAAGTCATAGCTTCAGGTTCGAGCTGCCTGCTCACCCTCGGGAGGGAACGGACCTGGCTGAGACGTAAGGGACCAGTGCGCTGGACCCTAAGCTGCTGCTGTGGTCGCGCGTGAGGTGAATCCTGGCTGCAGTCTTGCTGCTTCATCGGGGTCCTTGGCGTTGGAGGTTCATCGGAGGTTGCTGCAGTAGCTGTGTTGTTTCACGGGACCTTCGCCAAGGAAGTGCGGTGTTGTTTGGAAGTTTACTTGTTTTGACGTATTATTTTTAACGTACTTTTTTAGATTCAGTTAGGTAACCTGTAAACAAACCGTTAAATTGGTAAGTTGCTAGTTTTTTTCCCTAAATTCAAACCGGCTCTCCACGCCTCCGTCATCCCTTCCAGGCTGTTCTTTTGGCACTTAACGTTAGTCCCCATACTTGATCTACAGTTTTGTTGCGCAATAATTCCCTAGACAGGTAGGGCTCTATTTTCATCACTATCACAGAAGTCACATACTAATTTTGGGGAACTGTGATGAGTTTTGTTTTTTTCTCTGTTCGGTTTTTATTTCAAAATTATTTAGCGTTATGTTAGACATCTATTACCCTTGATTCTGTTTTTTTGTATTTGTTTTTCTTGTGTGTTTTAAATTGAGTTCTATTTTGGTAAGTTTCTTTAAATCAAATCTTGGCTTTTTATACCTTTTTTAGTCTAAAATTATATTCGTGTATAGTAGTTCTTTTGGCCTTTTACTTTTAATACTACAATATGTAATATAATGTAGCTACGTTTGCTATTAAAATGAGTGAAGAATGGTCAAATAAATTAAACTGAGAAATCATGGTGGACTTGTTTTTGAAATATTACTTGCAAGAGTCAGTAAGTAAATAAATATACTATAAAGAAATATGTGAACTTTCGCAGGCTTTGATTAGCATAATATATTAACATTGAAAAAGATTTATACTATTTGCCAAATGATCTCACTCTTCCTTACATTTCTAGTACTCAGCAGGCGTTAGAGGGCGTTATCTTGTTACTAAAATACGCAATAGAAGGCGTCGTTTTGAATTATGGCTAACACGAGTCTATTTTGATTTTACATAAATACATTACCTGTGCATCGTGTGTGGTACGACAGTTATCTATAGCAAGCTGAATTGTGGGCACATAATCTGCCTCCTTTCATTCATAAATCTCTAAATTATCAACATTTGTTCAGCTACGTTTGTTTACATTAGATACACGTTGTTTATCTTCGTGATGTATTACCATTGCAGAGTTTACATAACTGTCATTGTTTAAAATAAAAGCGTGTAGACAGTTTAACTAATTTGTTGTAGCTGATAACAGTTGACTTACATTATTGTGTTTTATCAACAAAGGATTTTTTATGCCATTGAACTACAGTGAACTTCGTTTGTTAATTTTTATCATACTAATTACTGTGCTGTGGATCTCGCGAGTTCGTCTTTTTTTTTCGAAATGGCTGAAATATGTTTTGTTTTATGTTTTCAACCCCCACATCTCAGCAATTTTCAAAAATTGCAGCAAATTAAATAGACAATAAATATCCACATAATTATCCAAACTGCTCACAAAATTTCACGAGAATCGATTGAGGAACGGAATCTGAAGAGGAGAACAGCCATCGGACAGAACAGACATCTTCTGGACATCCGCTGAACAACCGGACATACGAAAGCATTTACCCAAGCTGAAACGGAGACACTTCGCGCTCAATTTGTGAATTAGTTATCTTATACTGAGAGTTGTACAAGCTGAGTATTATTTTTTCTGTATTGTCTATTACCTAATTTATAATATTTTTCAACTAACTGTGACTGCCTGCACCAGTTGCAGACAGCATTTTCAAAGTGATTTGCATCACAAATTCCCATTGTACTGTTCATGAACAAAATTTGTCACTTCTGGCGTTTTCTTATAGTAGGGTCGTACGTAGCCATGTTCTAGCTAATAAACATGCATTTTAAACTACAGGTACATTCTCTTGCCTTGAGTTTACCACTGAAATAATGAAAATTTCATATCGCCGACCCCTTGAGTCCTAAAGGTCAATTCTCTTGAAGCTAGTGGTTACCTCTCATGAATTCTGATGGCTGGCTCAGCGTTTCAGAGCGGCCTACCTTCTATCAAGTGAAATGTGCTTTCATTAATTTCAATATGATTTCAACCGCTTGGATTTATTCTTTTTTTTTGAACGGACCAATCGCTATATAGCGGGCGCGGACTTATGATTTCTTATTCATCCACAGCTCATTATAAGTACGTCCCCAAAGAGGGGCTTGAATTTGGGCAATCAGACCTTAGTCGCACAGGCCCAGTGAGGGATGGTTGATTTCACACATAATTGTCATTGCCATTGAATTTCTTCGAAGTAGCGTGTTGCTTTCCCAGGATCTTTGCTTTCGTCTTCAATAAACGAATAAACGAACATAATGAATTCGAAATTCAAAAAACGGGAGCTGGCTGCCCAAGCCACTACACCGCCAACGCTTTATCGGATTAGTAATATTTTGACTATCAAGATGATTATTGTTTTTATGAAAAGCTCATTTCTGAATGCAAGCTTTTAAAGCATACAGAATGCACAGGCTACAAAACGTCTCGGATCCAGACACGCAGGGCTTACACCCTGATTCCCTAGCATCATACCACACGCACTTGACCTTTCGAACTCGTGTAGGAACGTGTGATTGCGTCACGAGCTTAGGTCACGTTCTTCGGTCTCGACGGGCGTGTCGTGACGTGCCCTGAACGTCGCCGTGACAGAAGTCCGTGATTGGGTAAACAATTTGGAGTCCATTCCTGACCAGGTAGAGTTATTACTTGAGGGTTGTTAAAGGGCTATCACTCCGAGTGATTTTCGCACGTTTTGGAACCCGCTCTGTTTCGATAAGAATGTCTTCTGTTGTTTTCGCACTGCGAGAGTTCTCATGCTAATTTGTCCCTCAGCTGCATAAAAGAAAAAAGCGAACCGAAATCGCTTTTGCTATATGGCTATGGCTAAACATGGCAGGTCTTCTAAAAACGTGGAACCTAAAAACCATGTTGTGTTGTGACCTAGAACGTCTCTGATGGCGGCAAGATGAACGGACTCTATTTGAATTCCTTATTGGCAGACAATATCTCCGTAAAAACCTAAAACTGTAACTCGTACTGAAGCAGGTTATATAAGGTATTGTTGATTGTTCTTGGACAGAATCAATCAAGGTGGAGGTCAAAGC
Organism: Carpatolechia fugitivella; assembly: GCA_951230895.1. Lineage (NCBI taxonomy): Eukaryota > Metazoa > Arthropoda > Insecta > Lepidoptera > Gelechiidae > Carpatolechia > Carpatolechia fugitivella. The sequence continues at coordinate 4,669,183 of OX579667.1, read as the reverse complement.
CGTTTGCGAATTGTATTGTTTATTGGTGGCTACGAGGACCTAAGTTCATTGGTAATTATGTATCTGAACCCTGATTCTTTATAAACTTGTAAAAGTTAAAAATTCGGATTTATATATGACGTAACCTAATTTTTGAAATTAGGTTGTGCTCGTTGTTTATCTGATTACTGGAAAACGCAAGTATTTGTTGAAGAGATTTTTGTGTTAGCCGTAACACGGTTTTGTTATCTTGACCTGCTAGACTGCTGATTGTTCAGGATTTCACGCTTTAGGCTGTACAGCCTTGTGCTCTTTGCATAGTTTCGAGAGATTTCTTTTGTTTTCTTTGGTGAAAGTTAGCGATAACGGTGTTAGAAAGAATTCAAATATTTTAAAAATGACTATTTTGCAGCCCGTTCGATTGGCTTTTTGTAAAAAATCTCCAAGATTTGTAGTCTTGTGTGCCTGCCCAAAAAATACAACGCTCTCGCAATTAGCCAATAGTAAATATGGAAACTGCTGCTACCAAAATGAAGTATGTTTTTACCACTCTACGCTTCTGTGACAAAGTATCTGTGACATAAAAATCCGACGTTATAATTTTTCAAACATGCATCAGGGAATGTGGCACAGTTTTTGGCAAGCGTTCAACACATGCACTTGAAACCGTTTGAAGCGTTTGGAGCAAACCTTTAAAGGCTATGCAAGTTAAGTTTTAACTGTCTTCAGCTTATATTCTAGAGACATTTCACTCAATCTTTATACACTTGCAATGAGAGTTGCTATATATCTTGGATTAGACGACGCAATCCGCTTTAGGCACTTTTTTATTATAAGGACAAAAAGGACATTGGAAGCGCGAAGCGTCTCCGTCTCAGCTTGACCAAAATTGCTTTTGTATGTGCATCTGTTTGTTCTCCTCTACAGGTGAAATTGTGTGAGCAGGTTCGAGAAATTGATAAAAAAATCTGTCGAGTCAGTATTGAGAAATTTTGAAAAACTACGGAAATATGAAATTACGAAAAAATTAAAAAAATAATACTCGCGAGGTCTACAGCTCACAGAGACACTAGTTATTACTTTCTGACCATGTAATGGAAAAAAGTGCGAAGGCCTTTTCAATAATTAACCAGTAGCCAACAAACAGTACATAGGTATATCAAAATTGCATACACATACGTCATACACTACCACGACGCGAAATTACATCAAACCACCTGGTTGTTTTGGACACCTATTTCAGACTATCAAACATCTGAAGAATGGCTAAAAGCTTTAAAAACAGTCGTAATTTGATATACGTCGCTGTGTTTGTGTCGCACTGGAGACAGCAAATTAGTACTGCAACAGCAGTGAGTTATCAATCTTTTTTAGACAAGGTGTAAAGCAGATTTTAGATCACTGAAACGTTTCTTTCTTTCGTAGACAGGTAGAGCTGTCATTGCTTCTGCGCAGAAAGAAGTGCGGTTTCGAGTCCTAATCGGGCTGATAAATATTTCGTCCATCCTCTCATATTTCACTCTCATTTATTAATTGCACCGCCAACTCTACTGCTTTAGAATACTTAAAATATGTGTATCAACCCTAGTGTTATACGGATTAAAAGCGCTGTCAAGGTCGATTCTTTCTTGGAAGTCTCCATTTACGTGTGGTTCACGTACGCAAGTTTCACCATTTCATAAAGTTGATGTAATCGACTCCAGCTCCATATAAAGTGTCCACGGCATATCATTCGTTGTTATTACGGAGAGAAAGTAGTAATGGACACTGGCTAACCTTGGTGCCTTAGTGGAATCGACCGGTTTGTGGAATAAAGAAGTTTGAATATGGCAAGGCAAATTATGCAATTTGAGCAGAATTTACCTATATTTATTTCAAATGACATCTGTAGTTTTTAATGAAAGTAAATTTATTTTTACTTAAATCACATTGAACAAAAATAGTTTTAATCCAACAATAAAATTACAAAATTTAACTCTAACTAACGGCTCGAACGTGTCCATAACGCAGGCTGCGTTGCTACGCTGGATGACAATAGATAGATATTATTTCAAATTGTTGTAATTATTTATTTATCACAAACAAATATTTGATACAATTTTACACGAGAAAACCCAAAACAATTGCATAAAAAAAATATCAAATTGACATTTTCGTTAAATAAAATGAACTTGAAATATGCTAAAACGTGCAAAAAATAACTTTGGTACCTAAGCTAATGTAATGTAAAGCAAACTTGCAATGGTTGCATTTACATATTTTATAGGCGCCGAGCGAGGTTGAGTAAAAAGAAAGAATTGTTCCCGCGAATAAAGCAAAGTTAGATCCAGTGACAAATTTACATCACATTGCTGTTTGGCTCGCACTTTTGATACCAAATTAGTACTGCAACGTACTTCTATTATCTAATCTGTGCTGCAACAAAAATCGTCAGTAGTTCATCAATGTTCAAAACCTACCGTTTTCCTGTTCATGGATTTTTTACGATTCCAAAAACTCGGTAACAAAAAAGAACTGAATATTATCATATAGGTTAGTTTTTTGGGTATTTTAGGTAATTTTTTTTTTGCTTTATAGTACACCTATAACCATATACCTATATTATTTTTTAAATGTACGTTGCTCTGGCCAGTCTACAACTTATACTACTTTTTAATATCCTATTACCCTTGAAATAAGTTCTTTATTTTATTACCTTTGTACCATCTTAGTAGTACACTCATTGCGTTGAGTATATCCGCCCACACTTCATTTGTCTCTCCCATTTGAAGTACAGACGTACAGTCGTAGACGATTCTCTGTAATACGATCCTTAATTTAAAACATAATAACTTCATAACAGTGGCCGAGCCAAGGATGAGCGCGATCCATAACGGTTCTCACAATGGGAGGAAGTTCACAGACCGTGCGTCAGCCAGTCTTCAAAAAAAAGAAAATAAAGAAGTAAAAAGTCAACGCGCTGTGCATTCGATATTTAAATTTTATTTTTTTCAGATGTGGCACAGAGTCTAATCACGTTCCGCCTTTAATAATAAAGCTATTTTATCTAGGTAGAGATATTCACCCACTTTTGTAAATAATTGTTAGTAGGTATTATTCGAGTGTTAGATCTGTGTTTCTAATAAATTCATCATTTTATGTTAAGATTTACTTTCTCTGCATATCCATTTTACTTATTCTTACCTCAGTCCCTGACCAAAGAATTGAAAACATTAACGAAATAGCGAAAAGGAATACGAATAATGCCTTGAAAAATAAAGTTGAATGCTCAAAAATGTGTGGTATTTCAGAAACTTAAATTGATTTGTGGCTCGGCCGGAATTATTTATCCTTTCCAGCGAAAACTTGGCTGTATTCCAAGTTACTTTAGATAAATAATGCTGAGCTACTTCAATGCAGGTTATTATTTTCCTTTGTGAATGCTTATATTATTTGTTCACAACAAACTCGACCTAGGGTAACATCGATTTGATTCTGCTTGCTCGACAGACCGCACATATGGCTGCATTCATTTCGATATAAGTTTTTTTTAATGTTACTGTCAAAATAAAGGTTTCCCAAAAAGGTTGCGTAGATTGTTGTTTCGTTTTCATTTCGTCGTCCTTTTTGGTGCGTACAGCTAACTATTACTTGGTGTATTCAAGAGAGTGAATTAAATAGGTTTCTTCTGGGTAAGCAAGAACCCCCCCTCAACCCTTCGACCCCTCGGTGGTCCCGTGATGATCCGGTCCGGTGCAGATGTCTACATTTCATCAACAGCTCATATACTTCCCCACCGAGGGGCTCGAGCCTACCCTGAATTAGGGCGATTAGGCCTTAGTCGACCACGCTGGCCCAGTGCGGATTGGTCGACTTCACACACAACCTTTGAATTTCTTCGCAGGAGTGTGCAGATTTCATCACGATGTTTTCCTTCACCGTAAGAGCGTCGAATAAACGTAATATGAATTCGAAATTCGAAAACACATTGGTACGAACTACGAACCCGCGGAGACAGTGGCCTTAGCCACTAGACCACCGACGCTCTACATTTAATTCTACTAATTTGGCAATCATCATTAGGCTGGTGGTTTACCCACTGACCACTGTCCTTTTTGTTCCTCTTACTCACTCTGTATGACTGTGACTACATTGTTTCTAGCTAGGCAGACTACTGAATATGTTAGGTGAATGATCATACTGTTCAAGTAGAAGTTTTACTGTATTTTAATAGCAATGTGCGACGTGGGGAGGAGCGGTATTATTAAAGAATCAAGACGTGTATAAAATTGAAGTCGTTTATTTATAATATTTTATTACGACATGAGTTTTTCCAAGGACAGTCTACCGTAGAATCCACTCTTGAGCATTCCATATATTTGTTTTTTCAAAATTCAAATAAACCCGTCGATTCTAAAAGTATTTACTGCCAGCAATAACCAACGAGGCTGAGACGTATAGGTGTATGAACACATACCTAACACAATGTTACAGATAAACAGTTCTGCAAAATAAACGATATATGTAATTTGATTCTGATGTGAAATTAAATATTTGATTCAGTATTTTTTACGCCTACAAAACAATAAATACCTGCAATCGAGATTTTCAAACACAATTTCTCACCATAACGGACCCTTCGTCAGGGTTGGCTGGTGCGCGTGAGTCGCTCCCCACATGAGTCAAAACCCGGCACAATGGTGTTTGGGCGCCATCGCAGGTCATGCGTCGGCGCATCTAATTATAATGTCAACGATGATGCACTCAGCATGCAGGATGTTCGGTCCGCAGTGTGGGGACTTCGAACGGTTGTCGCCGGACATTTGTAGAGTTTGTTAGCGAAATTCGGAATTATAAAAGCGACTGGTTATTTTTTTGTAATTTTGCGAAAAATATTTAACTATGTTGTCTTATTATTTTCGTTTCGGTTTTAATATGCTTTGCGTAAAAAGGTGTGTACCGCGTTCAGAAGGGAAATCTGAAAATTATTTAGGGGTTTTGGAAGTCCCGTTATAAACTACGCTGTTGTTCTATGACCGCATGCAATTTTTTATTCCACATTTAAAGTATTCGTTGATCTCAGCCGAATATTCCCAATGCGAATCTTAACCCAAAAATATTGCCAATCATGGTTTTATTGTGTGCTTCTTAGAAGCCCACTAAAGCTCTGCTCGCCCCTTCGGAGATATGAGCGTGGTCTTATAATCAAGTGAAGGTTATCAGCTGAAAGATGTTCACTCTTGGCAAAGATTTCCCCCAAAGATCTCTACATTTTCGATACGATAAATTTTAATACTGGCCATGACTTATATTGTCCATTGCCGCAAATAAATATCTTTGAATCTTTTGTTGCATGCAATACATTAAACACGGCTCCATCAGGAGTACTCAATGAAGCAGATCGTTTGAAATACCGCGCGGTCCTCGCATTCCCCTATCTCTCGCGGAGTGACATGTTAGGCTCGAGTTGTCTCCTCACTCGACAGATGTCAATCGCCACGATGAGCTTAACTTTGAAACAGATTAGTGGGTGTCGTTATAATAGCGTATAGGCGTACTAAGCAGTACTTGCTTTAGTGTTTCACTGATAACTTTGGAAAGAGCTTTTTTCACGGCTACATATATTACTACTTTGGTATACATTGCAATTCAGTCAGTTAGGGAAAAAGAGCTTTTTGATTAGTTCATACACTTAAGTGACATTGTATTTTGTGTACTTATTTGTGAATGACGTGGTTATTCCATCGTAAGTACATATTGTAAGTTCTTTCTGCTCTATGCACGATATAGACGTAGTAGCTTTGGAATCTACTTTTTTCTTTAGATCTATAGTTTCTTTTCTTCATCTATCACTGTAACACAGTTTTGTAACACAGTTTTCAACTAGCACAAGCTCCAGGGTTTAATATTCTGTGACAAAAGTTACAAATAAAAAAAAAACTTATTTCTTACTATTTCAGCCCAAAATATTATTTCTACGAGAATTGCATTGAATTGAAATTGAATTCAATTCAGTGTTTATTTTCTTACTCATGCAGTGAACCAACAGTACGGATATATGTAGAAAGTGGCAGTGGAAGTGTATACTATTTCTGTCCCATTAGAAACTGGATGGATAATTATGGCGTGGTTGGTACCATTGGTGGTTGGTTACTTAGCAAGGCCAGTTCTGAAGTGACGCCTGTCATTTGTTTCCTGTACTAGTGGAGGTTGTCTTTGTTTATTATCTTTCATTTCAACTGCCTTTTATTTAACAATTTATTGTACACAATAATAACAAAAATAAAAATACATTTGAAAAAACGACACAACAGGCCTGCTTATTTCTAGAGAAATATCTTCCAGCACTTTGTTTAGTTATTACACCTTACTGTCAGAGGTAAAGGAGTGCGATACGGGATCGAGGTAAATAAAGCTGCAATGTGGCTGCAAGCAAGTCTTATTTATTGTACTGAAGAAATGTTTGCTTTGGTTTGTGCAGACGATGCCTCTAGTTTCAGCGCTTTTCTTCTTTTCTTTCTTTTCTTATTTGATTTTGGTGATTATTTGACCGAGCGAGCGAAGCGTCTCTGTTTCAGCTTGGCCAAATTTGGTTTTGTATGTCCATCTGTTTGTTTGTTTGTTTCACTCTACAGGTCGCGTTTCTCAACCGATTCTCGTGAAATTTTGTGAGCAGGTTCGATAAATTAATCGATTTTTTTTGTCGAGTCAGTTTTTGGAAATTTTAAAAAATGACGGAGTATGGGGGTTGCCAGCTAACAAGGTCTACCGCTGAGGCTGTTTTCCTCTACAGGTCACATTTCTTAAAATAAAATGAAATAAAATAAAATCAAATCAAATAAAACAAAATAAAATAAACTTTAAAAATAAAAAAAAAAACAAGGGGTTGGGGATGTTTGTCGAGAAAAATAAAATAAAAGATATATACAGACTCTACAGCTCACAGAGCCACTAGTATATAAAATATAAAAAAAAAAACAAGAGGTCGGGTATGTTTGTGGAGAACAAATAAAAATAAATATGAAAAGATATACAGACTCGCGAGGTCTACAGCTCACAGAGCCACTAGTACTGATGTTGTACAATAAGAGATCATTGTAATGTTTTATCTTTGGCACAAAATAGCTACGATTCTCAGAGACATTCAGGGCAAAGGGTTTTCAGTTACTTCTTCACAAAAAACAAAACAAAGGGACTAACTTTATTTTAGTTTAGACTTAGGCTCAAGAGTGCATTGTAACGACCTTATTTCTTTTCCCAAGCTGGTTGGAGATATCCACTCGAGTGGATATCGTCATTCTTTCATCTGCTCGCTGAAGTGTGTTACATCTGTCCTCCTTATTAATTCAGTGTTCATGTTTTGCATGTCACTTGACCTAGATACTCGTATTTGAAGTGCAAGTTAAATAAGAACAAAATGCAAAGGCTGCAAAGTGAAAAATGTTATAAAAAATGATATAAAAAAGATTCCCACGCGTAGCTGGTCTGAAATGAGGGGAAATTGTAGATTTATCGTCCTTGAGCGCGAAAGAAGTCGTTCTTATTGCTTCAGTTCAGGCGACAAAGACGCGACTCCAAGACGGCCATGTATTTGCGCAAGTCATTTATAAATCTTTTTGACGAGATTTTACGTCAATAATTGCAGTTAATCGCTAAAGCTGCTTGGGGCATTATAATTTAGGCTATAACGGTGACAAAGTAAAAGCTTTAATTGAGATCCTGATTAGGCGCTGAGCTTTGCCTTACTCATAAAGAAGGCAAAGGATTAATAGGTCTATAAATTGTTTAATCAGGCTTACTTTAATAGGTTCAGTTACGTGGTCAGGTCATCCTATTATCTAAGGTTACGGTTTGGCAAGCTGAATTTTGATCATGTCTGTATTGTATAGGTAATTAATATTTATACAGCGTGTAAACTAACTTTTGTTTTCTAAAATTTTAAAAAAAGTTTTAGATTTTTCATACAAGCTGATCAGCTGACAGAAAAATTTGATGCTGATCAGCTGAAAGTTGTGAAACAAAAGTTGTTCAGTTTTATGGACAGAGCTACCATTAGAGGCTTTGAGTTATTTAATTAACCCGTTGTATTATTCGTATTACATGTATCTCAATATACTTACCCACCTCACACCTACCCGTCAAAGAACTACTTATTACACTAATATTATAAATGTGAAAATAATATTTGGATGTTTGTTCCGCCTTCACGCTTAAAGTACTCAACGGATTTGGATGAAATTTGGAATAGAGATAGTTTGTAACCTGGATTAACACAGGACACTTTTTACGGGAAAAAATCTTATTCCCACGGGAAAACCTTACACAACGCGAGCAGGCGGATCGCTAGTAGTAACTAAGTACCTTAGTAGTTTACTAAGTGTAAATACGAGCAACGCCACTTTGCCACGAACTTCATCGTGAAATCAAACAAGTATTGTGTTTCTCATAATTCAGTGTAATGGTTTGTTTATTATTAGTTATTGCCGAAATAGCTTCCGACGGGCGATATGGGCCAAACTATAACCGAACCACGCGTGTGGTAGCGTGCGCGTGCGCCTTCCTAAACTCTGCGCCATACACAATTTACTGTCCATTCACACAAACTTTACTGTCGCCTTTTTTTTAATTGCACTTTAAAAAACCTACAATACAAATGGTTAATTTGCGAGAATACAATGTCAACGTTCTTAAAATTAAATATGTCTGAAATGCATGCACGCGTTCAGTAGCATAGTTTGTTACAGAAATTCTGATAGTTCTATGTCGTGTAAATGATTCCAAAATATTATATCAACAATTTCTTATCATTAGGCAAATTATCGCAGTCTGAAACTGTTCATTACATCTGATTTATTTACTGGGCCAGAGTCCTCAAATTAAATAAGTTTAATTAAAAATCCTTTTAAACAAGCTTTTAAAGCCATGGAGTGGAGTATCCTTGTTAAGACAAATCCAACGCGCCCAAACACGACTAGGTTGTGGTGTGTATTTAAGGAGTTCCTATGGTTACCTTCCGGCTCCATCATGAGACCCTGGACATCACGTATGACTAAAGATATTGTTAAGACAAATCCAACGAGCTCAAACACGACTAGGTTGTGGTGTGTATTTAAGGAGTTCCTATGGTTACCTTCCGGCTCCATCATGAGACCCTGGACATCACGTATGACTAAAGATATTGTTAAGACAAATCCAACGAGCTCAAACACGACTAGGTTGTGGTGTGTATTTAAGGAGTTCCTATGGTTACCTTCCGGCTCCATCATGAGACCCTGGACATCACGTATGACTAAAGATCTTGTTAAGACAAATCCAACGAGCCCAAACACGACTAGGTTGTGTTGTGTATTCGAGGAGTTCCTATGGCCACCTTCCGGCTCCATCATGAGACCCTGGACATCACGTATGACTAAAGATCTTGTTAAGACAAATCCAACGAGTCCAAACACGGCTAGTTTGTGTTGTGTATTAGAGGAGTTCCTATGGCCACCTTCCGTCTCCATCATCAGACCAGCTCCATGGTACCATAATATTGCATTGTCATCGCGGTTACATAAGTATACCAAATTTCAGCAAATTCCAGTGGCAGCAAGTGCTTCAAAATTAAGTTGCAAGATTTCATTGGGTCGGGTAGGCACTCGTCAATACCCTAGCCCACATACATACAGTGCAAGCTAAATAAAAGCTTGTAAAAATACGACAACCGCCGCCGTGCCAAAATTTTTATAACCTATGTCACTCGGACTGATGTAAGGATTCTAACGATAACCCACACATCCTAATCTGTTTAGGTATTTAGAAGTTATGGTGGAAAAAAGAAACTCGCATACATACAACATGAATACCCTAAAAACATTACACTCCTTTTTGGGCAATCGTGTAATAAAAATGGAAGTTTGGATTAAATTTTCTAGAAACAATGTTTTAAATCTCTTCCTCTCTGTCTTTCTTTCTCTTTTTTATTTTTTATTTTAACAGTAAACAGATTAAGCGAGTTTACATTTACAACGTTAATTAGGCACTTCCCATGGCGAGCGACGTTGATTCGATTAATAATAGCGTAATTGCACCTTTTATATGGTTAATCCTTGCCCCTATCTACACAGTAAATTACATAATAGATGGAGATTATTGGAGATACACGTCTTTACTTTGTTAACGTACGTAATTATAACGTGTGGAGTAAATTGCTTTAACTAGAAAAAAAAAACTGTGTTCTCAGTATGTGACTGCCCTTTACTTTGCTAGTACTATTTTTATTATAGTTTTTAGTTAGATACATTAATACTGACGTTACAAAAAATAATTTTTATAAGCTCGTAGAATTAATAATTTTGTTTTTCTCGATTCGTTGCTTTGTGCTGTTTTATTAGCTTTTTATTTCAAATCAAATCAATCTTTATTTGCTAAGATATTGGTTTAGCTTAGTGGCAAAAGATGCTTCTTTCCGTCCAGGAGGAGTGGGTTCGATCCCCACCACGTACTACCTGTATGTTTTCGAATTTATAACACTGAGAAAATCTGCGAAGAATTTTAATGGTCGTGTCGTCGTGTGTGAAGTCGACCAACCAGATGGTCGATTAAGGTTTGATCGTCGTAATCAGGGCAGGCTTGAGCCCCTCAGTGAGCCTGCCTGGGTGTATGACTTGGGTGTATGTATGAGCGTACAGTCTAAACTTTGCTCGCCTCGTACCGAATCTGTCTGCTCATGTAGACAAAACAGCTTCCGTGGCCGAGTGGTCGAGATTACGACGCCATTACAGAGGTTCCGGGTTCGATTCCCGGTGGGGACACTGTCAAGCAAAAATCTTTTTGTGAGACTTTGCAAGGTTAGGACATTGCAAGCTGAATCACCTGATTGTCTGAAAAAAAAGATGATTCTGTGCTTCGGAAGCCGTTGGTCCCGGCTACTATCTAGTCGTTACATAAGCCAAGTCAGTGGCCTTTGGCGGCTCTATAACACTGACACCAAGGTTTGTGAGGTCGGTTGTTGATCTTACGACCCACACGATGATGATGACGATGATGTAGACAAACATATATTTATTCAGTTCTTTATATATTTGCTCGTGTTCTAGGTCAGAATGTCGCAATAGTGCATATTCTATGTAAAACATCACTGACTAATGAGATTTGACTGTGCAGTTATGTTTCCTGTTTGCACAAATGCACTAAGTACAAATGATTCATGTATTTGCGGAATAAAAACTGCACATTAAGGTGGTTGAACTTTTATAAGTACACGTTGCACTAACCATTTTAAAGTTTCTCAATGTGCGCATTAATTACAAATAAAACTTCAGTAAAAGTGCAGTGCCCTTTTTGGTTCAACATTTTTAAAGCCATCTTAAATTTAATTTTAGGTAGACATACATTTTTTAAATTAAGTAAAATTATTCATTTTGTATACGTACATATATTTTAACTGATAAAATTTTTAAATAATAATTTTATTAGTTTCGCCGCATATACCTAATGGAGGTTTTCTTAACTAACTTTAAGTACTTGCTAGTTCTTAAAGTCTTTCTGGTATATACCATTTAGGTTTATTTGAAAAAAAAAAGAGTTTTTTTTTAACGAACTAATCGCTATTTCTACCAGAGTGGTAATATAGCGGGCTAATTATTATTTTAATATAAATTCAAAATTTTACGAAATTAGTCAATCAAATACGGAAATATCAAACCTTTCAAATCAAACGTTTCTGCGTTCCCTTTTATTTAGCTAAAATTTCCATATCTTAGATTCAATCACACTGCCTAATCAATGCAAGTGCGCGATTACTTCCGCTTGATACGTCTATTATACGACACAGGCATTAGGTGCTTAACAAAAAAAAGCAAATGCGATTACATGTACGAAACGCACGTGTTTTTCTTTTTCGACTAATCACGTAATATAGGTACCGTAACGCGACGTTTATTGAAAGAAAGAAAGAAGAAAGAAAGAAAATATTATTTATTATCCACCAATTTAACAATAATAATTATTAAGTTCAAGGCGGACAATAGGAGACGTCTCAGTTTATGCTGGCACCGGAACAAATCCCGAGGCAGTATTGAGTACACGTGTTTTGAATCAACAGCCTCCGTGACGAGTGGTCGAGCTTCCGACTCTCATTACGGAGGTCCCGGGTTCGAATCCCAATGGGGACACTGTCACATAAAAAAGACTGCTATCTACGGAAGTAGCTTGTGGGGGCAACCTGGCAGCTCTATAACACTTGTTTGTGAGGTTGACTGTCGATCCATACGACGATGATGATGATGATGATGATGATGTAATCCTGTAATCCCTCATCAGGGACATAGGGCTCGAAGAAGAGATTTCCACGTTTCTCGATCTTGTGCGGCAGCTTCCAGGTCCTTCCAGCCGAGCCCAGTTGATGCAGCCTCTTTTTCAACTGAGCGCCTCCAGGTGATACGGGGGCGGCCCGGCCTTCTTTTCCCATGCGCTTGTTGTTTGGATAGATGATTATCTGGTCTTCTCAACGCATGTCCAATCCAACGCCATTTCCTCATTAGGATCTCCTTGTCGATGGGTTTTTGGTCAGTCAACACCCACAGCCTTGCATTAGAGATGATTCGTGGCTAGCAGATCCCTAGTATGCGCCGTAAACATTTGTTCACGAAGACCTGTAGCTTGCTGGTTACTTTTCTGACGAGCCATACGATGAAGAATATGTATTTTGTAGGATAATGACTGTGTCATAAATTGTACATTCGCCCATTCGCTGAAAGTTACGTGTCACTAACAGAATGCTTCATTTGTTACAGGACGTCCCGCAACAGACTTCAGCCGGCACAGAATAGTACAGCCTATAGTACAACATGCGAGAACGAGAAGAGAAATATCCACCACGAGACACAAAGTGAGTACAATTACAATGAATTAATAAACGAAACACACTTATTACACACAAACACAAAATATACAGTAATTAAAAAAAAGTAAGTAAGCTATATCCTTGTGTGCAATAAAGTATATTCTATTCTAAGTTTGGTTGCAAATATTTTTTTTTACTCGGTCGAAGACTTACTTAGCCATAAAATGTAATATTATTTTAGATAAATTTAATTAAATTAATTGTGATGCAATAGGGGATCGGACCGTTCACAATATTTTATGAATTTACACACAATGCTTTATTCATAACTTTTTCCGGTCATACATTGTATTGTATAATACATGAATACTTTTAGCACAGTTCATTTGGTTGATATCCTCATAACCATGTGGTACGTTGTAGTCGCCCTATTTATTCTATCTCAACATATCACTGCACAAAATATAGTTTGGACTTATACGAGAGAAGCGTACTCGCCTACTGGAGAAAGATGTCTAACTGACTGCGTTGAAAACCTCTGCTATATCAACATGAAGTTGGATCAAACGATATACATACAGAAGAGTACAAAACCGCCTATATACCACACCACACAACTGAACGACGAAGGAAGCCATCAATGTATGAGTAACTGCGGCACGTTCGGCGAAACCTTCGAGTGGTGCATCACGAGGCCTGATGGAACTTGGGACTACTGCAACTCACAGCCGGTCGTACGAACCGTCATCAAGAAGAGGTGCAGGGGTAACGAAGTCTGTTGGCGTATGAACAAGGCGTACGTTTGCTTGGACGAGAACAACTTGTATGAATATTGTGCGCCTAACCCTACACCCAGACGTCAGGACTCTAGTGTTGTTATGAGGAAAAGGGAATGGTATAAACTTGCTGCGTTATTGTATAAATATATTAACGTGGATTTAATGTAATGTGTAACTATTATATTGTAGAAAATCTAATAGCTAACGATATTGTAAATAGTTTACTACCTATTAAGTTTATGTTACCACTACTGCTATACGAATAAAGTTTATCAAATTCTTAGATTGTGTAGTATTTCAGTTATAGTAATAATAATAAAAGCCTTTCGTTCGCCGTCACCTCCTTGTACCTTAAATACGGCGACATCTTGCCATTGGCCGATGTCGTCGAAAGATTACCCTTTAAGGTGAAATAAAGAAGCTTCCCCAAAAAAGCCTTTTATTCAGACAGTTACAATATTAAAAGCCTTACAATATATTAACTTAATAATAATATTGTTGCAACAATAGTGACTTCAGTTATAGTAAGCTTAAATTAATTGTATAGGTTCACTTATGCCAAGTCAGTTTTTATAAAAGTGCTCATTCCTTTGATTTGTATAAGTATTTATTTATGTAAGTAGCACTAAGTAAGTACCTATACAGTTAGTGACACGTACCTAAATAACTTAAACATACTTACTTACTTACTAAAATTGTCCTCAATATTTCAGTCTGATCAATCAAACAATTATAAATACATGTTGAATAAAATATTATATTAGCTAACAGTTCAGTTCAATAGTACCTACTTTACCACAGTAGACATTACTGTGAATATTCGTAATTTATTTCAATGTTATGGCTGAAAATAAATAAATTATGAGTACCTATACAAAACGAAAAATATAATAATAAGATAATTTATTTACTTACTGCCCTGTCGAATTAAATATAATTCAATTCAATTATTTATTTAGCCGTGTGGTGACGGCAGAGTAGATTACATTTGTCACCAACCCCTACTCTTCCCGTGGGTGTCGTAAGAGGCGACTTAGGGACTACACATTGAACAGGGAACGGGCAGCAGCGCTCTCTGATACAGTAACCTTTTAATCTGCGATCTCCCAACCCCCCTGCCAAGCGTGGAGATTATGGCAAAACCCTCCACTTAAGTGGAGGAGGCTCATAGTCCAGCAGTGGACTGTAACGGGCCGTTGATGTTGATGTTGATTTATTTATTTTACTTACATTAGGTATAAAATATAGAATATAAAATATTCTTAGAGGTAATTTTGTTTTTTCTTAATTACAATTATCAATGGTAGAATGAATTCTTAAAAAAACTGAAGGCCATGTTAAAGGTGCAGGATATAAAAGACAGCTGTTACATATGGTTGACAAAACTGTATTCCATCCATTGCAGGAAGGGCTCCACCATCCCGAGGTGACGATGAGGATCACCGTAGACGACGAGGAGTACGTGCTGGACCTCAGACTGAACGAGGGTCTCATCCCTCACGGACACGTGATCAGCTACCAGAAGAATGGGGAGAAGGTGCAACACACGCCTGAGAGAGAGGTGAGTTTTACTTCAGTGATAGAATGATGTGCAAAATAATTTACTCGCAAAGACAAATAAAATTACGATGCAATAAAATTTAGCTTGCTCAGCCTCGAATACCTAACAGTTTTTAAACCTTTATGGTGCCTCTCTTTCTATCCCATAGCTAGCGATCTTTCTACCTCTTTTTAATCCAATGAATCTTCCCATCTGCTCCGTCCCATATCTTTCTTCTTTATATAAAGTACAGAGCGCACTTGATTCCAAAGAGCAAAGATTTCGGCGTGCTCAATACTTTGGGTTTATGCCTAAAAACTATCATTTCTTGAACATTCTCTGCTAACTTGTACATTTAACTTGAACATTTATTTTTCCAGGAGTTGGACATCTGCCAGTACTCTGGAGTGGTGAGGGACAAGCCGAACTCCTGGGCGGCTGTGTCGACCTGCCACGGAGTGAGGGGGGTCATATACGACGGCCAGCGGATGAAACACATTGAACCTGCTGAAAGTAAAAATACAATTTTTCTTTCTAACTATATTAACGTTAATTCGTTTTTCTCTTACAAATACCTATAAATCGCCTTAGGCCAGCGTGGTAGACGGTGATGACAGTTGTATTTTTACAAACTCTCTATCATTCGAGAGCAAAGATTTCCGGTTAACCAAAATCTTGAATATCATAGAACTTTAGAAGCCAGTGCAATGGCTGTCGAGATGACCATATGCCGCTCGATACTGTGTTTCCCTTTTCCATGGTGATCCTTGGGACATTGTTCACAAGTTACCATTGAATTTAGACAATTTCTAACTGTTGTAAGATTAAATTAATTAATTCATGTATGTATGTATGAACTTTCAGACAACGAGATAAACTCCAACCATTACTTATATGACCACGCGGATCTGACGACAAGTTTCAAGTGCGGGTACGACTCTGGCGTCACTAACAACACAGACTACGATCCTCTGTTGCTGAAGAAGCATCTGCAGAACCAGTCTGCGAAAAACACTAGGGCTGCTAGAGTGAGTATGTTTACAGAGGTTTGTTATTTGGTCAAGAACACGATTAAAACCCGGTGTAAAGAACTTGGCTGCTAGAGTATCAGTCTGTAGGAACAGAAATCTTTATTATCTGGTTATGAGTGGAACCTCTGAAAAAAGTCCTACTACATTGCGCTGCCTCATTGAGTACAATGTAAAAGATCTCTATTAGCTGGTCAAGTGAGTATCGGCCGAATTTACGCAAAGCGTCTGCATGTTTCATCAAGACAACAAAAGCGCCAATACGCGCGCGCGTAAGCGTCTATTAAACGTTCCTTCAGAAAAAAAAAAACATAAGTAAAAAATTAAATACTTCGCCGTATACTGTAACCAACTGATACGGCCTGGCCTGATGACCTGAGGAAGGCCGCTGGTGGTGGCTGGATGAGGAAAGCGGGCGATCGTGCGCTTTGGCGTGCCCAAGGGGAGGCCTACGTCCAGCAGTGGACTGCAATAGGCTGATTGATACTGTAACCAATAGCTTTCTTTTTTGCAGCACAAGCGCGAGGCGTTCGAAGACACGCAAGTCCGCGGGCCATACAACTCGAATTCTCTATCTCGCTACGTCGAGTTGGTTTTGGTAGTAGACCACGGCGAGTTTCTGGCCAACGGAGATATACAGACCGTGCACCGGCAGATGAAGGATGTCGCTAATATCATTAACTCGGTAAGTAGTAATAATAATATATTGTTAATTCTCTTACGTCATCAACGGCCTGTTACAGTCCACTGCTGAACTATGAGCCTCCTCCACTTAAGTAGAGGGTTTCGCCATAATCTCCACGCTTGGCAGGTGGGTTGGAGATCGCAGATTAAAAGGTTACTGTATCAGAGAGCGCTGCTGGCCGTTCCCTGTTCAATGTGTAGTCCCTAAGTCGCCTCTTACGACACCCACGGGAAGAGTAGGGGTTGGTGACAAATGTATTCTACTCTGCCGTCACCACACGACTCTTACGTACAATAATTAAACTTATTACGCTCTCTGTCTCTCTCTCTCTCGACGTACAGAAATACTACAACGATGTAGTCATCGTTGTAGTATTTCTGTACGTCGATTTGGTATTGGTGCTGGTCACAGCTGGTTTTTAGCGTTGGCTTGGCGTTGAGTTTGGGACCGTGCAGTGGCCTTTGAAGCTGTATGGTCTAAGGCAGTTGCAGATGAAGAACGTCGCCAATATTATTAACTGAGTGGACTTCGTGTCTCGCTACGTCGAGTTGGTGCTAGAACCGATCACGGCGAGTTTCTAGCCAACTAGGATAATATCATGATTGACAACTCTTCCTTATATATGTTTTAAGATTTTCGTGGTTGTTCACTACACTAAAAAACAAATTAAAAATTGTGTCAATTTTAGTGTAACTTTTTCTTATGTCTACTGAACGATATCCTTCTTATTTAGGAATAAGTAAACCTGTTTTTGGGCGTGCCTTTTGCCATTTTGTGATTGTCGTATAAATAAATATAAAAAAACTGAGTTATATATGTTCATGTATCGTTTCCAGGTATACTCTCCTCTGAACATCTTCATTGCGCTAGTGGGCGTTGTGGTGTGGAGCGAGCAGGACGCAATACCGTTAGAAGAGAACGGCGATACGACTCTTACGCATTTCCTGCGATACCGCAAGACGGAGCTATTGCACGAGATCAAGAATGACAACGCGCAGTTGTTGACGTAAGTCCGAGACAAACTTCGTATTCTAAATACCAAAGATTTCTGACGCGCCTCGCCTCGGAGCGAAGCGATCGTCTTTTTTTCCTCTGAGCTGAAGGCCTACTGGTCTGGGAAATTATAGGCGGTGTCTAGTAGTAATATAAAATTGTATTTCAACCAATCACAAAATTTTAAAAGTTGACATTTCCATCTGTAGTTCAAATTTTAGCCATTTCACAGAGACTTACTCTAAATAGATAGGTCTAGCGCGGTTCACGATTACACTGCATCTTTTTTATGATGAATTAATGTTACCTACATCTATTGATCAGGGACTAGAAACAGATTTTTAAGCCTATGTATATATATATATATATTTTAGTGGTTTATTGACGAAATCGCGTCAGTAACAGACGCTGTGCGCAGAAATAAGTAACTATTGGCTCTTAGTTTTTCGCTGCATCAACATTGAGCGGTTGAGAAGTATGTTGTGGTAAAGAATGCGTAATGTCATATCAGAGATTACAAACCTTTTCACAAACGCTCACGATCTTTCCACAACACTAGATATTAAAATACTAATAACATTGTTTTATTACAGTCGTCAGAAGTTCAAAGACGGCGTGGTGGGCAAGGCTCTGAAGGGTCCGATTTGCACTTACGAGTTCTCGGGCGGAGTGTCCACCAACCACTCCACCGTCATCGGGCTCGTCGCCACCACTATTGCACACGAAATGGGACACAACTTCGGTAAGGGTCAAAGGTCAATCCAGCTTCGGTCGATCTGGTTCTAGATAGTCAACTTAGCCTGTAATATAGTCGATTGGGCCTGAAGATGGTCAATTCGGCAACTGAGATGGTTAATCCGGGCTCTAAGATAGTCAATCTAGCCTGTAATATAGTCAAACTGGTCTGAAGATGGTCAATTCGGCAACTGAGATGGTTAATCCGGGCTCTAAGATAGTCAATCTACCCTGTAATATAGTCAATCTGGCCTGAAGATGGTCAATTTGGCAACTGAGACGGTTAATCCGGGCTCTAAGATAGTCAATCTAGCCTGTAATATAGCCAATCTGGCCTGGAAGATGGTCAATCTGGCTTCTAAGATTGTAAATCAGGCGTATCTCCTGCGAATGTTTTGGTCTACACTCTACACAAATTCGTGTTACTACTATCCATAACATTAAAAAACAAAACATCGCTGTGTCAAGGGCTATATTACAACTATTAGATAATAGATGTTGCAGTATATGTGATATGTCACAAACAATATATAACAATATATACCAATATATAACAATATATAACTATTAGACGATAGATAGCGCTGCAAATGACAACGATTGCTTAGACTCTACGTAGTGCCAATGTTGTCACTAGATGTTATCATAATTTAGAACAAAATTTCCGTACTATGGAATGAGACTCCGTGACCCGGTCAATCTGGCCACTAATATGGTCGGTCTGGCCACAAAACGGTCAATCCGGCCTTCAAGATATTCACTCTGGCCTCTAAGATATTCACATGAGTTGAGACATAACTTCGGCGAGATAAATCTTCGTTTGAGATGCTGACTCTTTCCTATTTTGATTAGACAAAATACGATTACTATAAAAATGATTCTCCACCGCAACCAGTCAGTCGACAAACCAAAAGTCTAACAACATTCGGAAACATGAGCAACCCAATTTAGATTATATTCAATCTTACACTAACCAATTTTAACCTTCCAGGCATGGAACACGATACAGAGGAAGACTGCAAGTGCCCCGACGAAAAGTGTATAATGAGTCCTTCCAGCACTGCGGTGATGCCGGTGCACTGGTCGGGCTGCAGCCTCAAATCCCTCGCACTGGCCTTCGAGCGGGGCATGGACTACTGCCTCAGGTGACGTCACACACACACACACACACACACACAGCCTCAAATCCCTCGCATTGGCCTTAGAGCGGGGCATAGACTACTGCCTCAGGTGACGTCACACACACACACACACGCACACACAGCCTCAAATCCCTCGCATTGGCCTTAGAGCGGGGCATAGACTACTGCCTCAGGTGACGTCACACACACACACACACGCACACACAGCCTCAAATCCCTCGCATTGGCCTTAGAGCGGGGCATAGACTACTGCCTCAGGTGACGTCACACACACACACACGCACACACAGCCTCAAATCCCTCGCATTGGCCTAAGAGCGGGGCATAGACAATATTTTTGGGTTACTGTGACTAAAAACTCCACAAAGTCTCGTCGTTCCTCTGTACAATGTTCTAAATCTCACTATCCTTATCACACCGTATTCACCATCTCTTTCTCCCATCAGGAACAAACCGAAGCGCCTATTCGACTCTCCGACATGCGGCAACGGATTCGTGGAACCAGGAGAACAGTGCGACTGCGGGATGATGGCCGATAAGAAAGAGAGGAACGCCTGCCACTCGTGCTGTCACCCTCAGACATGCATGCTCAGGCGGAACGCTACTTGCGCCTCGGGAGAGTGCTGCGATCTATCGGTGAGTGGCGTCACTAGAGAGGGACGCCTGCACTCGTGATGTCTCTCTCACACATGCATGCTCAGACGGGACGCTACACTGTATCCTATGTGTACGAACTATTTCCATTCCAAATTTCATCCGAATCCGTTTAGTAGTTTAGGCGTTAAAGCAGAACAAACATCTAAATATACTTTCACATATTTTATATTAGTGTAATTGTGATTGTGTGATGTGATGTGATTATTTTATTACAAAATGTGCCTCATGACATTCGTAACCATACTATCCTTCATTGTAGACCTGCCGCCCGATGTCAGCTGGCACGGTGTGTCGCTCCGCCCTCAAGGAGTGCGACCTGCCGGAGTACTGCACCGGCCACTCGGAGTTCTGCCCCGCAGACGTGTTCAAGATGGACTCCACGCCCTGCGGGACACACCGGGAGGTATGTAGACCTGCCGTCCTCAAGGAGTGCGACCTGCCGGAGTACTGCACCGGCCACTCGGAGTTCTGCCCCGCAGACGTGTTCAAGATGGACTCCACGCCCTGCGGGACACACCGGGAGGTATGTAGACCTGCCGTCCTCAAGGAGTGCGACCTGCCGGAGTACTGCACCGGCCACTCGGAGTTCTGCCCCGCAGACGTGTTCAAGATGGACTCCACGCCCTGCGGGACACACCGGGAGGTATGTAGACCTGCCGTCCTCAAGGAGTGCGACCTGCCGGAGTACTGCACCGGCCACTCGGAGTTCTGCCCCGCAGACGTGTTCAAGATGGACTCCACGCCCTGCGGGACACACCGGGAGGTATGTAGACCTGCCGTCCTCAAGGAGTGCGACCTGCCGGAGTACTGCACCGGCCACTCGGAGTTCTGCCCCGCAGACGTGTTCAAGATGGACTCCACGCCCTGCGGGACACACCGGGAGGTATGTAGACCTGCCGTCCTCAAGGAGTGCGACCTGCCGGAGTACTGCACCGGCCACTCGGAGTTCTGCCCCGCAGACGTGTTCAAGATGGACTCCACGCCCTGCGGGACACACCGGGAGGTATGTAGACCTGCCGTCCTCAAGGAGTGCGACCTGCCGGAGTACTGCACCGGCCACTCGGAGTTCTGCCCCGCAGACGTGTTCAAGATGGACTCCACGCCCTGCGGGACACACCGGGAGGTATGTAGACCTGCCGTCCTCAAGAAGATGTCACGTTTAAAGAAAAAAAGATGACGTAGGCCGATCGAGATCTGCCTAGGCTGAAAAGTTAGTTACGTTTCGCATCGTTATTGGCACTTTTGGCACTGTTTGCGCTCTGTTTGACTACTTTGTTTACTATTGAAAACTGTGAGTACAATAACAATAAAAGTAAGCTAAATAATTAAGCCGATGGTCAGATGATATAGTGATAGTGGAAGGGAAGTACTGGATGAGAACTGCACAGAACCGTGAAAATGGCGCAATAAAGAAGAGGCCTATACTCGGCAGTGGGGGGATGTGGGCTAGATAGATAGATAGAGATAATTTCAGAGAATACAGCATTTTAAGTAAAATTACGAGCGTTAACTATTTGCGACTTATACTAGTACCTACTTTGGTCACCCTACTTATTCGATGCTTGCCCTGCCCATGTGTGACCGGGCAAATCTTAAACGTTAAGCATTGACCAATATGGCGGGTATTAGATAGCCGAAGCACGACGCGGCGGCGGCTTACCGTGGTATGCCCAGGCGTGAAACTAAATAACTTACTACCCTTTGTTCTACAACTGTTCGAAATGTGCATTTTTTTGTACTGACATTCTATGAAAAGTACAATCACCTGATCGTTTATGAAGTCTCGTTTTGGCTGTCAGAGACCCACAGTAGAAGCTTTGATTAGTTTGGGATCAGATGGCCAAGTGTGAGATATCCCCATATATTTTTAATATTTATTTCTTTTTTTAGGGTTCCGTAGTCCGACAAGGAACCCTTATAAGATCGTTCAGTCTGTCCGTCCTTTCTTTTTTATATAGGTATATGTTTGATTTTTTCAGGCATATTGTGTGTCCGGATCTTGTCGCTCGCACGCGGACCAGTGTCGTCTGCTGTGGGGAACCACGGGCGAGACCTCGCACGACAAATGCTACTACAAGAACAACATTAGAGCAAATAGGTGAGTCGCGGATATTTTCAGCGATTAGTTAAAAAAGTTAAACTTAATTGATGAGTTATCTTAATCTTTACTTATTTACACAATAAAAAACAAATAACATTAACACAAAAGACCTGCTTATTGACCGAGCGAGCGAGCGTCTCCTTTTCAGCTTGTAGTAAGGCCAAGTTGAAAATTATTAATTTTCGTAGGACTGAAAAGGTTTATACCGACAAGTGGTATCGTTAGAATCAGCGTGGTTTACTGATCACTGAAACGTATGTTGTCGCTTTCTAAAATGGTGGAGCAAATAGTTATGACGTCACAAAGATGGCGGCCGGGCCTATTCTATTTACGCTATGTTTAGATAACTACTGGGCCGATTTACTCAAACAGGGTCTCAAATGAAAGATAATTAAATGAACTTTATTATATTCTAAAGACTCAATAATGTAAACCTAAAACCAAATGAAATATTTTCAAAAAACTACATTTTGTAAAATCTAACATTTTTTATCATGTGAAAAACTCGGAAACCGTTAGGATAATGGAAATTTAACTTATTATAAAAAATATAGTTACATTTATCAGCTTTCTAATAAGCCTTAAATCATTGAAATCGAGCTATAAACAACGGAACTGCAGTCGACTAAGTAAGCGTAGGTAGCGCCGAACTGACTACGGTTCTTAGATTTTGGTACGATTATTCTTGAAAATAACGTAACAAAACGGGTAGAATCACAGCAAAATAAAAAAGTAGAAAGGCAACATATCTTTTATTCATATCATGGCACTAGTTTTAACTAAGTACCAGTCAAAAAATTTTTCTTCAAAACTGCGATCTAACTTCAAAAATTCTCGTAACAAATAACGCTTCGTATCGTATCGAAATAAAACTCTTCGTACTTGCACGTACTTGCGTTATATTTCAAAATAAAACACTCAATGGTACTGGTCTGTACTGATTGACATGAGAGTGTAAATGGACGCACTCGAGGCAGAGGCAAGTCTTTCACGTGCGAGAGTGTACAGCCGCCATTATATTTTTTACATCACCAACATTCAGACCGATTCATTCCGGGGAATTCCGAATTTCACCCGTAATCGCGTTCCGAATCACTGTCAGCCATACATTTTTTGCTTTTCTGATCGCTGACGGCGCTGAAAGTCTGATTTGGAATGCGCCCTTGGTTACAAAAGGTTACAAGTATTGACACGAATAAAAACTATTAGCGTTTATTTTGTAATCAAAATGGATATAGCACCTGTATGTAGTGTAAGTGTGCCCCAAAGACAAAAAAAACCCGGAATGCAAAATCGTCACATCAGTTCCAGAAATCCTCGCCGAGTTCGAAGACTTTTATGGTCGTTTATATGTCTCGCATGCCGCAAAGCCTCCGCCTGACGCGAACGACCCAAGAGCCACACTGATACGCCACTTCACTGAAGATCTCCCAGACGTAGATGAAGACGAAACAGAGGGAACTCTCAAACAGCTTAAAAATGGGAAGGCTCCTGGCGAAGACGGAATCACTTCCGAGCTTCTCAAAACAAGAGGTACTCCAGTACTGAGAAAGCTAAAGGAGCTATTTAATTCCGTCATAGCCAATGGAACTACCCCGAAGGCGTGGATTGAGAGCAGGGTGGGCTGTTTTTTTTTTCAAGAAAGGAGACAATTCTCTCCTGAAAACTTTAGACCACTCACGCTCTTAAGCCACGTCTATAAGCTGTTTTCGAGAGTCCTCACAAACCGTCTCGCCGCAAGATTTGACGCTTTCCAGCCTCCGGAACAGGCTGGGTGTCGAAAAGGTTTCAGTACCGTAGACCATACAGTGAGACTGGTTATACAGAAGTCGTAAGAGTATAGTCAGCCGCTGTGTCTAGCATTTGTGGACTACGAGAAAGCTTTCGACTCCATTGAAACCTGGACTGTTCTGGAATCCTTGTAGCGATTCCAAGTCGATTGGCGGTACGTGGAGGTACTGAGAAGCCTGTACAGTATGGCGTCGATGTCCGTCCAAGTACAGAGTCATAAGACAAAACCCATCCAGTTGCTCAGGGGAGTGAGACAGGGGGATGACATCTCTCCGAAACTATTCTCCAACGCACTGGAGGACGTCTTTAAAACCATAGACTGGAACGGATTGGGCATAACATTAATGGCGAATATCTCAGTCACCTCCGCTTTGCCGACAACATAGTGATAATGGCTGAATCGTTGCAGGATCTGCAAAAAATGCTGCACAGTCTTAACGCTGCCTCATTGTCAGTCGGTCTCCGGATGAACTTGGACAAGACTATGGTCATGTTCAATGAACTAATCATTCCGGAACTGATCCCGATTAATAGCGAAGTGCTCGAAGCTGTCCAAGAATATGTGTACCTCGGGTAGACGTTGCAGTTGGGCAGAGACAACTTCGAGCGTGAAATCGCAAGAAGAGTACAGTTGGGCTGCGCAGCATTTGGGAAACTGCGTCATGTCTTCTCGTCGCCACTACCGCAATGCCTGAGGAGCAGGGTGTATAATCAGTGTGTTCTACCCGTATTTACATACAAAGCCGAGACGTCGAATATGACGGTGTGAAGCTGGCCCATCGGCTATATGTCACTCAGCGAGCCATGGAAAGACCTATGCTAAGTATTTCGCTATGGGATAAAATCCGAAACGAAATCATCCGGCAGAGGACCAAGGTTGATATCGTATATTATAAGGTTGATATCAAGGACGATGTCGTTGATATCGTCCAGAAGTGTAGCAAGCTGAAGTGGCAGTGGGCTGGCCACGTCTGTCGTAGAACCGACGAGTGTTGGAGCAGACGGGTTCTCGAATGGAGACCACATCTCGGGAAACGTAGTGTGGGACGCCCCCCTGCCAGGGGGACTGATGACCTGAGGAAGGTCGCTGGTGGTGGCTGGATGAGGAAAGCGGGTGATCATGCGCTTTGACGTGCCCGTGCGTCGAGTGCGTCCATTTACAATCTCATGTCAATCAGTACAGACCAGTACCATTGAGTCTTTTGTTTTAAAATAAAACGAAAGTACGTGCAAGTACGAAGAGTTTTATTTCGATACGATACGAAGCGTTATTTGTTACGAGAATTTTTGAAGTTAGTTCGCAGTTTACTGTTTTCATTTTAATGAAGAAAAGTGTTTTGACTGGCACATAGTTAAAACTAGTGCCATGACATGAATAAAAGATATGTTGCCTGTTCTACTTTTTTATTTTGCTGTGATTCTACCCGTTTTGTTACGTTATTTTCAAGATTATTCGTACCAAAATCTAAGAACCGTACTCAGTTCGGCGCTACCCACGCTCACTTAGTCGACTGCAGTTCCGTTGTTTATAGCTCGATTTCAATGATTTAAGGTTTATTAGAAAGCTGATAAATGTAACTATATTTTTTATAATAAGTTAAATTTCCATTATCCTAACAGTTTCTGAGTTTCTCACATGATAAAAAATGTTTGATTTTACAAAATGTAGTTTTTTGAAAATATTTCATTTGGTTTTAGGTTTACATTATTGAGTCTTTAGAATATAATAAAGTTCATTTAATTATCTTTCATTTGAGACCCTGTTTGAGTAAATCGGCCCAGTAGTTATCTAAACATAGCGTAAATAGAATAGGCCCGGCCGCCATCTTTGGTACGTCATAACTACTTGTTCCACCATTTTAGAAAGCGACAACATGCATTTTGGCAATCAGTAAATTACGCTGACTCCAACGACACTACTTGTCGGTATAAACCTTTCCAGTCCAAAGAAAATCGAAAATAAGCTAGTTTCTACGAATTGGCCTCTCTACTATTGGCCAAAATTGCTTTTGTTCCACTCTACTGGTCCCGTTTCTCAACTGATTCTCGTGAAATTTGTGAGCAAGTTCGATAATTTTTTTTTTTTAAAAAGGAGTCAGTTTTTTTTAAAGTAAATTAAAAAATATGTATAATAAAACAAAACAGCTCACAGAGCCACTAGTTTTAGCTTTAGCGAAATAATGGAGAAGCTACCTTAGCTTGGCGGCGTGCAGATCAAAAATGCATCTCAAAAATGATCAAGGTGCAACTAGACTGCAGTCAAAGTACAAATATCCACTCCATTTTGACTGTGATCGAGCTCCCATTAAAATACAGTTGAAATGTAAAACCGTCTGTGTTATCAACTACTGTGTAATTTATTTTCTCCTTCAACAAGTATAACGTTTGACAGGGACGGCAACTGCGGCTACGACCGCGTGCGCTCTATATTCACGCCGTGTGCGAGCGAGGACGCGTTGTGCGGCCTGCTGCACTGCCGGCATCTGAACGAACGACTCGAGTTCGGCATGGAGTCGGTCGCTACGTTAGCCGCCATCTTCATCAATAACAACGGTCAGTTCACCATGTTTGGGTCTGAAATACTACGTCTATGTCAAGATGGCGTAACCTGCCGGGGTTAGCTGGTGCAGTTCCTCTATTGCACGTGTAGAGAACTGCCATTGAATGAATGAATGAATGAATATACTGACCACCTGAGACAGCGTTTGATTAGGGGCTCCGCAGTCACACTGCACTGTGTTGACTCGTAACTAGACAATAGACAATATATATTTGACATAAAACACGCTACAACTGTCATGCGCCTCCTTTCATAAGGCGTTGGTATGGAAATTGATTCAAATAGGGGACTACTTTTTTTTATTTTATAAATCCAAACTTCTATAGTTTCTGCTATCGAACACTAAAATAATTTTTGCTTTATCTTTAAAATTGACCGAGTTATAAAGGTTTGAAATTCAAGATTAGACAGAGAGGCACATACCCACTTGTGACGTCATTTGTTAGTAACGCCATATTGAAACTTTAAAAAATCACTGTAAATTCGTTTTTCAACCAATTCTGTTTTTTTCTTCGCGAATCGTCTGCTACTAATCTATATTTTAAAAATAATTAATAAAATATGGTAAATTCATAAAATATGGTGAATAATCCGATCCCCTACTGTCATACGCCTACTTCCATGAGGCGTAGATATGGAAATTAATTCAAATTATTTACTTTTGGATGTTACACAACACCCTACGAGGAAGACTCCAAGTTCATTGGTTGCATCTCTTAGCTACCACTATCATAACATTCTTTTTATCATACGGCTCCGTAGCCGAGTTGCCTACCTTCGAAGCACAGGGTCGCGGGTTCGAATCCCGCCCCGGGCAAACATTCGTGTGATGAGTACTTATGTCTGGATGTTGTTTATCTATACAAGTATGTATTTTATCTATTTATGTATGTATATCAGCTTTCTGGTACCCATAGTACAAGCCTTGCTTAGTTTGGAATCAGATGGCCGTGTTTGAGATGTCCCCACATATTTATTTATTTTTGCGAGTTCACGCCATTAGAATAAATCTTCGAGTGTTTGGGCATGCCACAAACCATCACTTCTGGAGCACGAGGCGTTTCGGGTGTGTCACGTGGTGCTTGTCTTTTTTATAGACACACTGCTAAGAAGTAAAGTGTTCTTCCTACGTCTGTATTTCTGAAATTTTTAACATGGACAGTGATTTAACAGTATTATTAATTCGCAGGAACGATAATCCCGTGCCGCACCGCCATCATAGACCTCGGCTTGAGCGACGTCGACCCCGGCTTGGTGCCAGACGGCGCTAAGTGCGGGGACAATAAGGTAACTATAGCAATTAGCAGGAGCAACAGCCTCCGTGGCCGAGTGGTCAAGATTTCGACGCCATTACAGAGGTTCCGGGTTCGATTATCGGTGGGGAGACTGTCAAGCAAAAATCTCTTTGTGCGACTTCCCCAGTTTGTTTAGAACATTGCAGGCTGAATCACCTGATTGTCCAAAAGGAAAGATGATTCCGTGCTTCGGAAGGCACGTTAAGCCGCTGGTCCCGGCTACTATCTAGTCGTTACATGAGCCAAAAATAACACTGACATCAGGGTTTGTGAGGTCGTTTGTCGACCTTACAAACCACACGATGATGATGATGATGAGCAACTTGTATTGAAAGTTAATCAGCCTTTTTTGTTTGATTCTATTGGAGATTGGGCCGCTTTGATTTTTTATTTTACTAGCCTTTCGCCCGCGACTTTTTCCGCGTAGTTTTCGTTTGACACGACGCTATTTCATACAAAGTTCAACCCTCTTTTTTCTTACTTGGGGATGGAATGTGATGACCTTCCCTTCCTTGTTTCTGTTATTGTAACCTGGGTTCTGGCAAAATCTGTGTGAAACTTTTTTTTGCGTGAGTACGCAGAGGACCAAAGTGGTTGATATCGTCTAGAAGTGTAATGCTGTAGTGTTTGTGGGCTGGCCACGTCTGTCGCAGAACCGACGAGCGTTGGAGCAGACGGGTTCTCGAATGGAGACCGCGTCTCGGGAAACGTAGTGTGGGACGCCCCCCTGCCAGGGGGACTGATGACCTGAGGAAGGTCGCTGGTGGTGGCTGGATGAGGAAAGCGGGTGATCGTGTGCTTTGGCTTGCCCAAGGGGAGGCCTACGTCCAGCAGTGGACTGCAATAGGCTGCTTGATTGATTGATTGATTGAGTACGCCCATGGCTGAAGACGCGGCTCCTAATAAGCCTTGTCAGATCTCTAAGGTAGTGTTTTGTGTGCAGATGTGTCTCCGGCAGCGCTGCGTGAGTGTAGACCTGGTCCGTGCGGAGATCGCTGCGCGGGATTCGTCCGTGTGCCCGTCCGACTGCAGCGGCAACGGCGTCTGCAACTCGGAAGGTACGGTTCAGACCGACCATATGTTCAAGTATTTAAAAACGATTATTTTTAGAAAATAGAAACGGAAATCTTTTGAAAATAGACTTTGCACACTCGCTATTTTCCGACAGAGCTAAAGTCGCTTTATCAGTAAGGGTGAAATTACCTGTCCATTCTATCTCGTAGCAATATTTTTTGCCTGAAAACGCGGGGAAAATCCGTTTCACTAAGAATGAAACCTAGCTAGATCTATTTATCGCCCCGAAACCTCCTATACACTAAATTTCATTGAAATCGTTGCAGTTGTTTATACAAGAATTGCTCGCTGAAAATATTATATGTTTTAAATTTTTCGTGGTTGTTCACTACACTAAAAATTGAAAGATAAACCCGACAAACAAATAAGCCCGAAAATCGTGACAATTAGAGTATTAGATATATAATCTGTGTGTCGCAGGTCACTGCCACTGCCGGCCCGGGTTCGCGCCGCCGCGCTGCGCGCTGCCCGGCGCCGGCGGCTCCGTGGACTCCGGCCCCGCCAGCGACCCCAGCGGTGAGTCGCACACACTATACTAGTGGCTCTGCTGCTGCTCTTGCTGAGTTATGATTTTTTAGGTTTTCAACCCACATAACTCCGTATTTTTAAAATATATTAATTTATCGAACCTGCTCACAAAATTTCACGGGAATCGGTTGAGAAACGCGAGAACAAAAAGATAGACAAATGGACATACAAAAGCAATTTTAGATAAGCTGAAACGGAGACGCTTCGTGCTCGTTCGGTGAATTATACAGTACTTTACTTTATTAGTGAGCGCTCCAAGTTCGTGGTACACCTTGTCAGTTCACCTGGGTGGCCCACGAACACAATTTTTTGTTCGTGGTCCACCACCCAGGTGAACTGACAAGGTGTACCAAAGTTTCAAGTTTGTCTCTTTATTGTGCTTCTTGCAATAGGACTTTCAGAACCAAATTTGGCTTTGCGAGTCACGCCCGCTCGTCAAAGGCCCAGGCTAACACGAGGTACAGGGTGTCGCCGTCGACGGATATGTCTGGGAGGACATCACCAATATCATCATATTCTACGAAATATATTATTCGAAATTCGGAAACACATTGGTGCGTGGTGGGGATCGAACCTGCGTGTCCCGGACGGGAGGCAGCGGCCCTAGCCACTAGACCACCGACGCTCTAGTTCGAATGTTACCTACGGATTTTGATGACTTACTATGTCTTTGGCACGACTATCGAGCTTTCGTAGCCAGCGACTTTTAGCGAGCCACCAGCATAGGACTTACTTGTAGGAACTACTATATCACTGTTTTCCTTTTACCTGTACTTATAGAATCATTTCGTTACAGTCCAAAGAAACTTCATGGTGGCGATGTACGTGATATTCCTGGGCATCCTGCCCTCGGTCCTGCTCATCCTGTTCCTGGTGTACTACAGTCGACACAACGACCTTTTCTGGAAGAACAAGCGAACCAAATCGTATGTAGACTTCCTTATATGCACCAAACGAACCGCCGTAGATAATGCGAGCACGAAAAAACCTTGTAGCTTCTTCACTAAGTTTCCCACTATCACTGCTAATACTTCTTCTATACGCAAATTGTTAAGTTTCAAAATTAATGATGATAAAAGAATAGAGAGAGAGGAAAGTCCGTATTATGATACGGTTTGTGAAGTTGACGACAGAAAAGTAGATAATGTAACGGAGAAACGAGAAAAACCATCGCAGTTTAAAATTTTGCATTTAACTGACAGAAATCAAAAGAAACCTGTAAAGAAATTCGATAGAAAGATCACTAAAGAAGACATTGTAATGACCAACAATAAGACTGACTTAGCTAAGACTCCGCTTGCTCTTAAAAATGAATTACCTAATACTTCAAATAAAGTTACTAAAAGTTTTCCAATTACTAAAAATGAGATTAAATTCAGTCCTGCACTGAAACCTAAACCGAATATATTGTTGAAGGAGAACAAACCTAACGTGGTTATAGTAAAGCAAGGACTAGCGTCCACCACTAACAAGATGGTAGCCCGAGATCTACAGAAACTACGCGCTCTTCAAACTTAAATTTTTGAAGTAACAAAAGTCCCTTTCAATAAAACCTGGCAATAATGTAAACAAGAGAATTTTTGGACACAAAGACTCCAAAGACAAATAAGAGTTTTATGAGTAAAAAATTAATATGGCAGTTTTACAAATTATTAAAAGTTTTGTCGTCCGAGTATTTTTTATTAAAATAACTATCATAAAAAAGTTAATAGGGGGCGAAATGATGTAAGAAGAATTTATGGTTCCTTGAAATGTGAATATGATCAGGATCGATACTCGAATGTAAGTAATTACGGAGTAATCGTGTTTAAATCGGTTTGTTTGTTTACATTATTGCCGAATTCTATTGAAAGGGACTTTATATAGACTGACAGCTATAAGAATAAATTTCCGTACACAAAAACCTAGTAAAACGTAAATTAAAATGTATAAATTAAAAACTACTTAAACAGGGTTCTGTCTTATTTGCTTTGTGCCGAGTGTTAGGATTTGTAATTTGCTCAATATTTGATACTTTTTTATAGGTATTCACACTTGTTTTTACCTTATTCAATATTTTTTGACGCATGAAACTTATGAAGTATTCAAAAAGTTGCTTAATATTTTTATTTAGTTACTTGTAATGTCTTTAGTTTGTTACAAGTTGTAATTGTAAGCTTTGCTTGTATGAAGAAAAGACTAGCTAAAGTAGCTAGATATACTATAGAGATAGATGTTATGATAAAACAACGGGGATTTTATTATTTATAGAACTTGAGAGCGTATATAATCCACAAACATAATATTAGATAACTGAACATAATACTTAGATAAATTAAACAACATGAATTACATATGTATTCATTCATTGGTTTTCATTTATTTATGTCATCTTCCGCATAAAAACATTTTCTAGTAATTTTAAACTCGGGACGTTCCGAATATTAGTATTTATTCGAAGGATTGAATACGCTCTTGGATTTAGAATGGTTTTGTTTTGTTTTTCTTCTATACAGATTGCTTGTATGTTTTCTTTTTTGTGACTGTGATGTATTTAGTAACTTGTAGCACTTAGTAAGCATTAAAGTCACACACAAGGCTCTATTGTGTATTTTGTGGAGTAGGATTCTAGAATAACAGTCCCTTACAATAACTTATTTTTATGAAATGTCAAAAACTAAATAAGAGTTGTCGGAAGGTGCGATATAACAATATTGTTCCAACATTATTATCTATGTTGACGAATAATTGATTTGAACTGTTCAATTCAAGACAAGACGTGCCTTAGTACGATCACTTGTAAAATAAAAATAAATTCGTAAAATAGTAAATATTAAATTGTGTAAAAATAGCTGACTCACTTTAGTATGAATGGATCAATATCGTCTATTGGCCCTACTCTGAGAAATTTAAAGTATACTAAAAAATTTAGGATAGTTTATATCCTAGAATCCGGATAATGTAAAAATAACTGTCACTTCACACGCTGAGCCAGAACAGCTAGTAAAATTTACTGAATTCATCACTTAATCTAGTATTAATTAACTTAATTTAACATTCCATAATTTCCTTCTTATTTAGTTATTAGTAGCGAGCGTGTATTTATTCCATATTAAACTGTTGTAATGTGTGTTTGTGTGGTGTTTTCACAGTGTTTCCGCCTCCCCGTTCCACACTACGCTGCAAAAATACAGTAAACATTGAGGTGTGTCCACTATAATGAGACACTTTTTGGGCCATAAGCATAGTTAAATTTTGGTTGGGTTAAAAAACGGGTGATGTCGGCTAGATAAAGGAATGCTTTAAGCCTAAGTCTGTTGAAACATCTTGATGAAATCAGCGTTGTTTACTATGCTGTAGTGTGGGACCCTTCCTTCCATCTCTCGTTTCTATCACTATCTTCAATGTTGTCAGTTTCTACGTAAAGATATTGTTCACGTAAAATTGTACAGGATTAATACAGAATCACACATGGAAATACATCACTGAGTTGTAAGGTCGACCAAGAAAGTGGTTTACCATTTTTCATTCAATTTCCTAGTTATCGAAAATTTCAATAAGGTGTATACTCGGTATCTGACAGAATGTGCTGCAAACGAAAATAATCTTTGTTGTTCTGTAATTTGCAACTGACATTCAACCTTAGGGTGATAAATCAATTTATTGGTCGACTTTATGGTGTAAGGGACAGGTCTACACAAACTGATTTTGAGTCATATTGCACCAGTTTTGCAAATAAAATAAAATAGCAAAAATAGACCCTGCAGGAGCGGCTGCGGGTTGCTCGCTACGGTATATTGTGTTGGAGAAATAATAAGGTTGCCTAGAAGAAATTGATATCTAGCAATAAGGCCGTCTTATTGTACACCTTTAGATGTTTTTTTTTTTCAGTGTTAGGTTACCAAATTTTGGTTTTTATATTCCCAAACTATTTCATATTATTATGCTATTTTTAGTATGCTTAGCATGATTATAATGTATAGTACATTATCAGTTTGTGGATACCCGTCAGTTACATACACCCTGTATAAATAGTAACTAGTATTCGTTCGAGGAACTGGCAACATTACAGCTACAGGTTTGCGGTGGTGGCTGTTCTGGGTGAGTGGTTTTGGTTTTGGTATTGTGCTAACCACGCATGCGCACGTAAATACTAATACAGTCTTGAGGACGCAAGTTTAAGGGCATTATTCGAAACAACTTGCATGCATGTAACAACTTTGTAAAAACCACATTTACTGCAAATAAAGCTTCTATTCTATTCCTAACCTAGTATATTAAGAAATGTATGTATGTAATGTATTCTTGTGACTCGCTTTTTTTAGTTATGTCTGCCATTCAATCTATAATTTTGCAAAAAGTCTATTTGGGTATATCATCAGATACCTGCGAGTCCCGGGAACACAGTGATCAAATAACATTTTATTTTTGAGACTACCCCAGTTTGGTAAGAACATTGCAGACTGAATCACATGATTATCCCACAAGTAGTTGTCGAAAGAAAAAGATCAGACACCAAGCGACATTTTAAAATAAATTAATATATACTCATCGGCACATCTAACCGCCCAACCTTGTCTTTCGGGTTAATTTCAAACTACGCTTATTGTTATACATTAAAATTGATTTATTGATAATTTTACGATAAATTAAACACACTTAAATAAACGTTCAATCAACAACTTTTTAAGTAACTCAGCTGTAACTAATAGAGTTATAAAGAATCACGAGTATTTATTCCCTAAAGAAGGGTGGGCGGTTAGATGTGCCGGTGAGTGTATAAATACTGAAAATATAAACCTTGGTGTGCGACACTTATAAAATTACAGTACAGAAGTAAAATTACTCATTTCTTATTTGTCTATACACAGGGCTCCATCACCAAAGAAAGCAAGTCTGCCTCGCCGCCTGTCGCGATCCGCGAGCAAGTTTGCCGCGAACTTCCAAAATGGCACCCAAAACTCTGCCCAACCTGTCAACGTCCATACACTGTCCAACCCAGACGACATGTCCTCCAGCCTACTCCGAAGCGACTCAGACCGCAGCCCTTCTGGCAACTTGAACCCCACTGTCAACTTCTTCGGACATTTCAAAGGCTTCTCCCTCACACCCGTTGAAAAAGGACAATCGCAAACGCCAGCCGAAGAAATCGCCGTCATTAGCAACGATAAGAAATTGAAACCCGTCAACGTGCCCAACAAAAGTGCTAAAATCACACCCGTTCACAGAAGCAGCAGTAATAGTCAGAGTATAATCAACCAGGGTGTCCTGAAACCTGTCTTGAGATCAGCCCCTCCTCTGCCCGTAGTTCCTAACACGACCAAAACTAGCCCAAAAACAAGTCCGTCTGTAAAAAGAAATAATAGCACAGTCCAAAATAGAATTAAAGCTTTGATGCAAACGGAGAAATCTGAAAATATACCGGCCGCATCCAACCCGCCGCTAAGACCTGTCATCTCCAGTCCAATTCTTGAAGCTTCCACTTGCACAGCCAAAGAGCTGATATCTCCCTTGCAAGGATCGAAGACCTTAGGCCCGGTCAGGCCGGCCCCGACATTACCGAGGGAGCCGGAGCTCCCGAAACGACCTCTAAGCATGCATTCAGCGACCAGCGTCCCCCAGAAACCTCTACCAGAGGAACCCCAGAAGGTTAAACAAGGAATATCCTTAAACAGAATCGCGTCTTTCTTGAAACACGAGAAGCCTAAAGAGAAGGAACGGAACCCTGTCGAGAGGAGTCACTCGCTCCCGAAAAATGCGAACCACCAAGTGAAAATTCCAAAGACTGACAAAGTTGCGCTGAGAAACCTGCAGATATCAAATCCCATACTGCAGAAAGAGATAGCTATACCACCGAACTCTGTGCCGGTGGTGTCGGATTCTGAAGACGGAGACGATTCTAAGGCGTTCGTGAACAGAGCTCAGAGTATGAGAGCTCCTGTTGGTCAAAAGCCAGCTATTCAGAGTTTCGGGTCGATGAGGCAGGCGCCCGGCGTGCCGCGGCCCGTGTCGATCGCGGGTCGGCCCACCGCGCCTCCGCCGCCGCTACCCGCCGACACTCCAGTCTACCAAAACCCTAAACCTCAACAAATAAAACAGACTGACTACGTTGACTGCATAGAGGAAAAACAAGCGCCTCTCGCGCACATTGACGAAGAATCTGGCGATAACATTTACGCCGTTATCGAAGAGAGCCCAGAGAAACATGCCAAGTTTCTACCGGGCGTTCCACCGCCTTTAAAAACTATTCCTCAGTCCCCCCCTGAGGGCTACAACACTCCGAAACCCATACCTTCGAACTCTGGCAGCACTGATAGCATGGGGTTATTAGGAGAAATAGTGTCGGAAATACAAAATAGAAATTTTGACTCGATATATTCCGCGTCGACGCTCGCAAGGAAGAAGAAGCAGAAGGAGAAAGATGCTGCGAACGGTACTAGCAGAGACAGTACGTATGCGAATGCGGATAACTACGGACCACCAGAAAGCGTTTATAGTAATTCTGGTGCGAAATCTAGCGTGTCTACTACTAGCAGCGGATACTTACACCCGTCCGCTGTCAATGTTCCAACGCATATGAAAGAAGATACTCAAGAAAAGGAAGAAAAAATACCTCCTTCCCCTACAGTTAAAGTGAATACTAAAATACCAACATTCAATAGACAAGTTACCCCTCCAGGACTTAAAACAAGTTCCTTCAGAA
Source organism: Carpatolechia fugitivella (assembly GCA_951230895.1). Classification (NCBI taxonomy): domain Eukaryota; kingdom Metazoa; phylum Arthropoda; class Insecta; order Lepidoptera; family Gelechiidae; genus Carpatolechia; species Carpatolechia fugitivella. The sequence continues at coordinate 4,632,809 of OX579667.1, read as the reverse complement.
ACGTACCGCAGTCACCGACAAATACTCCCAAAAATATGAACCTCGCCTCCAAAATAGCAAACAGTCCGGACGTAGTATCAAGTTGCGCTGTAGCTGAAATTAAAAATACTAAACCACCTGATGTTATAAACAATAATAAACTAAATAATGAAGCTCCAAAGGTAGCCACTAAACCTGGTGTATCAGCGAAACCAAACGATAACAGGCCGCCTTACAGACCGGCGCCGACTGTCGAAAAGAAGCCCACATTAAAATCTACCACACCATCTTTGAAACCAGTAAACTCAGCAACTAATAATAATAAAACATCTGATAAAAACCCGACTGTCAACCGAACCAATTCCAAAGTAGACAGCGTGAAGGTCATAGCAGACAACCTCAACAAGAACAAACCAAAAGTGGTCCCGAAACCAGCAAACGTAGTTCAAAGAACCGAATCGAACGCGAAACCGAATACAACGAAGCTATCAGCAAAACCGTCGAATGTTGCCAGCCTCCAACAGAAGTTTGAAAATAGAAAGTCGCTGGGGAAAGAGATTACCACAGCGAAAAAATGAACTATTAAATTAGTTTATTTTGTGTGCACATTTGAAATGATGGGACTGCGAAAACTAAAAAATAATGAATAGAGGTGTCGCATTTTCTGAAAGAAGGCAGCTTTAGCAAGTAAGTAGAAATTATTTTATAGTTAGAGAACGAGATACAATTTTATCTAGTCGAAAGTTTTATATTTGTGCAGCTATATAACATAATGTTCAATTCACAAATGAATCGTTCCGCGCCGTTTGTTTTATTTTTGATTACTTATTTCATTTTTAAAGTGTTCAATCGAATCAAAAAAAATTTTAATTACGATTTTACAAAATCAATTTTCTACGTCAGGACAAAAAAAGCTTGTTCATTTTATGTTATAAAAAACGTTCTATGATACTGTATATTATTATTGTGTTTCTAAGGTAGGTCCAGACATAACGAAACATGCTTGAGCAATTTACTGGCTCCATTTATAATAGAACCATATTCCATAGTTTAAAGTAGAAAATTGTATGAATATCGACGCAGATGTGGCGTCTCCGCAATGCTCGACTACTACTTTAAACTATTTTTATTTATTTAACCGTTTATTGTACACAACAACACAACAAGCCTACTAATTTCTAAATGAAATGAATAGTTTATTAACTTTCGGATGTTACATCTCTTAGTTTCGTCATTTAATTATTATTTTTTGGGTAAGTTCACTACACACTGTGTAGTCTATACTCTCTAAAGAAATGTCATCCAGCAGACCCATACTATTTTAAATAGAACCAGTAAATAGGGAACATGCATAAAAAAATATTTGATTTTTTCATAGTTCATCTGAAAGTATACAAAAATAGAATACAGACAGTCAAAACAGAATCGAAATTGATCTAAAAACAAACCAGTTACAACATTATTAAACAAATATAATTATCTGTCCCTCTCTACGAAAACAAAATTTTCTATGGCGGATGTATGGCCCGCGACACATATGATGTCACATGTGTCGTCGGACTTTGTTTCTGAACAAGATATTTGGAAAATTATTTTTTGTGTATCTGGAACTTGATATATTTCGATGAATTTTAAAAAATTGTGCATGTTCCCTGTTGCACGTGTATTTTTCGTTCAATCTGAACTGACCCTAATAGACTCGATGCTGCAATATTTACCTATGTATAAAATATACGCGCACTGTTGTTGTACGTCCGGCGAAGTTGAACTAAAGCAGCTAACGCCTTTTCTCTGATTATAAATATTTTTGCAACTAAACGACTAAACCAATTTTGATGAATATGTTGTCATTAAAATCTACTTAACGCCGCGCGTGTCACTAGCTGCTACTTTATTCTTATGAAATAGATTAGGACGTAAGTATAGTAAATAAATACATTTATCTGACAAATTATAATTTATTAAAAATCACAATTACAAACTTCTGTCTATTTTTTACTTTAAACTTAAATTCGCTGAACTTGGGCGTTTACGTCTCTTGAGGTTCGAGGTTATATTCGTTAAGAAAATAGATGTCAATACAGAACTGCATTTTAAGCTGCAAAATGACAGAAGGGTTCAGTTTCTGTGCAGTCGACGAACTGCATCGATAGACTGTTATTTTGAAGATAAAATGCAAGCCAATGCAATTCAAATAAGAATAGGATAGGATTTGTGACGTCATTCTGTCAGACCAAATTTTTTTGTAGCCCATACCGAGATATAGCTCGGCAAAAAAGAGTTTAGAAAAAATGAGGGCGCTTCTATCGCACTTGTGGCCATCTCGTAGTGAAATAGGAAAGGGAAAATTACCTCATGTATAATACATTGTAACATTAACGAATAACAATCAACATGGCATACCAATGGGGTAATAAAAAGCAACCCAGCATGAATGGCAGCAAACTAAATATTTAGTTCCACCTGTGACAAACTCTTTTTGCCAAGCTGCATGCGTACAGCTAACTAGCCGAGAGTCAGACCTATACTTATTTGAATCGCATAGTACATCCACTCAATAACAGTCAAATACAATTTGAGATTATCAAGTGTTTATATGAAGTGATCATAATAATAAACTAAATAAATGTTAATTTTATTTTTGAATCATTTGTATAAACTTTACGCACTGCAAAAGAAGGTAAAGTTTATACGATAGTAGTTTATTTAAGGGATCTCTTGTATATATTTATAGAGTTAAATCATTGACAGTTTTTATTTGGGGATTATATTTACTAAATAAGTATATTTAATTTAAAAATATATGTATCTATCATAATAATAACTCTTTATTTCCAACTAAATATGTCCATAAGTATATAGTGGGTTAGTAACAAAATCGTCTTGTAATTTATTTTAGTAAATTTAATATAAATGAAAACATTAAACATAATATATGCATCTGTAGGCATAAAAGGTAGTTCCAAAATAATTGTAAATGTAGTCTCCAAATGTTAGGAGAGACATATGCAAGTGAGTTTGTTTGATCAAATTGAAGTGTCTTAAAGATAAACAGATACAAGACATTTTATTTGTATTTTTATATGAAGACTACTTTATAAATGTTTGAGCGTTGTGCGAATGTGATTCTAAACTGTATATTTGTGTGTTGATACAAATTATAATAATCTATACCGTGGAATAGAATTATAAAAGATAAGAATACTAATAGAAAATATCCGTTTGAATGAGATAAAGTTACTGACATATAATTTCTTATATACTTATAAATTGGATGTTTAATTTCATTGCTTCTGATTATATGTTCCATGTATTATTGGTGCTATACTGAGGCAGATTCATTCTATTATAGATAAAGCTTGCAAAATATTTTTATAATAAGTAAATAAATATTAATAAATGTGTGTAAGAGGAGTATAAAACAATTTCATGTAAAAAGCAATAACTATTGTCATTGATTAGTTCGTCCACAGTGATCACTGCCATAGTTCGGTACAAATACGGTGCTTGTATGTGTCACAAAAGGAGATGTTTTAGGTATTTTATCATTGACTTAAAATAGTGTATTTTAATGTACGAATCATCAGTCTGTTATTAATAGAGAAATTACAACATTTTTATTTGTCAAAAAAGACTGATTTAAAATGTATTATTATTTTGTTTGGCACTAAATTTAACAGTGAAACTCCTGAGCGTTTTAAGCTTATTTTTATAATAATAATTGTGATAAATAAAATAAATGCATTATATTGATACATAGGAAATATGAGTCATATTGCGAGTACAGTAATAAATAAGTAACTTGTATATGCAACCAAAGAAAGCTATGTTTTAGGAAACGTTTCACAGTTCTCTAATTACATTTATAATATAATATGTACAGTGAGACGATAATGTACTAGTTTTTTTTATTCAACGCCACCATGATTCTTTTGTAAAAAAAAATCCAGACGAGATCAATAATGGTCCTCAATTTTCCACTTTTCTGCTTCTTAATTTTTATCTTCTTCTCTTTCTCTCCATTAAAAAAAAATCCTTTTTTTTTTTCGTAATCCATGATTATAATATAATGTGGCGTTGCGAAAATAAAATCGCGGTGTTCAAATATTCGGGCATTGGAAAGCTCATCTAATATTAATATTTTACCAGTCTTAAGTGGTGTTAGAGTGAATTGTAAAGTTTGCTTATTTTTATAGCAAGACTGTGAAACATTTACAAAAAAATGTTAAGTAGGTATTATTAATTATTGCACTTATTAAGTTAAAATGTAGTTAAGTTAGAAAAAGTGATTTTAACTTGTTCAATTAGATAGATCTTTTGCTGGTCATTGAAATAAAACTGGACTTGAATAAGTATTAAAATGTGTTTTTTTGAATCCTTTTGCCAATGAGGCACAATACTGATTCAACATTTACCGTAAATCATGAACATCGGGCTTTGTAAAGAGAGTATTTAGTTCTACGTGACAGACGACGTTCTACAAAGTCGAATATCCGATGTGCATTATTTCCCTTTTCATTTACGTTATATGCCGTGTGGTGACGGCAGAGTAGAATACATTTGTCACCAACCCCTACTCTTCCCGTGGGGTGTCGTAAGAGGCGACTTAGGGACTACACATTGAACAGGGAACGGGCAGCAGCGCTCTCTGATACAGTAACCTTTTAATCTGCGATCTCCAACCCGCCTGCCAAGCGTGGAGATTATGGGAAAAAAGTGGAGGAGGCTCGTAGTCCAGCAGTGGACTGTAACGGGCCGTTGATTTGATTTGATTATTTCCCTTCTTGCCACCACCCACCTCTCGAGACCACCTGGGTGAATCGTCGAAGGTTTTTTTTTACTACCGTACACCAATCAGTTATTTTCGGCCGGGAACTGTACCTGCCTTTTTAGATAGCACTGGAATGGAAGATCATTCGCAGGACACACTGTTTTACAAAGCTGATTTTATAAATTGTGAATAACCGTTAAACTCTGCTCTGGTATCAGGACAAAAGCGCGAAAGTACGCTAAAATAACATGCGTGACGGACATTTGCGTGAAAAGTCGTTGTACTAAAGCAGAGGTAAATACCTCGGGGTGAATACTAAAATATTTTTTTATGTTCAATCTAGTCTTCCATTAGTGAAAAATCCTTCATTTACTCTACCCTATTATAAGTAGGTGACAATAGCTAAAGAATAATTCGACACATATTGATTAGCAGGTAGGTACACGAGTCAGGCCAAAACCGCGTTGAGGATAAAATAATAATATTTTTGTTAAAAACCCCGTAAACCTGTTGTACTACTGTTTTAAGTTTATGAGCACGTTCACCTTCAAGTAGAGTTTTGGAAACGTCAGATCAAAGACGAAATATTTGATTTACTTATGATTTACTTCGACTTCTGTGATCGAAGATGATTTACGAAGTGCTATAACGATGACGAAAAAAACGATTCGTAACTGTTTATAATCTTTTTTATTTGTTCCATCACCGTCGCCAATTTAAAAATAAATAAATAAAATCTTAATACTATTTACTGACAGGAAGCGATCGCTTCAGATGTTTTCTCGGCGGAGCACAGACCTGCCATGAGCCTCCTTCAACGTGGCACCAGTAATAACTCTCACCGCCGTACTTGTCACAGCGCTCCTTGCACGGCCGCTTGTAGACGGACACATGGTCATCACCAGAGTTGCAGTAGTCCCACTTCTTGTCGTCGGAAGTCACGCACCATTCGTACTCGTACCCGAAGTACCCGCAGTTGCTCAGGCAGTGCTGGTGATCCTTGTCTTTATCCTGGGCCGTGAAGTATTTATATGATGGAGCGAAGTATAGCTTGTCTTTGATGACGCAGCCCATGCGGTTTTCGTCCCAGTCGACGATGCAGGCGTCGTCAATGCAATCGGTGAGACATGGGCGGTAGTCGTGGGTGAAGGCAAGAGTCGTATACTTCCATTCAGCGCCCAAAGCTTGGCACAGGATGACGAAAACCACCAACGCGCCATACGAGGTACGCATCTTGCGTACAACTGAATCTAGTTGGACTCGTGGGAGGGCGAGCGTAAAAGCACCTTTATAGACTTGGTTAAATGCAGTCTTATTCAGTAAAGATCGAAGGTAAAGATAGATAGAGATAAAAAATACTTAATGTATTATTAAAAGTGGTAGTGTAAACACGATAGGACTAAGAGTAGTAGGAGTATCTAGAAGAGTTCCGAGATTTTTAATAGCATTTGCACTGAACATAATATTTTACGGGACTCTACTTGCACATTTTGTTTTGGGTGTAAGACATAAGTTATTGATAGCCGGAAAAGTAATAGGTGTTTCAAACGTTGATAAAAACAGTACACATGCACCTACGCTACACACAACCACCGTTACCAACGCGTCGTGAAATAACAAGTCTGTATCTCACGAGTAAGTTTAAAAATAAAGTGACTCCACATGTTTTGACCGTGTCTACCAACCGGTATAAGGTTAGGGATCTCCGTGCGAGGTGGCCATACCACAATATACCTGACCCAACGCTTCAAGGACAACACATAACTTTTCCAAGGTAAGTGCTAATTTGGGTTTTTTGTTTTTTCGTTTTTTAAAGGAAATAAGTTGAATTAAGGCAAAAGCGAAACGAAATAAAGGTGTCTTAATGCGAATAAGAATCGTACAGACTTTTGGCTATATCACGACGCGAATCTTGTTTGGACACCGTATGACGTCACAATGTGTTAGGTATGTGTACATACCTATACCTCTTTGCCTCTTTGGCTGTTGCTGGCCGTAAACATTTGGATTTATTTGAATTTGGAATATAAGTTTTGACTTGGAAAAAGAGAGCAGATTCTAGGTTAGACTGCGCGTGTGTAAAGATCTTTGAAATAGAAAATAAAAAAGTATCTCTTGTGAAATTATCAATCTTTAAGTTAAAAAGACCACCTCCACCTTCGTTCCACAATGTGTTGACTGAGCGAGCGCGAAGCGTCTCTGTTTCAGCTCGCCAAAATTGCTTTGGTATGTTCATCTGTCCATATTCTGTCTGTTTGCTCTCCTCTAAAGGTCGCATTTCTCAAGAGATTCGCATGAAATCTCGTGAGTAGGTTCTAGGTATAGATTTTTTTTTGCCGAGTCAGTTTTTCGATTTTTTTCAATACGTAAAAAAACATAAATAAGCAATTTCGAAAAAAAAGCTCGCGAGGTGTACAGCTCACAGAGCCATATTTCATTTGATTTTTTATTTTTTTCACTTGTGTTCGCCTTGTCTAATACACTTTAGTTTTAAATACACAATTGTGTGTACCTATATAAAATAAACATCAAATAAAATTGTGTCTTGTTTATACCCAATTTACCTGGGCTGATTGATAACTGGCCGAAACGACGAACTTAAAAAAATGATACGCAAAAAAAAAATATTACATTATATTTTGGCATCTTTTTGAAAATAGAACGCCAAATTTGAATTAAATCGAACTGGTGGAATTTGTTTGATAGGACGTAGAACTTTCTCTGTCGTAAATTTTCTTAACAATGGAAAGAAACGAAATTCGTGCGGTGATAAAGTTTTACGTTTTAAAACAGAAAACAGCAACCCAGATTAAAACCAAGCTAGACAGTGTTTTAGGTAATTCTTCTCCTGCATTGAGTACAATTCACACCTGGGTAACTGATTTTAAACGTGGAAGACAGAGCTGCGAAGACGCCCACAGGTCTGGCCGTCCAAATGAAGTCACGAATCCGGACATGATCAAAAAAATTCACAAAATTGTATTGAATGATCGGCGCTTGAAGTTGCGAGAGATAGCAGAGATGGTGAGCATTTCATTTGAACGCGTTTTTAATATTTTGCACCAACATTTGGGAATGAAAAAGCTTTGCGCGCGATGGGTGCCGCGTTTGCTCACTGTTGACCAAAAGCAACGTCGAGTGGACGATTCATCGGAGTGTTTGGCGCTGTTTAACCGAGATCCTAACGAGTTTTCGCGGCGTTATGTAACAGTCGATGAAACCTGGATACATCATTATACTTCCGAGACAAAAGAACAATCTAAGCAGTGGACTGAGAGCGGAAGACCTGCGCCGAAGAAAGCAAAAACGGTTTTGTCGGCCGGCAAAGTGATGGCGACTGTTTTTTGGGATGCTCGAGGGATTATTTTAGTGGATTATCTGCAAAAAGGAAAAACAATAAATGGAGAGTACTACGCAAGCTTGCTGCAAAAATTAAGTGAAGAAATCCAGAAAAAACGACCACATTTGGCCAAGAAAAATGTTTTGTTCCACCATGACAACGCACCTGCACACACGTCAATGGTTGCAGTCGCCAAACTCCATGAATTGCGGTTCGAATTGCTACCGCATCCACCCTATTCCCCGGATCTGGCCCCGTGTGACTTCCACTTATTCCCAAACCTGAAGAAATGGTTAGGTGGCCAGAGATTTTCATCAAATGAAGAAGTCATTGTTTCCGTGAACGAGTATTTTGAGGGGTTGGAGAAAACATTTTATCAAACTGGTGTAACGGCATTGGAGAAGCGCTGGACTAAATGCATCGAGGTAGACGGAAACTACGTTGAGAAATAAATTTATTTTAAATACATTTTTAAAGTTTTTCTTTGTCGTTTCGGAAACTTATCAATCAGCCCTCGTATATCTATACTCGGAGGAACTCTATGGTTTATACACCGTGAAATTTACATCGTTTTGTTCCCGCCGTGTAGTGATAGTACTCGCTAAACTGAACTTTTCGCGAAAAAAAAAATCCTCCGACAAAATATTTTTGGTCTTTCCATACAAAGTGAAACTCCCGACTGACCCATTTTGTATGGAGAGCACAAAAATATTTTTGTCGCAGTTTTCGTGAAAAGTTGTTCAGTTTGACGGGTACTATCACTACACGGCGAAACAAAACGATGTAGATTTCATGCTGCAGTAGTTTGGGCTCAGATGGTCGTGTGCGAAATGCCTGCAAATAATTTTATTCAATAATCATCGAGGCAATCAAAAATTACTTTGTTATTTATATTATATTTAAAGCCGAACACCCAATGTGCATATTTTCAGAACTTCATTTGCTTTCATAACTTATAATATTAGGACTTATCTAAATCGGTTTGTCAGCAGGTATATAAGAAAAGGAGATCTTGCACTGTCATCGTCGCAGCATCTTGGCAATCAGAATGTGCTCCGCAGTTCTGGTTCTGTTCTTGCTGTTCAGCGTCAGCACCGCGCAAAGCGATTGGGAGTACAACCTGCAAGGAAACGCAACAGACGGCCAACCCTGCTTGTCCAACTGCAAGAACAACGTATGCATCATCAACTGGAATCAAAACACCAAGCCCTGCTGGACTACCAACCTGCCAGCGCCCAAGTTCCGCACCACACAGCTGGTAGACAAGAATAACCTTTATTGCTTGAGCAACTGCGGTTATTTCGGCTTTCCGTATCAGTGGTGCATTACTACAAACCAGAAGGGTTGGGATTACTGCAATGCCGAGTTACGGGCCGCCGTTACGGTGTACAAGAAGCCCTGCACCAGCGTCTGCCGTAAGGGCACCTCTGGCTATTACTGGTGCTTCGTGGAGAATGGAAGCGACTGGCAGCACTGTGCTCCCCCGAGGGAAGATAACGCAGATTAAAGACTCCTTCGCAGTCACAGCCAGGCTACGACGCTTATCATTCTGCCAGAACCCAAAACGTATAAGTTTTGTTTTCTCAACTTTAACAGAAGATTGTCAGCCAGCCAAATCATAATAGAATATAGTATAAGTAGTCTCTGCTTTCGAAAGTAAAGCAAGTTTTAATGATCCTGAAGAACATACCCATCACTTAATTTATAAATAAAATGCTGAATTGTTAGTATATTTTTGATAGAATCGTTAGAAAATTACTTTGTTTTCTTATTTAATAAAATTCTAAATTAAAAACGTTAACTCTCCATACATTTATTCTATAGGATGTTGTTACATAATCTTAACTTCGTCATAGCTGACGTCAAGTGACTTATCTGCAGTTGAGCCCCGCCCGCGTCCCGCCTCCAGTAGCAATTTTTCTATGGTATGGTATAAATGGTAAGTATTTTATTTATTTATTTTATTTATTTTATTTTTAAGTATTCGGAATACCAACAGCTATAATACAATTTAGTTAATACATAAATATGGTGACTACAGAGCCAATAACAGGTATTCGCAACTAGAAACAAAATTGTGATGTCGACTTAACGCTAGAAACACTGGTTCGAAATACGTACATAACATAAAATTTAAAAAAGCACCAACTATAAATAAATAATAATTACATAGCATTAATTAGGCATGGGATGTTGCTGCGCTCGCGACGGTTTTGGACCAAAGAATTCTTCAGTAAAGATTCGCCTTATTGCTGATGGATTCAAGCAGAATAAATCCAGATGTTTGTGCTGTTTGGACAAAACATTATATAATTTACTGACTCGAGTGAAAAATGAATTTCGACGATAATTTGTGTTCGCTCTAATACTTCCTAAAGGATCAAAATGTCTGATAGATAACCTGTTAGGAACATTTATACAGACGTTTTCTAATAAGTTGGGACAGTCTACCACTCCATTAAGAATATTACTTAAGTATATTAAGTCAGCTATTTGCCTTCTTTTATCCAAAGGTAGGAAATGATACCTTGCACATCGAGTTTCATAACCGTGGTCAAGACGTTTGCTTTTAAATTGCAAATATCGGAGAAACCTTTTTTGTATAGATTCAATTCGGTATATAAGTCATGCTTCCTGCGTGTACCATACAGTTAGTATTTTAAAGACAGTGAACAACGTACTTTTTAGATACTTAAAAATCTGAAGCACGTGTCGAAATAATGTCCAATCGAAACGAGATTAAAGGTAGCGTTATTGTTCTTTTTTTTCTTTTTTGGGGTGCGTTTCAAAACAGAATTACTTACTCGACACAATCATAACATTTTTTTTTCGCTTCGATTTCCTTCAAGTCCCAAAAGTGCAAACTGAAACAAATAATTTGGACCACCTTGCTGCGCTTCGAGCAAGAAGTTAAAATCTATGATAGTGCATCTTACACCATATATACAGCTCCCAAATAGTAGGTAGGTACCTGTAATATGAAGCTTTGCGAAATGGTCCCTAAGGGTGAGACCGTAATCGCTGCGGTCTGATTATTGCCTGAATCAATGAGTGACTCTACACTGAATTCTTGTTCTGAAAGCAGTTTACCAACGGGAGTTTACAGTGTTGATATCGATCGGTACGACACTTACTTACTTCGTTGAAGTGTATCTTGGCCTCCTACAATAAACGATACTTATTATTTATTAATACTTATGTGATTATGCGTCAAGAGATTGATTCTCAAAACCCAGTTTTAGTTATCTTTATTGGTACCCCGCAATAAATAAAAACAGTTGTATATAATATGGGTAATTTTACTTGGACGAAATGATATTAAAATTACTTGTTTATTCATTAGCAGCTTGGCAGCACAGAATGTACGTCACAGTTCCGAACCTATTCTTGCTATTCAGCGTTATAACTGCGCAAGAGTGGGGAACATGGGAATACACTCTGGAAGCGAACACAACAGATGGTCAACCCTGCTTGTCGAATTTTAAGAACAACAAATGCATCACCGATTGGCCAGGCAATACCAAGGACTGCTTCACGAACAACCGAGCTGCGCCCGCGTTTCGCACAGCACAGTTGTAGACAAGAATAGTCAATACTGCTTGACAAACTGCGGTTATTTCGGATATTCGTATCAATGGTGCGTGACGATCCAGGAGGGGTGGAAATGGGATTACTGTAACTCCGGGCCCCAGGCCACTTCGATCTACAAGAAGCCCTGCAAGAGCGAGTGCCAGAAGGGTGACTCTGACTATTACTGGTGCCTTGTAGAAAAAGGAAGTGACTGGCAATACTGCGTTCCTTCTAGCCAGATTGATTTTGATTCTGAATTACAGGATAGAAGTCCAATTCCAGAAAAAAATAAAAACACTTTATACGAGTAAATTAATTACCTGTACCCAACTGTACCCAACGAATTAACGAATTTGGTTTGTAGTTCGTTGGCTGTACCTATCTAAGTAAAACATGTACGATATTAGATTTAAAAAAACTGATAGGTAGAGTGCGGCTAGTGCCGCTAGAAGAGGACTCTGATTTTGACATCATCGATCAGAGAAATTATCATCAAAAATGTTACAAAACAATTAATTATTATGTATTGATATCTCTTGTACTCTTATACTCTTATTTTACTTTTTTGTAATATAGTTATTTGTTTGTGTGCAATAAAGTAATACTACTTTTTTTCATTCATTCGCTAATTTATTGGTTAGTAGCTATACTTTCCTTCTGATTTAATTGGGCAGAAACTTGAAAGAGATAAATAAACTACCGACGACGACGACTGGTATCAGGTGATTTAGTTTCATTATCTTCTGCCCTTCGATAGGTCATAAGTTCAGCGTGCAACAGATAAACAAGTAGGTAAGGAGTGTGAAGTTAACTTGCAGTTGCAGTGTATTAAATATCTATTATGGGCGCTTGTATTTTTATAAACATGTGGAATTAATTGATTTTTATAAGTAGTAGGCAGAAGGCGCTGTCGAACACAGATATTTTTTTATTACTAATCGAAAACAAAAAACAATAAAATACAATTAATTTCATAATCACTTGTTTCGTTAAGAAATATTTGTATACCCAATATGTTTGTATCTATACATCTATACCTACTCGTACCATATCCTAGATCAAACACATAATTGAAAAAACATTTTACCGCTTGAAAACATATTATTATGTTTAATCCTTACTAGTTCAACGGTCGAATGTGAGTATATTAAATAGGGACCTGAAATTTCTTTTATTAGATATATATGCTAGCATAGCTAATATCATATAACTTATGGCAAATCTAACGACGAGACGACCCTATACCACAGATCTATACCCAAACATAAAGCTAAGCTGAGGTTTAGTTGAGAATTTTCTACGGCCATGTTCTGGCTCGATCATCCAACCCTGCACACCACGTAGCGAAGACAAATCCAACGAGCCCAAACACGACGGGGCAATCATGGCCACCCACCGGCACCGTTATCAGACTAGTACAGTAAACCCGGCTCCGTAGCCCAGGTGGTAGTGTATCTGCCTCCGACGCACAGGGTCGCGGGTTCGAATCCCGCCCAGGCCAAATATTCGGGTGATGAGCACTTGTGTATAAAATAAATAAATAAATAAATAAAATAAAATATCTTTATTTGTAACAGCGGTTACATTTCACTAGGGGCAGGTGTCTCCTGTGTATGGTTGTTGTTTATATATATAAGTATGTATTTATCTATTTATGTATGTATATCAGCTGTCTGGTACCCATAGTACAAGCTCTGCTTAGTTTGGGATCAGATGGCCGTGTGTGAGGTGAGGTGTCCCTAAATATTTATTTATTTATTTAATATTTTCTATACCTGCCTATACTTAGAAATCCTACCCAAACAGAAAAAAATCTCTCATCATCATAGTATGATGCCAAATAAAAATGTCCATATAAAAGACATCAACGCGAGCGGTTACACATTTCTAATACTTTTTACGAAAAGTTTGGTTTCTTGATTTACAAAATCCGATTGATTGTTTGCTTGGACTCTTTAGGTTTGTTTCGAACTAAAGCAAAGGTAATAAATAGGTAAAAGAGAGATCGATAAGAAGATAACAGATCAGTCTCTTCTTCTCCAGCCTTGTCTTCTTCTTTTTTTTATGAGGTCCTAGCTTAGCAATAAATTTAATACCTACACGATACACTTTATTTATGTGCTCTACTAACGAAGAAGTGTTCGTGTAACGTAACGATTGTTTTCGCTGTGTAACGATTTACTTACAATAAGTACCCACCCAACCCGGTAAATAAAAAAAATGTCATTTCTTCTCTTTCATGATTTCTTTTCCTTCGGTCTTTCTCCGCAGAAGAAAGAGACTTTAATTGATTTTTGAAACCAAGAACAAATTCGTTTACACTTGTAAAATTTTATCAATAATCTAAAAAAAATATATAACAATACATACGTAGCCTAATTATTTATTGCATCAAGCAATCTTTTATGCTGCTTCTCCCTCGGAGGAGCACAGACATGCCACGTGCCTCCTTCAACATGACACCAGAAGTAGTCCGCGCCATACATGTCACAGTGCTCCTTGCACGGCCGCTTGTAGATAGACACATGTTCATCACCAGAGTTGCAGTAGTCCCATCTCTTGTCGTTGGAGGTCACGCACCATTCGAACTCGTACCCGAAGTACCCGCAGTTGCTCAGGCAGTGATGGTGGTCCTTGTCTTTAACCTGGGCCGTGAAGAATTTAGGTGCGACGTATTCGTCATTGTTGACGCAATCCATGCGGTTGCCTTCCCAGTCAATAGTGCAGTTGTCATTGCAGTTGGTGAGGCATGGGCGGCCGTCGTGGGTAGTGCCTGGCGTCGTATACGCCCATTGTGTGTTCAAACCCTTGCAAAGGGTTAAGAATAAGAGAGCTGACAACATAATATACGCGTTCGACATCTTGCGTACGAATGATTGACTTGTTTTTAATGCGGCTTTTATATATTATTATTGACAGCTCCTGTTACTGATAACTTCAACGGCGAGATGAAGCTAGACTACTGATAAATTAAGTAGGTAAATTTGTTATTTACTTAACTAAGGAATTATGACAACTAATTAAAATTACATTTTCTTAGAAGCTTAGATTAGCGATAAGTGGATAGTTATACCCACGCACAGAGTTAATATTAATACTAACTACTTACTAACGTCCTAGGTCACCCTAGGTCTACTCGTTAGATTGGATCTTTTACGACAAAGTCTGTCATTTATTTAAATAGTAATAAATTATAATTAAACAGATACATTTATGCAGCATAAGTACAATAAAGCGGGGGGCAGTAGCCAGATGGGCGCTAAGCTAAATAGAAGAACGCAGATGAGTTATAATGGATATTTATTATTTTTTAACTCTCCAATATTAAAATATCTTCTACTCCGTAGTCCGTTGACGTCCCGAGTCCTAACAACAAAAAAGAACCATTCGTATTTCAAAATATTCAAATCCAATCGAACCAAACGAACAGCCAGTCACCTCAAAGGAGGCTGCTCCTTACAGTACTTTGGAGTAAGTATTATTTTTATGATAATGATGATATTTCTATATATGATTTATGTAAGATTTTCCCGTGGGAATAAGACTTGTTCCCGTAAAATGTATCCTATGTGTTAATGGTACAAACTATCTCAATTCCCAAATCCGTTAATAGTTAAGGCGTGAAAGCGGAAAAACATACAAACATATTTTCACATTTATATATTAAGTGTGAGGTGTGATTCACATAGTAGGGAAAATTTGAGATCTTAGTATTCTGGTGCATATACCCACGGCGTATACCTACTCGTAGGTACCTACCTTACATTGTACCTGTCACATTGTGCGCCATTTGCATGGCATGGCGTAGCTATGATTTTTCTAAGGTTAGCCAGCTAAAAGGGTTCAATTTCCGATTTCCTGAAATGTTCAAGGTTTGAAATTGGCCGACCTTCATCAAACAAAGTACCAAAGTACCTACTCAAAGTTTTCAAGTTTTGTGTTTTTTTGTTTTTGTTTTCCTTTACAAATCGTTGTGTATTTTGATTCTTTTACTTGGATTTTCCCTGATAGCAAAGGGCAATGTAATTATTCATTTCGCGCTATTATGTTATCGGTGAACATTATATTTATCAATCACTGGAAATTATCAGCTAAGAAAACAATGGGAAAACCTTAGTGAGTGCAATAATATGCAACATGTGTGTGTATGTAGGTAGAGCTACTCGTATAATAGGGGAAATTAATTTTCTTCTTCATCGTGACAATCGACCTCTCAAACCTTGGTGTCAGCAGTTTTTTTTTTCGTTATGGCACTAGTAATCTTTGTGCCAGTGTCGAGTTTTTAATTTACTAAGAAACAAAGGTAGAGAAACTAAATATCACGAAAAAAAAAATAGGATTGAAAAATGGAAAGGAAAGTGTAAGTATTATAAAAAAATATATATAATAAACAAATATGAGTGCTAACTTTATGTATTTACAAAATATATGTAACTTTTTATTATTGTAGGGTGAATTTTTTATAAATATTATTAGATAACTGAATGTCTCGTGTAACGACTAGACAGTAGCCCGGACCAACAACGGCCTCCGAAGCACGGAATCATCTTTCTTTTTGAATAACAGGTGAAAATATCAAGAGAATTTTGCTTGACAGTGTCCCCACCGGGTTTCAAACCCGGAACCTCCGCAATGAACGTAGAAATCTCAACGACTCGGCCAATGAAAAATTACTCAAATATTATACAGCCTTTTTCTTAAAATAAATCTCGATTCTATCACTACTTCACGCAGCAACCTTAGTTTTATTTTTGTAGGCGTGCGTGATGCTTTCATTCAAATTGTTCTAATCTATTAGGTATATATATATTTTAATTAATTTTCTTACTTACCCGTGCGTGATAAGCTGATTACTTGTCACTGGCTATATTGCTAAAATTGCAGAAGCCTTAAAAAAAGGATACGAAGTTTTAAAACACATTGACCGGTACATGGCTGGGTTCGAACACGCGACGACGACGCCTCCCAGTCTGGAAGCAGCGGCCCTCGCCCACTATACCAGCTGATTCCCACTATTATAAAGCTTGTGAAAATAGGTATGAATTACTATGAGCTATGACCCCTTGACCACTGACGTGCGTGACTGATTCTTACAACCACGGTTATGTACCTATAGATAGATATGTATTTACTGGGTATAAATAAACACAGTAAGTAGTAATCAAGATAATAGCTTCTCGTGCCATCCGACCATACGGTTAGCGCTTCGAAGATCTCTACCAACTATTATGTAAGTATAGCTCGTAAATTTAAAGTCTTAAACAGAAATAATTTAGCGGAGTTAGTTTTCGACCCACATAATTTTTTTTTAATTCACAAAGTAACGTCAGTAACTAAAACAAAGCATACTCTTAATTAGTGATGATTTTGTGATTAAGTAACTGCTGGGGTACTGCCAAATAGAATATATCTTACGTGCTAGCACTTCCAAGCGGAAGTCTAAGGATTTATAAATTACAGTACATCGCTGCCGCCGATCTGCTGTGCCGTGTGATGACGGCAGAGTAGAATACATTTGTCACCAACCCCTACTCTTCCCATGGGTGTCGTAAGAGGTGACTTAGGGACTACACATTGAACAGGGAACGGGCAGCAGCGCTTTCTGATACAGTAACCTTTTATCTGCGATCTCCAACCCGCCTGCCAAGCGTGGAGATTATGGCAAAACCCTCCACTTAAGTGGAGGAGGCTCATGTCCTGCAGTGGTCTGTAATGGGCCGTTGATGATTGATGACATCGCTGCAATGCTGTCTAGAGCGTTGGTGGTGTAGTGGCTAGTCCCGTCCGGGAAACGCGGGATCGATTCCCACCACATACTACCAATGTGTTTTCGAATTTATTATGTAGTTATTCGACGCTAATTGCTCTGAAGGAAAACTTCTTGTGGAAACCTGTACACTCCTGTAAAGAAATTGAAAGGTTGAGTATGCAGTCGACCAACCCGCACAGGGCCAGCGTGGTCCACTTAGGCCAGAACACCCTTATTCAGGGTAGGCTTGCGCCTCAGTGGGGACATGAGCTGTTGATGATGACATCGCTGCGAGATGAGGAGGCGCACTCGACAGTTTACAGTACAGGTTTCATAAGTGGATCAATCACACGTGCGTACACTTTAAAATAGCTTGTTTTTTCGGTCTTCGCTGTTATAGATGAAGTGTACGAGACTGTTTCCACTTGGATAAAAAAATATAAAAATAAATATCTTTTAAAAAGATATTTGAATGTATAGACGTGACATGTATCCACTTTTGAAAGCGACTGCAGCTAGAGCGAGAGGTGGGTAGTGCTGTCTTGCTTAATTTTATGCTTTATTTGACGGTACGTAACAAAGCACGCGCCGACTGTACCCTGGGTTTTGACAGAATGATCAGCGTCGTAGCTTGGCTGCGACATTTTGCTGAGTCAGAACCTTTTTGCCGTTGTGTTAGCTAAGCTTTAAGTATGTGTACCTACTTCTGTGTAGGTATGTAATTTTGTTATGTGTACTGTTTGTTGGCAAATAAATGAGTTATTATCTATCTATCTATTACCTATATAAACACTTACAAAAATCGGTTTGTCAGCAGGTTCCAATAAAAAAGAAGTGGGAACGAGATCTTGCACTATCACCATACAGCTTGGCATCACACCAGACACGGAATGTACATCGCAGTTCCAATTCTGTTCTTGCTATTCAGCATCACGACGGCACAGAATACTTGGGAGTACACTGTGCGCGGAATAGCGACAGATGGCCAGCCTTGCTTGACAAATTGTAAGGACAACAGGTGCATCACCAGCTGGAGCGGCTCCACTAGGGACTGCTGGACGAACAACCAACCTGCACCCAAATTACGCACCACACAACTCCTGGACAAGAACAGTCAATACTGCCTGACCAACTGTGGTTACTTCGGCTTTCCGTATCAGTGGTGTGTAACAGTCCAGGAGGGATGGAAATGGGACTACTGCAATGCTGAACCCCGGGCCGTTTCGATCTACAAGAAGCTTTGCACAAGCGAGTGCCAGAAGGGTGACTCCGATTACTACTGGTGCCACATGGAGAATGGAAGCGACTGGCAATACTGCGCTCCTCCAAGGGAAGAGGATTTTAATTTTGATATCGATCAGAGAAATTTAGTTTCAGAAAAATTAGAGAACTCTGTATAGCTCTAATTATAATGACGTCATTTCTGTGATAAACGTGTATTTATTAAATTAGAAAAATCTGTAATTAATTTGCTGTGATTATTATGATGGAATAGCAGAAAAGTAGTTCTTTTTTCTTAATAATTCTATGAAAATACTTTTTTCATCTCTCATGCTCTGAAAGTGACCCGAAGGAAGGGATGTAAGTAACTTTGAAATTCGTACCTTTATTTTTACAATTTGTATAGAAAATTGTACACCATAAATAGCAAAAGAATACGTACATACAGCCTAGATGGCACTATAACTATTTTTATTACAATAAAAAAGAAAATATTTCACTTGAATATACTTTTCTATGCAAGATAAATACGAAATTCATATAGAAAAATAAAATTAATCGGTAAACTATTTATTTTTTTGGAAAAAAGTATGGCTGGCTGGCAAGAAACGAAAATTCTGATATTTATTTATATAGGTAGCTCTACACCTTCAATGCTGAACCTGATTAAAAATTCTATTACTTATGAAAAATTCTTATTGATTTCCCTGAAACAAACTAGAGCTGGTTTATTTAGGCTAAATTTCCAGACAGATCCTCTTTTTCTCTATGATGTTTGACCGACTGTGTGGCTTTTGTTTTGTTTTAGAGAGGGTCTAATCGCAATATATATGTAATTTAAATTAAATATTGCATATTTCATCTAAGATTGCATGTATATAAAAATATTTTGCTTTTTTGTTGTTGAATTGAAACAAGGGACTGACAAAGGTTTATTTGGCGTTACATTATATTGTATAATAATGAGACAATAAATCATTATTTACCTTATTTATTTATCTATCATAATTATATTAAATATCAAGTACAGGATGCTCTAAGGTCAGAAAACAAATTATTCACTTTTTATAATTATGGTGTGCAGTTGTGCACACACCTATAAAATGCGGGGATATGTCACACACAGCCAAGAGTTTAGTGTCGGTTTTCTTAGAGCTGATAGTCACTGGGGTCGTAAAGTTCCGAGAGCAGCCTGTAGATGTACGACGGAGATGAACCACCGAGGTTGGTGATGAAGAGTGTAATGTGTTCGGGCGGGACCAAGTCGTAGCGCGGCGCGAACACATGCACGCAGTCAGCGCTCGCGTCGTAACTCTGCGTCGGCGCGACCAGGCTGTTGAAGTGTCGCGGGTCGCACGCGTGCAGCGGCGACAGCTTGTGCAGCGGCGCCAGCGCGATCACCGGCACGCTGTGATGGTGCGCCGCTAGAGCCACCGCCGCACCGCCCGCGTCTGCCAGCACCGCGCCGCCAGCCAACGCCGCACCTGCACACATCACCACCTTGTTCACGCGCGACATCACCGCATACACGCTCGCGTTGCTGATCACCGTCACGCCTACGCCCGCCGCGCTCAGCCGCGCCGCCATCGCGTGCGTGCGATGCGTGCTGTCGGCCGTCTCGCAGACCAGCAGCCTGTACCGCCGCGCGAGGCACGCAGCCAGCAAGAACTTCTCGACTAAAGTGGAGGCGCCGCAGGTCAGGACTAGTTCGTCCGAGTGTATGTGCTCGCGCGCCGTGCCGCAGATGGCTGACGCGGAAGACTCCAACTCCAGTCGAAGTTCTGCGACGTGGTCCCTCAGCGGCTCGCGCAGGTCGTGGTGCGCGGCACCGAGCGTGGCGCGGCGGGCGGGCGCGGCTTGCACCAGCCTCTGCAGCGACTCCCCGCCACCCGCGCCCTCACCGCTCTGGCTGGCGTGCGCTCGATGCTCGTCCCGAATCGCCCTCAGCACACGTCGCACCATATTCCCACAGACCAACTCGTGAGGCAGAGCGCGCAGCAGACGGCGACCGACCTCGCGGACCACTCCCAACAGCTCATACGCGGTGGCGTTCTGAGAGTCACTGATGATCTGCTCCAACAAGGTGACAGTAGCCGATGCAATACTGTTGGACCCTTGCAGTTTCCCGTTGCGAATTTCAGAAACAAATTTCACAATATTATCGGCATATTTCTCATCCAACTCCTTTGGCGGAGATTCTAAAGGAGCCATTTCACTTGAAAAGTGGTTTTACACGAATTCGATTTATTAGCCAATTGAATTTGTTATTTGAAACTTAACCTCAAAATCACGTCACGTCTGTCACTGTCATCTGTACCTTTTTTTTTTAAGTTCGTCCTTTTAAGGGCGTATTCCGATTCAGACTTTCAGCGCTGTCAGCGATCAGAAAAGCAAAAAAATGTATGAATTTTGACAGCTGACAGTAATTCGGAACGCGATTACGGGTGCTTCAATTGATTTCAGCGCGTTTCGGAACGCAGGGCTAGACAAGCGGGGAAACCTTCATGACCGCCCCTGGTTTTCTTCAGGTAGCAACCGCCCCCACCGGCGGGGACGCGGAACTAATAGTAGAATAATTCAGTAAGACCCGATAGGGGTCATTCTTCTCCGACGCGCTTCTCGCCCTGGCAACGTTCTGGGCCGCGGTCCGAGCCCGTCTGAGGGCGCCCCCAGATACGTTGTCATAAAATTCCTAAGGGGTACGAGCCTTCTGCTCCCCCGCAAGTCCGCGCCCAGTATATTACCACTGTGGTATAAATAGCGATTAGGTCCGTCAAAAAAAAAAAAAAAGCCCCTGGTTTTGTACGCCACGTTTTTGATGTACATGGTTTACAACGAATACGCATTCATTCAATACGAGGATGCCTAAAAAGTTGCATCCAAAAACAGGTCTGTACAAAAAGTGCTCGTGCAGTTATGAACGCGACTGTTTTGGTACGCCGCGTTTTTCTAAGCCACTGATTACATGTCAAAATTATGGGTCGACTTTAGTAATTTCGCTGTTTTTTACTAAGTAGCACCTGAAGGGGGGGGTTGGGGGGCGCAGCCCCCTGCAGTAAAGAAAAAAACAACCCAGAACGAATACACTTCGGTTAGGTTAGGTTAGACTGTTATCAACAACAGGCGGAGGGAGACGAGCGAGCAGAGCGAGCGTGCCGCGGCAGCGGCCGGCGACCGCAAGAGATTACTTCTCAAAAAGGCTAATGGTTGGAAAATTCGAGTGCGCAAAACGTGGACGGAAAAAAATGGCTGCAGAAAACGGGACGGTCATAATCTGCTCGCACAGTTTTTCCCATCCAAGGCAAGCATGTAGAACACAAAAAACTGTCTGTACAAAACGGTAACACGAAAAACGGTCTGTACAAAACGGAAACAAGCATGAACCCCACTCGACAGGCGAGGGGATTATTTATTTATTTATCGTATGGCATTTTTTATCATTTACTTGAAAGAAAAGAAAGAAAGAAGAAATTTATTTGCAGTACACAAAAACAATACAGAAGTAACAGATGAAGGAAGCGAAGTGGGTACATAAAAAAACAAAACAATAACAACAAAAAAGGGACAGATCGGACCGCCGCCAGCCATGCGCCTCGCCGCGCCACTACAATAAATTATAATGGCCCGGAGTAAGTACAATGACAGCCCGATCGTGTCGGCCGGTCGATTGCGTAAGCGGACTTGCTTTGCTTGGGGCGGGTTTGAAGACCGCCAGCGGCTTTCAAGCGATCGCGTAAGGAGCAAGCCAAGTCAACGAAGACGATTACAAGTGAATATTTTTACTCTTTGTCCCCAAGAAGATTACCGTCCCAAAAGTTAGACAATTCCTACAATCGGAATCGGAATACCGTTCAACTTGCTTGAAGCCAAGCCAAGTGAACGAAGCAAGCTCGACTTACGCGATCGAGGCCCCGGTAGGGAGTGTTCACACCAGTCGCGGCAATGATTTAACAGTACAGCAACTGATGTGAACCTTTCCAGCAAAAATAAAAAAGTTATATACACAATAACAGTAATGTTTTGCGCACTGCAAAGGGGCTCCAGCTCAGCATGAGTTGCATTGAAGCACCGATTAAATGGGGGCCACAATGCAACGCTGTTTTTCAGCTAGCGCCTCTGCAGATGACACGCCATTCATACCAACAAACATAACAATATATAACAGTATATAAATTTTCGATTGGCAACACTGAAGAACTAAATACAGCAAAGGCTGATTGGATTGCAAGGTGATCATTTCGTGTCCGGTAACAAACTTAAAATTACAATTTTCAATTTATGAGAGGAGTGGTATCAAGTGGAAAGTTTTATCTGGCAAAAAACACTGTTTAAGAAATGACATCATAGTTATAGTGATGAAGAGATCCCCACAAAAGCACAGAAACAAAAGTGTAAGTATAAAATACCATGTAAAGGTTTGCATCGTTATATAAATAAAATACTAGTAGATATAGATATTTGATGTAGAAATAATTACTCATTATTAATTAAATTAAACTTGCTACAGCAAGATAGCTATAAGCGGAGACCCGCTGCACTGAGAAACTGCTTTGCGCCGTCTGAAAGTACCTTTAGGTCCTAGGCATCTCCCGTGTACCGGGTGGCAGGGCAATCAAACACAATGTGCCGAACCGTTTGCTCCGGATGACCACATTCGCAGGCTGCCGTCTCGCTCCAGCCCCACTTGTGCCATAGATATGCACAGACCATACTGCCTAGTCTCTTGAAAGCTCGATGCCGTTCCCGGTAAATTACTTGAGAACTTAAACAGTGGGAAAGTAGTCGAAATCTTCAATTTTGTTTATATATTTATATGTCACAATATTAAGTTTTAGGAGACGAATCACAAGTAATATTTGAATACTTACTAACCTAAGAGATTTCGTATATTCCCAATGTTACCGGGAACAATCACCGGAAATTTCCCACATGCCTGGGAATATTCCCAAAACTCCCAAAAATATGGGAATATTCCGCGGAATATTCCCAGTGTTTTTAGGAATATTCCCAATGTTTCCGGGAATATTCCCGGGCAGATTCTGAAAGTTTTAACTGTATTTTAATAAGAGAAAAAAGAAACACAGACGTTAAATTTTGATAGTTTTTATTCATGTGTGTACAAATATGCGTTATCAATATAATCAACAATTAAACATCAATAAAATTTTAGTATTAACAATTTTAAGTATACTAAAATAATTAACAAATCACAGAACGATCAACATGTTTTTCATAAGTGACAGCATTTGTTTATTTTATTATTAGGTTTAAGTAAGTAAATTATGTAAATGAACAATAATATAATTAAAAACGTAAATTTAAAAAAAAACGTAATGGTGCGAAAACAGCACGTGCAGTAGTAATAATAATATAATGTGGTAGTGCACGTGCTGTTTACGCCTTCCCCACTCCAGGCGCTTGTTTTCGCCACTGTATAAATACGGCGCCCTCTAGTCGGCGCGTCAGTCTTATTCCGATAGTCGAGTGCTGGCAGTCTGGATGTGCAGACCTCATAAAGCAGGTGATATTATTCTGTTTACTTTATATTATTATTTTTAATGTAATTGAAATACTATTTATATCATATATTAAAGTTGCTTTATTTAACTATTGCTGTAAATATTTGTTTGGAATATAAATAATAATATCCTAAATATAATATTACTCTCATTTATAAGATATTTCTCTTTATCTTCCTGCTCGTTTAATCGCGAGCTAACATAAGTTATAGGTATAAAGCAAAGCAACTTTTAAAATCCGACCACACAGGTAACTAAAAAAGAACGCTTTCATTGTTTGATGACCTTGTTGCCACTCAAATAAAGAGATTCGCAAATAAAGTGTTTTTTAAAGAGGAAGCGAGACAGTTGATCCACATCTTACAGTCAGCAATGAACAGGCAAACATCTACTTGGCTGTATGTAACTAACAAAACGACTAATACCTATAGTACCTATCTGTAATAAAATTACAGTTTTCTATAGTACCAAGCTAAGGCGCGAAAAGAAAAAAAGGCAGACATCAAGGGTCATTTCTGTGTCTGGGTATTGAATATTTGTCTATCTTTGACACCCATACTCGTAGCCTTGCCTAGTTTTGGATCAGATGACCGTGAGTGAAATCTCTCACTTAAATAAAATAAAATTGTCTATATCAAAAATAATCAATTTTGCAAATTAAATCATACTAACCAAACCAGCCAACCAACCAACCAAACTAAATTAAAACACTAGGTAAAGAAAGAATTCAATATATTAAATGTTTCATGTGTAGGGGAATATTCCCGGGAACATTGGAAACTTTTGGTAACTTACCGGGAATATTCCCATAGGGAAAATACTGGGAATGGGAACATTCCCCACAGCACATCTCTAGCTCGAACCACAACCAAGTAAACCACAGACAATAAAAAAAAAATTGTTTGAATTTTACGTTGAATTTCTATGCAGTGTTGCCATATGTACGGATTTGTCCGTACATGTACGGAAAATGAATGTTCTGTACGGATAAAAGTTCCGTACGGATATGTGTACGGATTTACTTTCCATCAATACAATTTAATATTGTAGTAAGCTACACGCATAACCATTCATCAGCTATTAGTTTTAATAATTTTAATTTTAAGTATAAAATGATTTAAATTGGTGGATAATAAATAATATTTTCTTTCTTTCTTTCTTTCTTTCTTTCTTTCTATTATTAAAAATAATAATTTGCTATTTAATTTACATTATTTCATTTTTATGTTCGTAGTAGTTGATATTCTTTTTAACTTGGTGCTGGCCACACTATGCGGGAGATGGGGAATTGCCTTTGCCTCAAAGGGAAATACCTATTCTCCCTCTACGGGAAATACCGATTTGCCGATATTACTTCGACTACCACAGACAGAGAAAGCATGATGTCGAGTTTTACTAAGAAAAACAGATAGAAAGTGTTTTGATTTCGGATGACAAGAAATTTTAACAAAAGTTATTTTGTATGTAAAATATGCATTGTTTCCTTTTTTAAAAAAAAATCTTTATTTCTTTCGGAGTTTTTAACTTCGAACATGAGAGTTATACAGATTTTTAGTCTCTACTGTATGGCAACACCTATGAATCATCGTAGCCAGAACCGTAAAACCAAATAAAAAAAAAAAACATCTCGTCGCCTGCTTGTCTACTGCTGCCAGCCGCGCGTTGTTTTCGTCTTTCTCAGTTCTTTACTTATTTTCTGGGTATTGTGTTAATATCGTCGTATTTGCTAATACAGAATGTAAGCTATAATACTTATTACTTCATTAGTACAATATAGATCCATTAAAAGTGTATAAATACGTGTAATATCTGATTTTAGGGCGACTACATCGAAGCCACGCTCCGAGATGACCCTTGAGGAAATCGCCAAGATTGAGGAGGAGGAATTCAGTACTGGCCCTCTTTCTGTCCTCACACAATCTGTAAAGAATAACACCCAAGTTCTTATCAACTGTAGGAACAACAAGAAGCTTCTTGGTCGTGTCAAAGCATTTGACCGGCATTGCAACATGGTACTTGAGAACGTGAAAGAAATGTGGACAGAAGTTCCGAGGACTGGTAAAGGCAAGAAGGTAATAAAATAATGCAATATATTATTTCGGCCTAGATATTTTTGTACTTTAGTTATAATTTCTATTATCTATAATTTGAGGTTATATCATTTTGCAGTGGTACTATAGTTGTCTTAATCTCGATTGGTTCAAACTAACAACAATTTTGTTTTCAGGGCAAAGCTGTCAATAAAGATAAATTTATCTCTAAAATGTTTCTGCGTGGCGACTCTGTGATCTTAGTCCTAAGAAATCCCCTTGCTACAGCAGCCGGAAAGTAAAATCCTAGCTCTGTAATAATCATTTTTACAAAGATATGATGAGCAGTTCACATTTTAGTTTCATTCAAGTTTTAATGCTTTATTTGGTTTGAAAAGCTACGAATTTCATACATCTATATACTGTGTAAGTGTATCTATGCTATTATAAATAGATGCTTTTCAGTTAACTAATTGTTGGTCGGTGGTCTCTGGATGAATATTTAAAAACATAAGACTATCTTTAAGGTAATGATAAGTTTAAAAGGATGTTTGTGAAGTAAAATAATCATTCCTAATATTGAAGTTTTATTTATAACTTGTGTAGGTCTCCCACATGGAGACTTACATCATCAATTAATTTTAATATTATCATCTCCAGTCAATGACTCGAATCATTATGTGGGAGAAAAAGACTTCAAATGTTCTTGAATCTGCAATTTACCAATACTACCAAAAAATTGGCATGAAGATATGTAAAAAATAGAGAAAAATACACACTTAGCTGTGAACAGACAGCAAGCAGCTATTATTAATAAACAAATATAATTGACTCCAGTCTCCAATGGTCAACTCACTCGCTGTTATTTTGAGTATCATTTGTATATCTTTGATAGGTCAGGCAGGTACCCTTATACTTTGAAAAAGAAGAACAGTAGAAATACTGATATTTTTGTTGATAGACAGCCGTTTTCTCAACACTAAAACAGCTTTTTTATTTGGTGTACTATATTAAATCTGTGATTTGGTTGAAGATTTAGAGCTGTATTCAGTTGGTTTATTATATTTTTTATGAATATTTTATAATAAGTTGAACCTTTATCACAAACAAAAAAAAAATACTTGCGTTGTGGGGGAATGTCCGATATGGATGGATGGGGTGATCGAAACTCGAACTAGAAGTTAATTCATAGTACCACTGCTGACATTAACAAAACGGTGCGCTTTAGAGTCCTTGATTATTACATTCATTATTTAAAAAAAGTGAGCAATAAAATACAGAATTCCATTGAAATTTAGTTGTTGCTGTCGAATTCCGAAGTTACGAAGTAAGAATTATGTGCCTAAAAAGCACAATTCTCAAGTTTTGAATGGGGATTTCGCTCGTTTCTTTCTTTCGTCGTCCGTTTGCATTTGCTTGCTGAATCAGTTAAGGTTTGATTAAATTTGGGAAAAAAGTGATACTCTTAACAGTCGAACACTGCTGTGAATTTGTCAAGGTGATCCGATTGATTGAGCTGTACGTAAGATAAGAGGAAGTAAGGAGGGTAAGTAATGTTTCGTCGAGTCTTTTTACCTTCTATTCGAACTTACGTTGATCTCAAACAAATATATTGTCTTGGCTACTGGTTATGCGGTAAGGGCTTGGCTGTGCAAAGTGTACAGGGTTTGTTTAAATCCGTAGGCGTAGGAAGTCTCCTCTATCAATTATTAATCAGGACTACCTGCCTTTTTATAGTAATATGCACCATTAAATTTAGAAATTAGTCCACAGGTTAAAATGTTGTCAAAATATCATCGAAACGCTATCATCACTGGATACATAGACTCATACTGCCTGGTCTGCGAGAGTCACCTTCGCAGTGAGGATGATATCAGCGTTCACATTGCCAAGCCGATACACTCTAAGAACCTAGATGCTACGAGTTTGCTGGAGAAGTACAAAGAAGATTGTGTTAGAAAGGTACACTTAGGACATTCGTTTGACACCCCTTTCTATTCTTCGCTTTGATAGAATTTGAAAGTTTTGGGGACCTATAATGCTTGTCTACAGTAAAAAATATGGTCATAATGATGATACTGGTGCCCACTGCTTCTTTCTCTCCTCAATCTCGCACAAATTGCAGTGTCACAGTTACAAAGCCAACAAAGGCCACTGTCATGCAAGCCTTATTTAAAAAGTATTATTGAGTTTTGTGTCACTCATTTAGTTTCCAATTTTATGATTAATTACTCTAAACATGTGATATCAAGGCACCAAAAGTATTTTGTATGTTTTTTTTATAAATTACCCCGAATACTTAATAGTCTGGTATTCTTTTTTTACTTAACAGTTTAAAATGTTTTTAGATTTTGTTTGTAGGTATACATGGGCCAATAATAATTTCAAGGTTTGGATGGGACTTTTAAGAAGGGTTAAGTACAATAGATGTTTAAGACCCAGTTGCTGCGGGCTGTTGGTACTGCTACTTTATTGATCCAACCCTTTCCCCACAATTCATAAACATACAATGAGTTTGTATTTTTTGTTTCCAGGTCAAGAAAGGATATTTCTGTCAATTTTGCAACATCTTACTATCAACTGCAGCTAAAGTAGGATTGCATGTGGTTGAAGTAAAGCATATTAATAACAGGGGCATCCAACAGCTCAAACGCAATGGGAACAATATCACATTCAATGAAATCCTCATCGACGAGAAGGCCTGGCACGGTCTCATCGATGAGACCTGTGCTGTTTGTAACACAGAATTCGACAATGAAAATTTACATAAAACTGAAACTGCACATATACTGAATCTGGTGCAGAATAAAGTTGAGTTTAGTGCTGAAAAAAGTATTTATAGAAAGGTGTGTGGATATAGTTCTATTATTATTTATAATAATAATAAGCCCTTTAAAAACAATTTAAATAATATCTCTTAATTAGGTGTGCCTCTTGGCAAAGGCCTCCTCCGAATTTTTCCATCTTTTTATTTAACAACATTTAATTAAAAACACCATTCCATCTTTAGACATCAAATAAAAGAAAATCTTATTTATGTATCTTCTGGAAACAAGCTCAGACCACAAATGCAAATATTTCATTGCAAAAAAATATTCTATTTATTTCAGATTGATGAAGAATCCTTCCAGTGCCTGACATGTAACATGGTGCTGGGCATTAACACAATCACATCCCATTTTAATGAAGCAGAGCACAAAAAATTGTACCAGGAATGTGTTCAAGCTTTTACTGCTGTAAATCAAAATTTTAAGTCTGGAAATGATACTCAATTATATCAGGATCCAAAACCTAAAACTCCTACCACTAATGTTCAAGAGAATACATCTGATGTAAAAAAAACTCAATTTGAATTCTCACCCAAAAAACCAGATAATAAACAAGAACCCACCAAAAAAGTTCCAATTGCAAATGTTAAGAAACAGGAACCAGAAGTTACATTTCCATTCAAATTCAACTTTTCTTCCACAAAACCTGACATTAAGCAGGAACCTGCCAAAATTGAAGTTCCTAATGCAAGTGTGAAGAAACAGGATACTTCCACGGAAAAGCAATCATCACCAGTTGACGTTGCCAATAAAATACAAGTATCTGTTGAAGCGAAAAAGTCTGAAAAAACAAAACTTGAAATGGTTACTCACGATCTTGATGAACAGATTTGCAAAGCTTTAGGTGCTAAAGACTACATCACTCACGATGAAAATGGTAAGAAATGGTGCTTGCTTTGTGATTGGACCATGGACTCTGTTGTTATCGACGACCACGTAAATGGACGACACCATCAGGCCATGCTCAGGTTGCATACAGAAAGATTACAGAAACAAAAGAAATCTCAAGATTCTGCTGTGCATAAAAATGTCAAAGAACAAAAAGCTGAAAAAGTAGAAAGTCCACTTGAACGAGAAAACAAATCTAAAATTCTTGATTCAGTATCACATTACCAGCAAAATGAAATCAACATTAACTTTGAATGCAACACAGCTCTGTGTAAGAAATGCATGAAATATCTCGATTTTAACAGTAAAATTATTGAAGCACATATCGAGGAACACAAAAAGGTGCCACCAAAGAAAGAAGTAATGGCACCACCTACAGCTGTTCATCCAAAACCAGCAGCAGCAACAGCACAAATCGACAAGAAGGCTCAACTGCCGAAACGCGGTGACGAAGAAAGGGCGGACAGTCGAGCCAGCTCCGTTGCGTCCACTAAAGAAACCGACGAAGAAGTTGAAAAGTACGCGAAAGCGAACGATTTGGCTTACAACCGCACCGATAACAAAGTTTACTGCCGCGTCTGCGACTCTCGCGTGCCTTCCTCTTTGAAAAACATGAAGGAGCACATAGCCGGAGGGCATCACAAGAATAAGGCAGCGAAATGGCGAACGCAAAACCCTAAAGTACCCGCAACTATCAAAAAGCCGATGAAAGAATTCATCAAGAACATAGTGGCTGTCGAGAACGGCTTTATTAAAGATGTTGTTATAAATGAGAGATACTGTATCAATGTCTTTAGCTTCATGATGATTACCCGTATGGACAGAATGCGCTGTGAGGCGTGCGCGGTTAACCTCAGTTGCGGACAACTGGACGACCACAGGAATTGCTCGGGACATCAGAAGGCGATGAGCGAGACCCCAATAATCGTGTCCATGGAATCCGAATTCATCAGAGAGGTAAGTTTCATTTATAATACCAATTTGGGCTCTATCAAAAGTATCTAAATGGAAGTTAGATGAAGAAAATATGGGGGGAGAGGAAAATGAGCTATGGGTATTCTAATAATAATATCAGCTTTTACTGAAAGTGCTTATTTTGTTTAATTAATTTGTAAAATTCTTTATTTTTCAATTTCCATTTCTCACCCTGTGCTCAAGAACGATGTACGAAAGTTCACCCTAAAGCAAACCAGTTCCATTTATACACTTAGGGGGATTATTTGTGGTGGATTAAATGGACCACAATTTTTTTTATTGAATACACAAAAAGTAACGACGGAGTGGACGTCTTCTGGCTGAGATCATGATGATGATGGCAAAAAGTAAACTCAAAACTGCCAAGCTTTTTCATCGATAAATAAATTATTTACTCGTAACTCGTAATCCTAAAATATGAATAGTTATACTCCAAATCCCTCACATAGGTTCGCCCCGACGTATTCCACTGTGGCTACTGCAACGCGGTCTCCAGCGGCGAACACCTGCAAGAGCACCTGGGGAGCACCGCGCACCGCGAGGCCAAGACCGTGGGCGCTTGGAAGCTGCAGCAGAGCCTGCCCGAGCTCATGAACAACCAGCAGCGAAGACAGGAGCTGGAGATGTTCATGATGTGCCAACTACTCGCGTGCGGGAATGCGTTTGGTTAAATCGAGTGTTTTGTTAGGGTAAGGCACTACTGTACATCCTCCCCCATATTGTTGGTACTCGGGCTTTTTGATTCATTGTAAGACGATTTTTCGCTTCTTAGGCGATTTTTACCTGCAGTGGTAATCTTCATTTGCTACCAATATAAAACAATTAAATAACCCGAGTACTAATAATAGGGAATATGCACATTTTTTTAAAATTCGTTATTCGATATATTTCAAGTTCCAGATAAACACATAAAAAATATTTTTTCAAATATCTTGCTCAGAAACAAAGTTATAAGGCTTCAAAGTTGATGGTTAGACAGAGAGGTCCGACGTGACATATGACGTCATATCACATGCAAGTTGACGATTTGACATCGATAGATTATAAACTAACGAAAAATAATACGTTAAATTGTAAACGGTTAGTCTCAGTTCACAATATTCCGTAAGTTTATAATATTGCGAGTTAGATTATGAACTAACGGCGTTCACAATCTTACGGTGACAAATATAAATAAATAACCATTAATATATCAGTATTTTTATTAAATTCTAGTCTGGTAGCAGACTGTTTTGAGTCGAAGAGTGAAAAGTCCGATCGAACCCTAAAACAAAGCATTTAATGTGATCTGTGATGTGACTGATTTAATGGGGTGCATTCGGGTAATTTGAATAATGGGTTAATTCAGAAAATTAGTTTCCATTTAATGCGCGTGACAACTAAATGCATGTCTAGGGAAAGGCAACTCAGTACAAAATATCGCCGAGTACCTATGATTGATGGAAATTGTAAATTTTCAGATTATTGCTAAATTACCTAAATACATCCATAAGCTAAGCTAATAAGTCTAAGTCTAGGTGCTAAGGATCATTTTGATATTATTAGTTTTAAGTACGTTTTGAGTTTTTTTTAAATTAATGTTTAAGCACAAGTGGTTATGAGTAAGTTGATTTTTTAGGTACCGAAAATTGTGCTGAAATCAATTTCTTGTTGTAAGTAAACTGTCTGAATTGAATAAATTTCTAATAAACAATAATAAATTCTTTATACTTCTCCTTTACACTAACACCTATCTATCCACATTCAGTCTAATAAAAGGACTCGGGTCATATTTTGACCTCGAGACAAGACAATTTTGTCTCCGAAAGGTCGCCTCACCTAGCGTGTGTGTACTGACCTTATAGCCACTTATAAATGAAATAGTAAACTTCAAGCTAGCCAGATGGCGCCTATGTGCGTAGTCTCCGTTCAATAGCCTGATAACCTAGCACGCGCGTTCCCGCCAAAGCCCCTCCAATGTTTACACGCATACGCGATTCGGTTCTCGTACTGATAACACGCGTCGACCCAACCAAAACGTATGAAAATACTGCCAAAACTTAAAGGCTGAATAAAAGTTTACCTTGGACACTTTCCGGTTAAGAGTGAAACAAAATAAGACAGTTTAATTCATAGTTTTTCCCGCGCTTGAATTTTGAATTTAGAAACTGAAGTGATTGGTGTTTGTTTTGATTCTTTGTAGTTTGTACTGTGTTTGTGACTGGCTGAAAACCAGGATATTTCGATACAATACCGTGTTTATCTTTTTTTTTTGGTGAGTACCAAGTTTCTTGTAGTTTCACTAAATAGTTATGAAATTACCTAGGTTAGGTAAAGCGGTGCAATTTATACTTTGCAACGTGTATGCAATTTTATTTTTTATATTTTTCCACGAACATGAAATTAGCTTCAAATTGAATGAGCTAGTAAAACTACTAATCTGTGTTTGACTATGACTTATGTTACGATGATGTGATCATAATTTATGTTATTTTTCGCTATGATTTGTCAACAAAAAATAACTATGAATGTGAGAACCCCTCTTTTTTTAATGATTAAACATCTTATTTTTCCAAGCTTTTCCAGAAATAATCTAGGACATAGAACCTACAAATTTTTCAAGTAGCTTACAAAGCTTACCTAATTTTAAATCTACGGCATCCTAAGTACATTGTTTAAAAAGATTAATCCTCCCCAAAAGAAATTGGCGCAATGATAAATAATATTTAAATATGAAAATGTGATCAAAATAAAAGTAACGTCTCAAACGTCTCAACATAAAAGTAAAGCGTCCTCCGTCGCGTCGTAGCTGGGAGAGCTTTGGTCCTGTCCTGTTGCTCAGTGCGTCGTAGCAGGCAACAGCTGTAGCCCTGTAGCCACGCGTAGCCCGCACGTTGCTACGCCGTAGCAACTCCCTACCGTAGTAAAACTCGTGAGTATAAAGACTGGACGAAGGGGATGTGTTTGCTTTAAAATGGACAAAGCCGTGCAGCAAAGCAACTTGGACGATGCAATGCTTTTGTTTCCTATTTAAAAAATGATATTTCTATTGACCGAGCGAGCGTAAAGCGCGATCGAAGCGTCTCCATTTCAGCTTGGCCGAATTATTTTGTCGAGTCAGTTTTTGGAAATTTAAAAAAATGACAAAAACAGCATTGCATTTGCTATTTTATTATTAATAATAAGTTCATTTGTTCATAAGGTTAAAATCACTGTATGATTTTTTTAAAATTTATATATTTGGTTTTATTTAATTTCTCGTATCATTCTCGCTCTCTTATCAATATTTAAATAAATCGATACTTTTTCATTAAATAAGTTATGTAAAGCAAAGAATATATCAATAGGCGAATAAATTTTCTATGACGACGCTCACTGCAGAGCTAGCTAAATCCTTTTATAAAAGGAAGTATAAAGGCTATGGAAATACACTTACCTACTCACATCGCGACAAAGATTCAGAAAAGTATTTTATTTCGAGGGTAAAGCTAAATGCTTGGTTAGTCTATAGGTATTCTAGATAGCCCCTTGCATTATGTATCGTACATGTCACGTCATACTATAAGAAATACGGAATTTTTACACAAATATTTTGTTCAAGTAGATACTATATGTACGAGGAGGGATCAAAAAGTAGTGAGAACGACATACTCCTTGGTAAAAGAAAAATACTGGCAGGCATAGCTCAGATACATATTTGTAATATTAATAAAGAAAAAAAAAATCTTCGATTCTCTTTTGTTTTTTTCTGAATGTAGTAATTTGTTTGCGGAACGTGTTCCCGAAAATGGAGAAAAACAAAAAAGAGATTTGGAGGCAACATTAGGAGAGTCTGCTCCGCCGTATTCTACTTCGCAAGGTGGGCTTCTCAATTTCGAGTAGGGAGAACGAGCACGGAAGACGAACATCGTTGCGGCCGTCCATCGACGTCAGTCACCCAAGAAAATGTTGCGAAAGTCGAGAAAATTGTATTGAGCGATCGAAGAGTTACCATCCGATACTTAATTCAAGAAACGGGCATTTCATATGGAAGTATTCAATCCATATTGAAACAATCTTTGAATATGAGAAAAGTTTCCGCAACATGGGTGCCGAGAATGTTAACCGACAGTCAGAAACAAAATCGACTTGACATTTCGAAGATATTGTTGGACAAGTTTCAAGAAGATTCTGAGAACTATTTGTTTCGTTTCGTAACAATGGACGAAACATGGGTCCTTCATTTTGATCCTGAGACAAAACAGCAATCTTCGCAATGGAAACGGCCATCATCACCGACCCCGAAGAAGTTTCGTGCCGTGGCATCGGCTGGCAAGGTTATGGCCTCAATATTTTGGGACTCAGAAGGGATATTGTTGATTGATTACCTGGAGAGTGGAACCACTATTACAGGCCAATATTATGCAGCTTTAATTCCCAAGTTGCGGAATGCCATCAAAGAGAAAAGGAGAGGGAAACTTCGAAGGGGCGTGCTGTTTCATCACGACAACGCACCCGCGCACAGGTCGGCAGTTGCGATGGCTGCCATTCAGCAAGCTGGCTTCGAATTGGTTGACCACCCCCCTTATTCACCAGATCTGGCGCCGAGCGATTTTTATCTGTTCCCCAAATTGAAAGAATACTTAAGGGGAAACAGGTACGAAGACGATAACAAGGTGATGGATGCCGTGGAGAGCTTTTTGCAGGACCAAGACAAAACTTTTTTTTAAAGGGATTGAAGCCTTGGAAAAGCGCTGGACTCGGTGTGTAGAGAGACTCGGAGACTATGTAGAAAAATAAATTATTAAGTTATCAATAGTCATTATATTCTATTTCATTCTCACTACTTTTTGATCCCTCCTCGTAGGTACTACATACTTTATTATCTTGAGAAAATTTATTTATTTTTCGTACAAAATTGATTGTGGTTTAATTCACGCGTGGAAATCTTACCAAACCAAAAGCATTATTTACAATATAAACAGCCTGTTGATTAATATCTCTAAGACTTAAGGTTCCCTTGGGAATCTGCCTTTGTCTTACTATCTACCCAACTACCCACTACCCAGAACATCTCAAATTAATTGACCCAAATACCCGTGTTACGGTCGGCGGCAGTTAGATACCCAACATACCGCAGATATTATAATAATATGTAAACGTAAACAACATGGTAATTTTAGTTATATGGCTGAAATCTGAAATTTTATTTCCGTTAAAAAGCTTGAATCAGCGCTGCGTGAAATTACCCCCCCTGTTGTTATTATTTATATATTTTTTTCTTTCTGTCAAAGTTATCATCGGTAAAATGGCCTGCACTGAACTATTATGATATACTGTTACTGAGACGTAACTTAAATTAGCTACGATAAATTTGTCTCCGTGGATATAACCATAGACATCATCTACAGTTGAAAAAAAAAACAGTACCGCTTTGCATTTAGTCTTCTATTTTTTTTTAAATGGCATGGTGCGGTTTGCACATCGCCACAGTCATTTTATTAAAAACGAGGAAACGAATATGTTTTATAAAATATTAAATTAGGATCGGAATTTGGATAGGTTTCAGAAAGGATAATTATAGGAAAATAAACAGTAGGTAAAAAAGGAAATATTATACATAAGATTTAGATGTATAGTTAGACGCGGCGTGGTTTCGATAAAAAGAAAGAGTGATATAAAGGATTTCTTTTAAATATATGTATAGACACCACAGACTGTAACTAATAAAAATAGTATCAAATCAAAAATATTTTATTCGAATAAAGATTTTTACAAATAATTTTTCGACGTCAAAGCTATCACGGATGGCACGTTCACTACCAGTGTACGCCCTCTGTGGAGAAGAACGGCCAGAAGGTTTTCTTTTAAATATATAAAGATTCATACATGAGTCATAATTACAATCTACTCCGCTGATTTGGAACAACAGTTGACCAGACGTTTTTATCATCTGAGTAATCATTTATCGTATAATAGGCCTTAGAACATAAAATATTTTTAATTTTAGTTTTAAATTGGCTATCGGACAGATTTACAATATCATCTGGTATTTTATTATAGAAGTGAATACAGTTCCCCATGAATGAATTGTTAACCTTAGACAATCTAAATTTTGGGTGCGCTATTTTTATAATACTTAGGAGGGAAATGTTTATTAGTATATACTTAGGAGTACCATAATGCGGTGTCGACTGTACATGTAAAACAACAAACTTCCTGAACCCCATTTTCATTAAATTGGAGCCCTGATCGAATTGTTTCCGTTCGTTTGGGAGATAGCTTTTGGCTACACGTTATTTTTGGAACTTTAAATAGTCTATACAGGGTGTAACAAAACAGGAATACCAACCCGAAACACAGCGATAGTACTCATAAAACAGAACAACTTGGGTCGAAATATGAATGAAGTTTTTTGACTTCCCATACAAATTGTTCAATAAACTGACACTCTTAGTATGGAGACTTCAATTTTTCCTTTTCATATGACACTCTTTGTATGGAGACTTCAATTTTTCCTTCTCATATGACACTCTTAGTATGGAGACTTCAATTTTTCCTTTTCATATGACACTCTTAGTATGGAGACTTCAATTTTTCCTTTTCATATGACACTCTTAGTATGGAGACTTTAATTTTTCCTTTTCATATGACACTCTTAGTATGGAGACTTCAATTTTTCCTTTTCATATGACACTCTTAGTATGGAGACTTCAATTTTTCCTTTTCATATGACACTCTTAGTATGGAGACTTTAATTTTTCCTTTTCATATGACACTCTTAGTATGGAGACTTCAATTTTTCCTTTTCATATGACACTCTTAGTATGGAGACTTCAATTTTTCCTTTTCATATGACACTCTTAGTATGGAGACTTCAATTTTTCCTTTTCATATTTCAGCCTATATTCCTTAAAGTTGCTTAGTTTCATACTGTCGTTGTGTTTTGGGTTGGTACTGGTACCCCTGTTTTGTTACACCCTGTATACAGATATTCTTAACTAATAATACCTTCCGAAAGACGTCTACTGCTGGACAGATGCTTTCCCAAGGATCTCTACAATGATCGGTCCTCAGCTGCCGCATCCAGCCACCTTCACCAGGTCGTCGGTCCACCTCGTGGGGTGGTCTGTCCACGATGCATTTTCCGGTGCATAGTCACCACTCGAGAACTTTTCTGCCCCAACGGTCATCAGACGTAGTACCTTCATGTTATAGTAGTCTGGAGTCGTTTTCTGGTAACCTTGGAAACAATTTCGTTCACTTTATTTACTCATAGTTATTTATATCGTGTTACTAGCTGTACCGATGCCATGTTAGTGGCCCTTGGCGGCTCTATGACATCAACACCAGGGTCTGTGAGGTCGGTTGTCGACCTTACAGCACAGATATAGCAAGTCGACTGAGCTCAAGTTGAGTTCGAATCCGGTAAGTAAACTTACCGTCGACTGTTGAGTGGGGACACATGTTAATTCAAATGCTGAATTCATAAACGTAACATGTTGGATATATTTTAAATTATAAATTACGTTTTTTTGTACGTATTTTTTATTGTTTATCGCGTGTAGGTTACGTAGGTACCCTCGACAGTTTTTAGTTTATACTAACTAAAAATAATATGTTAAATTGTAAATGGTGGGTTTCAGTTCACAATTTTCCGTAAGTTTATAATATCGCGAGTAAGATTATACACTAACGGCGTTCACAATCTTACGGTGACAGATATAAAGGATAATGACATACGAAACGCTGTTGAATGTAGTGATTATCCATCGCCAGAAAGATTCGATTCATGAAAAATAACGACTTCCGCATACTATAGAAAATAACTCCTAGAATATACCATAGACTGTACTTAAGAACCGTGGTGATTTGATGTTTCCTCAACTAAGCTTAAGGATCTATTTTCTAACTTACTTCACAATCTTACGATGGCATTGAATTATCTTACGTGCTTACAGTCTACTCTCAGACGGACTACAAATGAACTGCTTTTTAGGTGTAAAATTGTGGTTAAAACGCAGTCAAAGCGTGAATATAAAACTGTAGATGTCAAAGCGACATTGTAGTTGTCAAAGCGTGACCTCTAATTGTCAATCAACGTAATTGTTGACTCTTGCCTTTATACTAATATTATAAAGAGGAAAGATTTGATAGTTTGTTTGTTTGCATTGAATAGGCTCCGAAACTACTGAACCGATTTGAAAAATTCTTTCACTACAAGAAAGCTATATTATCCCTGAGTAACATAGGTTATTGTTTACCCCGGGAAAATCTATCCTCACGGGAAAAATCTAAAAATAATAACGCGGGCGGAGCCGTGGACGGACCGCTATGTGAATAAAGATCTTGCTTTGACTGAATCGGTTATTCCCGTTGTCCCCCACGTAGACCCCGCGGGGGACAACGGGAATTTTTTTCCGCTGTCCCCCATTTTTTAATGGCTTGAAAATGTGGGGGACCACGGGATTTTTTTTCCTTTCCTTAACTTTATTAAGCTATTGCTCTTCCATGTAAATCTAGCCACAAAACTAAAGAAAAAGGTATGAAAACAACACATTCTATTTGTTCTCATTATATTTTTTGTACTTATGTGATTTTTACTGTGATTTTATTACGTAAAAGACAATTACAATGTTATTGCTTTAATAAATAATCGCTGTTTAAACTAAACAAGTATCCTAAATAACCTATTGTTGATTGTAACTGTAAGAAAGTGTACATAATTTAATAGCACTAAAAACACTCAAAACATAATATTTGTGAATTATTTGTTCTTACTTGTGACTTTTACTGTTTTTTATTATATTATATTCAATTACTTACACTTGTTCTTATTACAAATATTTATTGGGTTTAGCCTTTGAATAATATTTAAAATAACGATAACAAACGAAAACTACAATATTTTGTTGATTGTTACTTTAATAGTCTGTACTTCAATAAAAAAATAAACAATTTTCCAAGTTATTTTGGTTATTTTATTCAATATTATGTCGTGGGGGACAACGGGAAGAAAAAATCCCGTTGTCCCCCACATTTCCAAGCAATAAAAATGGGGGGACAACGGGAATAACCGGACTGGATGGGATTGGCACAAAAATGCACTGATAATATACAATATACTGATATAGTTAAACCGATTACATAATGACTGTATCACAACACAATTCAGCTAAAATGTAGTCGGATTGCAGTCGCTAGAACTAGAACTAAACGTCGTCGTCTACAAACGGACTGCACGGCTAAAAATCGGTTTTGATGAAGTTGACTGCACGCTAACTGAATTCAAACTACGATTTTGCAGTTAAAATACAGTTCAAATGTAGCCCGTCTGTTTAAACCCCTTTGAAAGGGCTTCGATCGATTACTCCCACGCAAACGAAATTAGGGGAACATTTATTTCGTATCTCGTTTTGTTCTTTGAAAGAAGATTATTGGAAACCTGATATATTTAGGTTAGTACTAAAGGTGAGTTTTTAGGGTTCCTTTGTAAGATGAACTCGGGCCTTTGCCTGGACGTCTTTATAAGATCCCCTTTCTCTTATTAAGCAAGCACTTCTCTTCCCTAGTCTCGATACAAAATTGTCACACAGGTAACTTCTTACACCTAAATGATTTAATGTTATTGTTTACTAAAATGGCTCAGAGCATGTTCTCTTAATTGGCCTTGACAATCAACCAACGGTTTAACGTGCTATTCGAAGTACCTAAAACGCTAAATATCACTTATCCGTCCTGCGTGAAGCCAATTTAAACTAACACACGCAATTATTTTTTTTATCTTTGAATGATTGAAATTTTTTGACATTAAAAACTGATAGAATTTATCAAAAGTGGTTTAGTCATTCAAATCAATGCAGGGATTGACGTGATTAAAAGTGATAATTGCAGAAAATTAAAAGCTACTTTTTCCGCGAGGAAATTATATTCCTAATCGACCAAATCCGATCATTCGAATCGGAAAAAATCGACATTATCTCGGGCGTAGTCTAAGAATTTCGACTAATATTGCTTGTGTTAATTAAGTGGCTCTGCGAGCTGTAGACCTCGCGAGAGAGTGAGATTTATTTTTTCTCCACAAATATCTCCGACCCCTTGAAATTTATTTATCTCAATTTTATTTTTATTTTTTTATTGATATGTGACCTGTAGAGGAAAACAGCCTCAGCGGTAGACCTTGTAAGCTGGCAACCCCCATAACTCCGTCATTTAAATAAAAACAAAATCTGACTCGACAAAAAAATCGACTAATTTATTAAACCTGCTCCCAAAATTTCACGAGAATCGGTTGAGAAATGCGACCTGTAGAGTGGAACAAACAGACAGATGGACAGACAGACAAACATACAAAAGCAATTTTGGCCAAACTGAAACGGAGACGCTTCGCTCGCTCGCTCAATAATTTCAAATCCTCTCGGTCCAGTCCGCGAGTCTGAACAATTTTTGTTATAGAACTCTTTCAAAATCCCAAAAAGTAAAACTATTTTATATACAAACTGACCGGGCAACAACACTTGTTCAACTTTCGCGGAATGAACGTCCAACCGAGAAGTTTTGCTGAAATTAGTTACCTACCACGTTATAACAGCAAGATTGTATTTACCTGTCCATACCTATATGTATATTTTTAAATCAATGTCGTAAGTAAATAGATGCGCCTCTACGAATGGCTCTCGAATGACCCATCAATTCGTCAATTGTCCCGTGACCTCACGTTTAGCGCACGTGCCTTTCAATTGCAAGCGGAGCCGTACACGTAGATATAACGCACTTATCAACATCAACGGCCCATTACAGTCCATTGCTGGACTATGAGCCTCCTCCACTTAAGTGGAGGGTTTTGCCATAATCTCCACGCTTGGCAGGCGGGTTGGAGATCGCAGATTAAAAGGTTAGATTAAAAGGTTACTGTATCAGAGAGCGCCCGTTCCCTGTTCAATGTGTAGTCCCTAAGTCGCCTCTTACGACCCTCACGGGAAGAGTAGGGGTTGGTGACAAATGTATTCTACTCTGCCGTCACCACACGGCGCACCAAGGTATGGGTATATTTTTAAACATAAGCGCAGAATTAATATACCTAGTAACTTAAGCGTAGCAATTTCTTCTGATAAAGAAGAGACATAGGACTACCTACCTATACATAGTACTATGAGATTAAATAATAACTTGATGGGCTTCATTGCGTGAACTTCACTCGAATCTCGTATAGTCACAGATTAAATTAAAAATTGTTTATTTCCTTAGAAAAGTACAGTCTTACAAGAATAGTTTCCGGTGTCTCCTACACAGATAAAATAAAAATTTCTAAACCATACGAAAATCGAGTGAAATTCGCACAACTAATCGCGTAGTCTTAGACTATAAACCTTAAGAGAAATAAAAGCGCTTGGTCGACCTAATTGACGTCGATCTATCGGGTATATAGATACCTAACTATTCATAGATATGAAATGAATGTCAGTAAATGTTAACAGCAGACATCTGCTACGTGCGTAGCGGCGTAGTACCTCCAAAGCCGTAGACTTCCGCTACGAGCTCTACGACGCGAAACGTGTTAAACGCTTGAGGCGTCTTTTTCTAAATACTCGTACTTACATAACATGTCGACCCTAAACATAGTGATCAGGCCTTGGTCGGGCCCAGTGCGGATTGGTCAACTTCACACACATTACTATTGTTTTTTTTTAAATTTTTCTTTACCGTAGGTTCGACGTATAAATAAACACAGGGCGTATTCCGATTCAGACTTTCAGCGCTGTCAGCGATCAGAAAAGCAAAAAAAACGTATGAGTTTTGACAGATGACAGTAATTCGGAACGCGATTACGGGTGCTTTAATCGATTTCAGCGCATTTCGGAACGCAGGGACATAGGTAAGTAGTGAATAGTTGCTTTACGAACGGGAGGCAGCGGTTCTAGCCACTGTAACACACCATTCTTCTAATTTATAACAAAAAACAAGTGTAAGTGTAGGTATTCTTTGAATATTCATCTTATTACTTAAATATGAAGAGTCTAATAGAACTTTAGTAATAAAAATCTTATTAATTAATT
Organism: Carpatolechia fugitivella; assembly: GCA_951230895.1. Classification (NCBI taxonomy): domain Eukaryota; kingdom Metazoa; phylum Arthropoda; class Insecta; order Lepidoptera; family Gelechiidae; genus Carpatolechia; species Carpatolechia fugitivella. Next base: position 4,589,925 of record OX579667.1, on the reverse strand, counting down.
AGGTACTGGAAAAGTCTTCGATAATATTCTCGACCTTATTATATTCCACGTATTTGATAGAAACTTCATAGAATACGCAGGTAGATTAACGTGCAGTATTTTCATTACTTAGGAAAGTATAACTTAATACTGATAGAACTTCCTTGTACATAAAAAAAGCTAGGATCATAATAACAGGTTAACGGCGCTCTAAGAATCGTTATACGACGTACTTGATAAACCTGATTATATGTCGTGGCCACGAATTGCCCACATCATGAAATGTTTGAGAATTTCTTGAAGTGGTCGCATTTCATGAAATCTTTCACTGTCCATTGACCACATCATGATGCGCCTTTGCCAGATTAATGATAAGAAATCGCTTGTCGATATGTTCAACTAATAACTGGCCAAGCACGTGTCGGACCACGCAAAGTGTAGGGTTCCGTAGTTGCCTATAAATTCAAAATAGTTTTATTCGAATGTTTCGAATGTTCCATTGGCAACTCGCGATTGTTACACATTTAAAACTGACTGGTAAATAGGTTATGAAATTATTTTAGTAAATGATGTTATGATTTTATTTTTTCGCAATCTTTTTACTGTTCTAATACCTACTTAAATTTACTACCTACATAGACGGACTCCATGAAGTCATTTTCTATGATACTTGTACTGAATTTCTTACTTAGCATAAGTACATTTTAAAGTTGGTATTTTATTCGTTAACCTGTCAAGCCTACTTATTTCACATTTTTTTTACTTTTCTCGTACTTAAATTTACTACATAGACAGTTTCAACTTTATCAAAGTATTTTTTTATGATATTTGTACCGAATTTCTTACTAGTACAAGTACATTTCATGTTAATCCAGGTTACAAACTATCTTCATTCCAAATTTCGTCCAAATCCGTCCAGTAGTTTAGGCGTGAAAGCGGAAGAAACATCCAAACATCTAAACATCCAAATAATATTAAGTGTGATAAAAGGTAACTATTTTAATAGGGATAGCCGCCTTGCTAGCTCTCTAAAACTACAAGAATGTGGTCTCAGAGATGTCTATAGTCTATAGGTACATGGTATTAGTAACATGGGTCGTAAAGAGATCGTAAAAGAGATGGGAACTATCGTTTAGTGTGAAATGGCTCCAGAACTATTAGAGGAAAATTCCTTCGAAGTCTAGAATGGCTTCGTGCTCAGTTCGCTGGTCTATATTTTTAATACTTACTGAGTTAGAACAGTTAGGAGAACATGATGGCTGCCGGCGAAAGAAATAATAGACTTTTTTTATTATTATTTATTGATGGGCTTGTTACTGACCACAATCAGGTCCGCGAGGGACGAGATGTGGTCGATGATGGAACGAGTTCGCCCAGAAGGTGCCTGTTCACTCTTTGAAATTAAATACGAGTTATAAGCGCTCGGAAAAACAGAAGCAGGCAAAGAATTTCACTCCTTGGCCGGCCGTGCGCATAATAAAAGAGACTTGGAAACATTTACTTACTATTATTATTTTATTTTTTTTGTTTTGGCATAATGCTATTTGCACATTGCCACATACAAAATGAGGAAATGGGTTAAAGCCACTGACCTCTATATAGTACCGCTGGACTAATGACACCCTTTAAAATGACAGCTCTCTATTGTGCCTATTTGAAGCGCCCCCAATGCGTGGGGGAGGAAGTAAATCTGACGTAAACTGCAAATGGCCGTTGTTTCGTTTGCATTGTCACCGTATTTATAAAGTGGTTTTGAAGGTTTAATACGATTAAACTTGTTTGTTGTGTCGTATTAATATAGTTGATACATAAATAAGTGGTGTTAGTTAATAGGTAAACCATGAAAGAGTGCGTGTTATGCAAAACTCGTTACCAGAAGGGAAATGGGGTTACATGTCACAAGTAAGTGAATTTACGGCTAATATGCGACAATTAAAACTTCTATTGATATTATAGGCACTTAAAAATCTGTCTCTAATTTATTCACTATTTATCACGTATTTTATCTCACTGTCCCATCTCTATTATTAGTTCCATTCCCACCCACTGCTGCTATCAGCGCCAAAATGGCAAAAATGAAATCGCCTCACCATAACCCGGCTTATAGTTGGTCCAGCAGTACTATATAGAGGTCAGTGGTTAAAGCTGTATGTAGGCTAGTGGTGGCTGTATGTATGTTTGTCAATAAGTCATTCAATATTAAAAAGGTTGCCTTGCGGAAGTTCCTTCCACAAATTATAAATCTGGATGTTATCATACAAATATTGTATTTTTTACTTATGTGCATTCTAAGTGTTCATTAGTTTCTTGTGTGCTGATTGTTTTTGTACTGCTTTTAATTGTTTTTATAATATAATTTACAAGAAGAAACCACCACGAAACAAAAAAAAAACTAGTTTTAAAATTATACGTTGATTTTATTCACTTAGTTAACATAAAGTTTTTACGCAAAATTATGTAATGGTGAGACCCTGTTTTAGTGTTGATCTTAACCTGCCCATAATATTTCAAATTCACTAACAATTATTACGAAATTGTATATTTTTTTATAAGTATTTTTTTAAATAATTACATGACATTGAAGCGAAATATATCCCGGTTCGAAATAACCAATATTTTGCATTAATAATTTATATTTTCTTTTTTCGTATACTCGTACTGGTTAGTTTTTGTATTCCTGTTTTTGTGAATCTGTGAATATTAGTACCTACTTTGGTAAAACCATAGACTTATAATATACTTTGGTAAAACATAAGTACAGCTCGTTCACAGTTTACCTCTTGGCGCAAGGACGTTTAAACGTTTAAACACCCTTGCTCTGGCATTTGTCATTGTACCATCCGATTGTGGAGTATGGTGGACAAGACAGACAAGGAGACATGGTCAAGATTCCATAATAAATATCTTTGGCTCCCTTGTCATGCAGTCTACTATTGAATAATGCTGTCAGAGGTAAAATAACTGTGAACGAGCTGTAAGAGTTTCTTTATGAAATTGTTTAGTGCGTGTTGTTGTTTTTTTTTTGTTATGGCACTAGTTGAGCTTTGTGCCAGTGTCAAGTAGTAACATATTTAAAAAGGTAGGGAAACTATACGCGTCTAATGAAAAGCAGTAACGGAATATCAGGTTTGTGATATACGTTTGTTGTTTTTTTCTGTATTGATTTGCACGTAAGTAGTGTTATTTTATTAAATTATAATATCTTTAACGTAACACCGCGCATGTTTATTACGTAGCCGTAGAGCGAGGCCGAGCGGCGGCGCTCGCCTTGACAAAGGCCGAGTGATCCGTGTGTTTGTTTGTTTACATGTGGCTGTTTGTTTGTATAGAGGCGTGGCGTGACATTAAGATATCTGTGGTCATGATCTTGATCGCGAAGTGATTGTTAAGTTGGGTTACTGTAGCATGAGCTCTGACAGATTAAAAATTTAAAAACTTTTTAATATTATTTCGTTTATTTATTTACTTATTAAGCAAAATCACATACTGTTTAATGATAAAATAAGAGGCGAAATTAATTTATTTTTAATTATCAGCTATTATGGTTTTTATACTGAATATTATAAAAAAAGTTGTTAACGTCGTATGAAGAATTTTGAAGCTGTCAGAACTCATCCTATAATAACCCAACTATAGGTTTTATTATAACGTCTGTCTTACTTCTAACTTAATTAAATATCTCATATACGCTCCCGTCAAGGAGCTCAAGCCCAGCATCATCGTCACTATCATCATACATGTCAGCCGAAAGACGTCCACTGCTGGACAAAGCTCCACAACGACTGGTCCGATGATTTCTCTCTCAGATCCGCGGACGATGATATCACCGTCGCGATTAAGGCTGCCATTACTAATAGCCCTGTAGCCCAGCAGCCGCCACGAAGCTGCTGGGCACCACACGAAGAATGTTGTAGAGGTTTATAAAATAAAGTGTGGCAAATAACCAGGGCACAGTCCGTAGGTATTTATGTATTCATATTTTATTTATTATATAACTAACGTAGGAAATAGTAACATGGGTAAGTTTACTGTTGGAGATAAGGACATGAAGTGAAGAAATTTGAAAATGAATTTAAAATGAAAGATAAAACTGCCAGCAGAAAGGTTGCCAGTCATAAAACAGGAAAGAGGACGAATGCCTCGTTACAGGCTTAACACAACCACAGAATGCCCTTCGGTTAGAAACCGCACGCGCCGGGGTCGCGGAAGAACTCTGACTTATCCAGGAAGGCCGCGTCAGGGTCATTCTTCTCCAACTCGTTCTTCACCCTGGCAACGTCCTGGCGAGGTCCGATCCCTGGCGCCCCTAGGCATGTTGTTATACTTTTTTAGGGAGCTGAATCTTCTGCTCCCCCGCAAGTCCGCGCCCGCTATATTACCACTATGGTGGAAATAGTGATTACGTCCTTTAGGAAAAAAACGTTCCTGCACTGAGCTGCCCGCGACCTTCACCAGATCGTCGGTCCACCTTGTGAGGGGCCTGCCCACGCTCGAGCCAATCCTGAGTGATATTTACTTTCACATAAACTAACATGTTTTGTCAGTTTGTCAAGACCTACGGGCGTCGGGCATTAAGAGGATTTATGAGGAGCTAAAATGAGAAATAAATTAGATTTTAATTTTGATGTGGAGCATTTTGTGGTTTCGTGTCAAAACATGATGATTGTAGACAGCCCTAAATAAAAATACAAATAGGAAATTTCATTTATAAGCCTAAATATTTTAAACAGATTTACCCACGACCAGTTTGAAACTTTTCATTTATAAAACCTTAACCAATTTGCCGAAAAAAATATGAAATTGATGGAAACTTCCGCTTGCTCTCCTAATCTCTGCCATTTTGTTGTTAACCAGCTTTTTGAGTCAGTCCTATATCATTTTGTAGAATCCACATATTTTGTAAGATTTCAGATATTGTTTATAGACATAAAGTATATTCATTCATTCATTCATCCCAGACATAATCACAACAACTTTTAAACGAAATAATTTAAGAATTGTTTCTTTTATTATAAAACCCGCGAAATGGAAAACTATACAAAGATTGCGAACTTCACCATTTTATTATACTTCCTGAAAGTGAAAGTCTACATCCAGAACATTCGAAATTGAAACACTATACCGCGCTAATGTACTTTTCAATGAAGAACTTCTCCACTCCATCACTGGCTGTTCTTTTGTTTTATTATGAGTGACGTGTCTCTGTACCGACGAGCTTGTGACGTCATGAATATATTATTTCTTTAAGCAATTTCGAAATGGTGAGATCGATTGGTATCGCGGGCATTTGAAACTGAGAACGATTGATGAGATCACTTCGAAGACAAAAGGGTGGAAAATAAAACTTGCGCTGGTTGAAAAAAAAAACACTTTTTTACATGACTGCCAAAAAAAAAGGAGTGTAATGTGTTCAGGGTCTCATGTATGTATGTATGTATGTATGTATGTAAGTTTCTTTATTCCACAATAACTTATAAATGCCTGAACAGATTTGGATGTATGGGGTATCGTTAGAATCCTTACATCAGCCTGCCTGACACTGGCTATAATTTTTTTAGCGGCGGCGCAGGCGCAGTCGTGGTTTTAATTGACCAAGCGAGCGCGAAGCGCGAGTGAAGTGTCTCCTTTTCAGCTTGGCCAAAATTGCTTTTAATCCATCTTTCATAAACCTATTCTCGTGAAAATTTGTGAGTAGGTTCGATAAATATATTGTTTTTTTTTGTCGAGTGAGTTTAACCATTTTTTTCTAAATGGCGGAGATATGGGGTTGAAAACGTAAAAAAATACATAAATCAGCCATTTCGAAAAAATAAACTCGCGAGGTCTGCGCTCACAGAGCTTTTACATGTTTATTGTTTGAATGCTAAAAGTAAGATTTAGAATTAACATAAATTACTTGTTGTTGGACTTTTTGCTCACCTTTGCTTCTTTGCAAACCTTTTAGAAAATAAAACTGGCCAAGCACGTGTCGGACCACGCAAAGCGTAGGGTTCCGTAGTTGCCGAATATGCAGAAGTTAGCACACGGAGCTAATAAGTAATGATAAAAAAAATCCTAAAAGAAAGGAACAACAAAAATTTTATCTTTGGTGCGAACTACAGATTATTAGAAATCAATGACGAGTAAACACGAGAAGAATTATTATTAATCACTACTTTAACAAACTAAAATATTATATTATTATTATTATTATTATGAGCCTAAATATACTTATTATAAATGAAGAAAAACAAATATAATAATGTGCTCCGCTCCACTGAGAGTAAAGTTTTTGAAAGTAAGAGAAGGCTAGTAAGTACGTAATATTAAATTGCTAAATAAAATAACATCTAACAAAAGAATAGCTAAAGAGAAACTTAAAAAGAAACGTACCTATAACCTATTATATTATAGGTAGTACCTATATTTAATTTTATCAATATTATGTAAGTACTACGAATGAAAATTGCTCCGCTGAGAACTAAGTTTTTGGAAATAAAAGTAGGCTAGACTAAATTGCTAAATAAAATTATAATAGTTTATGGAATATCTAACTGGAATTGAAAGAGAAATAGTCAGTATTGTAATTTCAAGTCTTTCATTTATGTTAGTATACTTAATTCTAACAAAAAAATAAATAAATAATAATATTCAAAGTGTTAATAATTGCAATCTAATAGGTAGGATTTCGAGGCACATCCAAACAGCATCTAGTCGCTCGCGCTAATGAGCGCGGCTGCCGCTCTATTTGTTACATCGACTCCCCGCGCGCAAGTCCCTCAGGCCATAAGCTCCACGGCGCGGCGCGCTTTATTCGAAATTCAAAATAGTTTTATTCGAATGTTTCGAATGTTCCATTGGCAACTCGCGATTGTTACACATTTAAAACTGACTGGTAAATAAGGTAAATAGGTTATGAAATTATTTTAGTAAATGATGTTATGATTTTATTTTTTCGCAATCTTTTTACTGTTCTAATACCTACTTAAGTTTACTACCTACATAGACGGACTCCATCAAGTCATTTTCTATGATACTTGTACTGAATTTCTTACTTAGCACAAGTACATTTTAAAGTTGGTATTTTATTCGTTAACCTGTCAAGCCTACTTATTTCACATTTTTTTTACTTTTCTCGTACTTTTTACTACATAGACAGTTTAAACTTTATCAAAGTATTTTTTTATGATATTTGTACCGAATTTCTTACTAGTTACCCGACTGCTTTAGAAGGAGGGTTATGTTTTTCGAGTGTATGTATGTATGTATATATATTTCTTTGGCACGCTCTACAGCCTAAACGGCTTGATGGATTTTAGCTAAAGAGGTATCGTTAGATTCGTCTTACTGGTGAGAGTGACACTGGGTACATCAAATTTATAAAAAACCAAGATGGCCTATTTTTGGCGCCAAAAGTTTTAAATTTTTCATGCAGTCGGGTTTTTTTTAATAATAGTGGTTATACAAGTACATTTCATACGTTGATATATTATTCGTTAACCTGTAAAGCCTACATGATGTTGATAGTTTTCCTTTTAAATTCATCATATACATTACTACAGTGATTTTTTTCACATTTCCAAATACAACGGTTTCGCTAGTAGGGGGGGGGGAAACTTGACTCTAACAAAAATAAGCACTTAAAATATTTCTGAAAGGTAAACTAGCATCGAAAAATGGTTTTAGCAAACCCCCATTATTTTTTTAAACCCTATCCAACGATACCTCACACCATAAGGTAATCGTGAATTTAAAAAATAACCCCCACTTCACGTGTACCAGAGGAACCCTGAAAAAATTTTTCTTTAAGATTTTATTCTTTAGCTTTGACGGCATAATTAATATGTATGTCCATGCCAAATTACAGCCTTCTAATATTCATCAAAATATTTTTCTATGATATTTGTAGTACCAAATTTCTCGTACTAGTACTTTTTATAAGTTGGTCTATTATTCGATAACCTGTCAAGCCTACTTGATGTTGATAGTTTTTCTTTTAAATTCATCATATACACTACTACCATGATTTTTTCACGTTTCCATATACAACGGTTTCGCTGGTAGAGGGGGGGAAAACTTGACTCTAACAAAAATAAGCACTTTAAAACGGAATATTTCTAAAACTTACACTAGCATTGAAAAATGGTCTTAGCAAACCCCCATTGTTTTTAAAAGACCTATCCAACGATAACACTATAAGGTTATCGTGAAAAAAAAAAATAACCCTCTCTTGACGTGTACCAGAGGAACGCTCAAAAAGTTTTTTTAAGATTTTATTCTACAGCTTTGTCGACATGATTCATATGTATATCCATGCCAAATTACAGCCTTCTGGTACTAAGAGTCTCTGAGCTAAGCCGCGGACAGACACACAAACAGACGGTCAGACCGAAACTATAAGGGTTCCATTTTTACTACGGAACCCTAAAAAGTTATCGCTCAACCTGTAGTTAACTGTTCATTTCATTTTATTACTATTGATTAAGTCTTTAATCTGCAGTTATCTTTTATCTTGGTAATTATTGTCTAGATCTTTATCTGTAAACATTTTACGAGTTAATTCCGCTGATTGGAGGAAATAATTAATTATCTATGGCTAGATTTGATCAGAACCTATATAGCCTAGAAGGGCCTTATAAGGACAGTCTCGAGGTATGAGCGTTAGAGTATTTTGTCTAGACTAAGTAGATTATATTATCTAGATTGTGATGTGTAACTGACAGATAGTGAAATTTTATTTTGATCACTGACTGTACAAACTTTTGGTAGACTGTAGGCACATTATAGGGATACTTTAATGGTGATGTCGTTCGTCTTGATTAATGATAAAATATTAGCTTTCCACCCGCGGCTACGCTCGCGTTATGCAAGATTTTCACGTGAGACCTTTTCCCGTAAAAAGTATCCTATGTGTCAATCCAGGGTACCAACTATCTCCATTCCAAATTTCATCCAAATCCGTTCAGTAGTTAAGGCGTGAAAGCGGAGCAAACATCTAAACATTCAAATATATTTTCTCATTTAATGTGATTTATTTATTTATTTATAATATTAGTGTGATGTGATTTGACATTCAATCACTTATCGTACATTTAGTGCTCATAATTCTGTAAAATAATAATAAAAAAAAAACAATTTTACTCCGACACGCTCGAAAATGTGATCATTACTTTCAAAAAACAGTACGCGAAGTGACTCATTTTTGGACGAAACATTGCCCCATACAAAACAGCGGCCGGCAATGTGCCCTCAAACGGCCTAGGCCGGCAAAGTAATTTTCGTCTAGAAATTTCAATGTTTTGAGTATTTTTACAGCATACTCTTATGTTCTAAATTCAAATTTTATATGAATCGTACACGAATCGTAGGGATTGGAGTTGGCTGTATGCTTTGTATAACACTGGCATAGAACAAAAAAAGAAAAGCGCGCAATATGGCGGTTTGTAATTTTCATCTCTTAATTATAACGTACTATTTTGTTACTTATTTTTCATGATGGAGTTAACTAATCATTGAATTAGGGAAATATTACGACTCGTACACGACTCGTAGTAATTTGAGTTGGCTGTATGCTCTGTATAACACTGGCACAAAATAATAAAAAAATAAAAGTGTACAATATGGCGGTATGTTTCTAATTTTCGCCGCTTTTATTCGTTATGTACTTATTTATTTTGTTACTTATTTATTTTGTTACTTATTTTTCATGATGGAGTTAACTAATCATTGAATTGGGGAAATATTATAACAATGAATGGTTCAAGAAATCAAAGTAGGAAGTGATAAAGATTAGAACTTATAAGTTTAGTGCGATACAAGTAGACATCTAAATTCAAGGTACCACAATATTTTTAGTATTTTGTAATTTCCTCGCATATTTCAGAGAAAAGCACTATACAAGCCTCGGCCGCAATAACTCTTGCTGGACTCGTACACAATAAAAGTCCTCGCCTACGGCTCGGACTTTAAACGTGCCCTCGTCCAGCAATAACTAATTTTGCGGCCGCGGCAGTAATGTACTATTAGCTACACAGTGCCTATACCTCCTTATCAGATTATTGCGTATTATTGCGTATCCAGGCTTTCCTAATGTTCTTTACCTCTTTGCCGTCTTCGGGTGCACCAGCGCCCGAATGTGTAGGAGTCATGGCCGAAAACGGTTGGAAAGATCATGATCATCTTTTACAGCCTCCGTGGCCGAGAGGTCGAGATTTCGACGCCCATTACGGAGGTTCAGGGTCCGATTCCCGGTGGGGACGTGTCAAGCAACAATCTCGTCGTGAGACTTTCCTCAGTTTGGTTAGGACATTGCAGGCTGAATCACCTGATTGCCCGAAAAGAAAGATGATTCCGTGCTTCGGAAGGCACGTTAAGCTGTTGGTACCGGCTGCTATCTAGTCGTTACACGAGTCATGTCAGTGGCCTTTTGACGGTTCTATAACACTGACACCAGGGTTTGTGAGGTCGGTTGTCGACCTTACAATGAAACTATTTCCGACCGACTCGGGTCGATTTCTCATCGACTCGGGTCGATTTCTCATCGATAACGCGGCCTCAGCTTAGGCACAGATTAGGGTCGTCTCGCTTCTCAGGATACAAAGGGCGCATTCCGAATCAGACTTTCTGCGCTGTCAGTGATCAGAAAAGAAAAAATGTATGGCTGACAGTGATTCGGAACGCGATTACGGGTACTTTAATCGATTTCAGCGCGTTTCGGAACGCAGGGAATATGAGCTGATAATGAACTGCTCCAAATTAGTGCGTATGTTTGCAAGTTGGCATTGAGTAAGTTGGTCACGTTCGTTCCGCCCTGGTAAGGAGCGAGGCTGTCTCGCACACGACATTCGGCAGACAGATGTTTGATGTAGGGATACTAACATGGTGAACGTTGCTTTATTAATTTGTGGACAGCTGGACTGTAGGGATGTAGGCTGATAGGAGATAAACAACGTTCTGCAATACGCTTACTCAAATTTATTGTAAGACTGTGTAAATAGAAACACAAACGTACAGGACCGCCATTCAATTCAGAGAGAAAGACAGAAAGAAGAAAACAGTGTTGGTATCTAAAAACTTGAAGCTATTTGTTGGTGTTGCCAACGCATAGTTAAAGAAAAAAATCACAAAATTGGCCCTACGCCACCGCTTTACCTACTTATATCAGTTGCGATGGCGTCCAAAGGGGGCTCGTCGATGGGCATACATACACAGAGTTATTTATTAAACAGGGCCTATATAGTATAAAAGTTTATTGTTTGGGCTTGTCGTTGTATCATTAAATTTCAAACAAAAAAAAAATACCCTTCAGGTAGCAACCGCCCCCGCCGGCGGGGACGCGGAACTAATAGTAGAATTAACTCAGTAAGACCCGGTAGGGGTCATTCTTCTCCGACGCGCTTCTCGCCCTGGCAACGTTCTGGGCCGCGGTCCGAGCCCGTCTGAGGGCGCCCCCAGATACGCCCGCAAGTCCGCGCCCACTATATTACCACTCTGGTATAAATAGTGATTAGGTCCGTCAAAAAAAAAAAAAAACTAACAAAAAAACACACACACACAAATTGACTCTGCTAATCAGGTTGTATGAAAAGAACGGTATGTTGTGTATGCAGGCTGAACAAGCACCCAAGAGGTTGTGCGTTATTTGAGTAAAATAATGTCGTAGGATGATTTAATATTTCGAATTTTCGCGATAATCCTAGGGATATTGCGAAAACACGGATAATTAGACAATGGTGAAAACATTTCTCAGTCTTACTAGAAAAAGATAGAGTTTTTGCAAAAAAATGAGTTGGTCTAAGTAATATTGCGAAAAGAAACGTTAGCTATTATGAAATAAGAACGCTGATTGGTCGGAGCGCTCAAAACGAGACCTCCTCTGATTGGTTGACATTGACAGTATAAAACTAGGAACCAATCAGAATAAGATTTTGTCAGTTAGCACAAATCTAATTTAAACAAAATAACAAATCTAAACAAAAAACCAATCAGAGTTAAGGATATTCAATGTTAGAGCGACTCGTGTTTTTGCAAAAACCCTATCTTTTTCTAGTAAGATTGAGAAATGTTTCACCATTGTCTAATTATCCGTGTTTTCGCAATACCCCTAGCTAGGGATATAATTCGAATTATCAAATCATCCTACGACATATATATTGCATTTTGGAAGCCAGCATAATATAACATTGAGAACGCTACGCACGTATCCCCTCAGTAAGGAAATATAGGTTATAAGCTGCCTGACTTTGCTGGTGTTATATGGAGAGGGCTAGGAGGATGTGACTATCAAATTCTTGTCACACCTTTTACACAGGTCTATATTTGAGAGTGGAACACGTATGAAATATTTATTATTTTTCTGTCCAAACCCAAAGAATCGTATCATGGTATCATGTTCCTCACTTTAAAAATGACGAATTTTCATTCAAACTTAACTCCCCCGTTTTCCTTCTAGGGAGGAATTCTCTAAAAACCCTTCCCTTTGCTTGTCTTTGGTGTCGATAAAGTAAATAACAAATATTACTTTACTTACATACTTTTTTAAATTTTATCCGCCTTCGTAGCACGGAGAATCTGTAGCAGTCGAATAAAAGGTACATTCGACTGATGATCAAGCCTATCAGTTTGACTTTGCCTATCCTGCCTTTTTAGATATTAAGTTCATTGCATATATATATTATTGTATTTATATCCGAAGATCATAGTTTACGGCATCACACAAAAGTCCATAGTCTAGTTTCTAGGTATAAATAAAATCAGAGTTAGTTTGTATTGTATCATCACAAATTGTTCACTTCCCGTCGTCGCGTCGTGTCGTCAGCTGGTCACGCCTGGACAAAAACAATGCGGCCGAACCCACGGCGATTGTTTACAGAAATTATGGGACAAGACGATTCTAGGACGTTGTCGTATTTTGTTGAGCTTAAGTACAAAATAAAGATAGATGTCAAAAGTACATACTTCTGAAATAATTGCATTGAAAAGTTCTTGCGAGCGCTTTTTACACGACTGCTTCAAAAATAAAGTCGTTAAATATTACTGAGGAACCCAATCTATTGAAATAATTTATTTTTAGATAGTGAATTCCATGTTTGTAAAAACAAATCATACAGCTTTTGTTCAATAAATCTTGGTAAAAACCCTCCGAGTAAAAACCAGATGCGCAGAAAAGCAAAAACTTTATTTTTCTTAATCTGCATGTCTGACATTGCCAGTTATTTGTAAACTTTAGTGTTCACTCTTTATATTATTTATTAATTTCAACAGTGAATTCCACCTAACGTACTGGCCTCTTTTGGATTGAAAATCTTTTACAATACCATTAAAAGTTAAAATTAACATTACTTATTTCTTTTTGCATGGCAGATTACGTAAGCCAACGTGCCAGCTATTTGGCAATCACTGTGGAAAACACATGACATACATTGTATAATTATTAATGATGCTGTTGTCAGTATATTCGTCCCCGGTCCCCACCGCGGGGCTTGGATCTACCAAGTGTACCCATTACAAGGAAAAATACAAGAGTATACTTCTAGTGGCGTGTTCTTTATAATCTAGTTCATTAATACGCGTCATAACGTTCACTGAGTATGTGTATGTAAAGATAGAAGAAGACATTGACACGTGGACTTCCCTAAATACAACCCTGGCCTTGCTGATTGTTTGCCCACAGATCATAATCTTCACGGACGATCGGTTAGCGGCAACGGCAGCCGACTCCAACTAGTTCTAACCGGTAACTTCCGGTTATTAACAATAAACGGTTAATTGCAGTTTTCCATTGATGGTTGCGTGATCTATTGGGCGGGAAAATAATGGACACGCATTGTAAAAGTTGTAGATATTACCGGTATTACTTGAATACATGCGTATACAACGCAATGGCCCCGATACACACAGTCATTCTATAATAAAAGAAGGGCGTCTTTTCTTTACGTTGTCCGCTCTAAAGTGCTATTGATGCGTTCTAAGGTTCAAATTCGATGTTTGACAACTCTAACATTAGGATGTCCATCTCCTGTCCCTATTAGAGCGTGACAGTGAGAATTTGCCCCAATACCTCTCGGGCGGTAGTTCAACAACTTTTGTTCCACCATTTTTCTATAACAAAGTTGTGGGTATCTTTTTGATAAATTGTGATTATCATCACAAAAAAAAATAACACATCCGTTGTCAGAATATCTTTATTGCTAGCTTCAATTCAGAATTATAAACTTAATAAGTCTTGCATTACATCGACACGCGCGCCTAACACATTGCGTAGAAGAAAAAAAATTTACCCTAATTTATTTACCATAAATGTTCAATATTTTTTTCGTACATCCATTTATTTAATATGCTTGTGATAATACTAAATGCACTGTATTAGATATGATCATAGACTTAGTTTTTTTTTTCTTATCTATGGATATGATACAACACATGGCGAATGAACTTGCAGTATCTATCTGAGTAGATGTCAAAGTCCTTCATAGAAGATAACATTTCCGCATCAGGTACAGTCGACAACAGCCATACCACAGCTACTCTAAGACATTGTAACACAGATGCTTTTTGCGCAACAGGTGTGTTAAGGCGTGTTCTACTGTGTTTCCCATTACAGATGGAGGCTCTATAATAACTGGTCATTAGCTAACTGTCTATAATAGAGAGGCGTGCGTGGCTGGACGCGTGACCTTACGTACAGTGGTGTATGCGCTTTTGACCCGGAGCAAGAAGAGGTTTATTAATTTTATTGTTTATGTCGTTCATTCCATAAGCCTCTTCTCCTTATTTAATTATTATTAGTCAAGGAAAAGTGAAAAAATAAGAGGGTACGTGTGTGCGCCGGGCTCCTCATCAATGTTGACTTGTATTTTTGCTCTGAGATCATATTCCTTGAGCAGCATCTCATGGAAACTTGCACATAGCTACGCTGCGCAGTACTACGTATTATTATATATTATTATTATTTATTATGTACATTTGTACTTATTCAATTTTTTTGCACTGTCCTGTTTTTTCAAATAACGACTTTCCTGTACTCTAAGGCTGCCTGTATGTTCACTCTGCTTCTTGTGTATATTTTTCGCTGTCAGTTTTTGATTTCTTTATGGCTTGAGTTTATATTTTTATCCATGTTAAGCAACAATATTGCAGTTTGCTATGTACACGTGATGTGTCTCTAAGTTGTTAGATTTATGTGAAGGTAGGTATGTATTCTCAGAAAACACGAGACTTTGTTAAACAATGGCCCCGATTCACACTGTCACGCTCTAACCCTTAATTTATGTTAGTCTGTCCTTTTTACCTTTTAAAGATTGAAAAGGGACAGGAGATGGCCATTCTAATATTAGAGATGTCAAACATCGAATTTGAACTTTATGCAATTTTAGAGAGCACTTAAAACATGCGACTTAAAAATATCTTAAACTGACAGCTATGCCCTTATTTTAGGTTATCATTCGTTCTTCACCTCTCTTTCATTGGTCATAAAAAAGAAAAGGACAGCTGGATTTTAAAATTAGAATGGAGAACACCGATAGGTTTTCGTTTCACATTAAAACATGCCTTATATTAAAGTTTATATCGTGTCGTGTGTATTACTTTTTATTTCACTTCAATACATGCAATATTACCAAAGTTATGACCGCGAGAAGTTCCGAGCGTGTGACGTAATATGCATTCAGTGCTGCTACACTGAATGCATATTACGTCACACGCTCGGAACTGTTTGCGGGCGGCGTTGCGTGTGTCAGATTTCAATTAAAATATTTGTAAGTAAGCCTTGATTCATATCTTGTAATTATTAAAATGTATTATTCGTAATAAAATTAATGAGTAGTTTAACGATACTGTAGTATCGTGTACACGTGATTACACGGTATTGGCCCAGTGATGGCATTGGCCGTTTGTATTTGTGGTACTTGATTGGCCCAACGATACTGTAGTATTTGTGTACACATGATCGTCTGGTATTGGCCCAATGATGGCACTGGTCGAGGGTGCTGGTGATGCTTGATTGGCTCAAATGTGTGACAGTTAAATAAAACCACCGCACGGTACAAAATCAGGGCAGTCTCCGTTGCGACACCGAACAGGCATCACGTGAGTTAAGTACTATACTTATTTTATTATTTATCATTATCTATAATCTGCCTTGTATTTGAATAAATTTGTCTAATATTTAGAAAATCCGTTTTATTTGAATGTTCACTATTTTTAAATTTGTTTTTCAAACAATTATACATTTAGGTCTCTTTTGATATCAGAAGTGGGATACTTCTCAGGTCACAATAATAATACATTTACTTTCAACAAATTTCAGGATGGATTCTAACCAACTGGAGAGCTTGCTTCGAGCTATTAAGGATGCTGTTACGGCTAGCCGTCGTCGAGATGATGACGTCGCGTTGCCAATCTACGATCCAGCCAATGGTGCGGAGACATGGTGCGACAACATTGAAGCCCTGTCTGAAGAGTTTGGTTGGAGCAATATCACGACAGTCGGAAAAGCCGGTAAGGCCCTTAGGGGCTCTGCTTTATCTTGGTTTGAGTCGTGGAATCCATCTGATGGTAGAACTTGGGATAACTTTCGTAATGAAATTATTGATTTGTATCCTGAGAAGAAAAATTTGTCGGAAAAGCTGTGTAAAGCAGTTTTATATAGCTCCGATTCTGCCGATACATACTGCGAATACGCTAGGGAAAAAATAAGACTATTACTTAATACAAAAGTAAAGTTTACAGAATGTCAACTAGTCGAGTTAGTTTGTGGAGGCATTAACGATGTTAATGTTCGAATGGCATCTTTTAACAGCAGCGTTAGTTCTACCTCTGAATTGATTTCTTTGTTCACTTCTTACGTAAAGCAAAACAAACGTCCTCACGAATCTGATAGTTCTGGTCCAGGTCCTAGTAGTTCGAAACGGTACAAATTAAATTTGAAAAAGTGCTTTAAGTGCGGTAAATCAGGGCATGGTACTAGTGAGTATTTTAAAAAAACCGAAGTCAATTTAACTGGAGAAAACAAAAATATCGAAGATCATAAGTCTCAATCTCAAACAAAGTCAAATACTTTCACCAAAAAGTTTTGTTCATATTGCAAAAGACCGGGTCACAATGATACTACATGTTATTATAAACCCAAGACATCTGACGAAAATAATCCAAAACCCAATAATACTGTTCATTTTTTAGACCAATCGAATTAAAATTGACACCAGTTACAATAAACGATCTGACAATAAGCTCCCTTATAGATACAGGAGCAAATTGTAGTATTATTAAAGAGTCCGTAGCTATTCGTATAGGCTGTCATCAATCTCCTCATTTTGCACAAATAAATGGAGTAGGAAATGGCTTATTACAAGTATTTGCTAAAATTACTGTGCCAATAAGATTTGAAGATGTTTGTATTGAGCTTGATGTGCTGGTTGCGAAGGACAACGATTTTAAGTACGATCTTTTAATTGGTCGAAACGCGATTGAAAGTCCTGATATAGAAATTGTTACTGATCATTCTGGTAGTAAACTAGTCAGAAAAAATAATTCAATATTGCTCGAAGTTAACAGTGTAGATAAAGTAGATCAATATTCTGACTTGCTATCTTCTATCGCCCATTTAGATCAAGCTTTGCAAACTAGAATTTTAGCAATTTTTGAAAAATATCCTAGTGTTTTAAGCAATGTTGGTACAGTTACACTGTCATGTTGGATTTGATAAGACTTTGAACAAAGTTTCGGAAAATTTCTGGTTCCCTGGTATGGCAGCATTTACAAAGAAGTTCTTGTCCCATTGTTTGATCTGTATTCAACGAAAGGGTCCTTCCGGTCCAAAACAGGGTTGGCTACATCCAATAGAGAAAACTGCTATCCCATTTCACACTATTTGGCTTGGTTCTCCTCATATCTAGAGAATAGAACCCAAAGAGTGTATTTGGATGATCACGTTAGTGTATCTAGAGTCATCAAGTATGGTGTACCGCAGGGCAGTGTCCTTGGCCCAACTCTGTTTCTGGCTTATGTTAACGATCTGTGCAATTTAAAGTTGGAAAATGCCAGTATTTACACCTATGCTGATGATACAGCCATCGTTTTTCATGGGAAAAATTGGACAGAAGTTAGAAACACAGCAGAGAAAGGCCTAAAACAAATACATAAATGGTTACAGCATAATCTTCTCACCCTAAACGCAAGTAAAACCAAATACGTCTCCTTTAAAATCACAAATCGCTCTGCTCCAAAATTCCCTCTTATTCTAAAGATTCATAATTGTAAGGACGAAACACAGTGTGACAGTTCTTGCACTACCATAGAAGAAGTGGATTTCATTAAATACTTGGGTGTAGTTATTGACTCAAAACTTTCTTGGACCAAACACTTGGAAGTATTAACTGCCCGTATAAGAAAGCTACTCCACATTTTCCATAAGCTTAAGAGAGTTGCTGATACTAGTCTGATTAGTTTAGTATATACTTCATTATGTGAATCAGTACTGAATTACTGTGTCACTAGTTGGGGTGCTGCTGCAAAATCACATCTTATTCGGGTAGAACGTGGTCAAAGAGCTGTACTAAAAGTGGCTTATAAAAAATCTTTTAGATATCCTACTAGGCTGCTCTATACTGACTGCCAGATGCTCACGGTGCGGCAATTGTTTATCCTAGCTGTGACTCTAAAATTTTATAAAATAGCCCTACAAAGTGCAATTACCTCTAACAGATCATTGCGAGACCTAAAATGGAAACATAAAAACTCAAAAACAGTGTTTGCAAATAAGTCATATGAATTTACTGGACCATACATATATCAAAAAATTAATAAAAAACTAAAAATAGCACACCTGACCAAATCAATCTGCAAGAAACAAATAAAAAAATTATTACTTAGCTTAAACTATGACGAAACAGAAATGTTGTTGGAAATAATAAAGTAATCCCCACACTGAATCACACATACACACACCCTCCCTCATACACCCACACCCCTACATACATACATACCTATATACACAGACACACACACACACACACACACACACACACACACACACACACACCATCATGCATCACATATCATCATCACTTATGTTTATGTTTATGTTATTAATTTAGTTTTATTGCTTTTAGATTTTAATTGTTCAGTGTAAACAATCTGTCCCAATTTGTCCCAAGGAAGGGGCTGATTACTCACAACACAGGGTATCCTAGTGTGAGAATCAGTGTGCATTGTACTAAATTGAATATGTTTAGCTGAATAAATACTTTTTTGTTTTTTTTTGTTTTGTTTTTTTATTCATCTTGATTGCACAGGTCCATTTCCTCAATCCAATGAAGGATATAAATACATTCTGTTGTTAGTTGATGGATTCACAAAATTTTGTTTATTAAAACCATTAAAAACCTTAAGAGCCCAAGAATTAATCCCTTTAATACGCGAAACAGTGACATTATTTGGTACTCCTTCTTTGGTTGTAACTGTCAAGGGAACGAATTTCAACTCTCGTGAAGTTGAGGCTCTGTTCGAGGAATTTCAAATCCGGCATCACATGATTGCTACTGGTACGCCAAGAAGCAATGGTCAAGTTGAGCGATATGTGGCAACTATTATAAACATGTTAAATTCGACTTGTAACGGATCAATAGATTGGCCAAACGCTTTATGGAAGGTGCAACAATCTATAAATACTACTACTCAAAAGTCAACAGGTTTTTCCCCGCTTCGATTATTAATAGGTGTCGATGCAAATATCCCTTGTGTACAGGCCCGTTTGAATGAAGTTATAGACAATGACTATTCTACTATTGATGTGCTAGCTGAACGTCAGGTAGCACGAAAACGTCTTCTGCAAATAGCTCATAAATTTAGAGAACGTTTTGATAGGATGAGACGGAATAATAAACATTATCAAATCGACGATACTGTATTCGTTAGCCAGGATCATCGACGACATGACAAACTACAACCGAGGTATAAAGGACCGTATAAAATATTGTCTGCACTCCCAAATGATCGTTTTGCTTTGCGAGGTTTGGGTAACTTGTGAAATATTACTGTTGCAAAAGAAAAATTAAGATATTGGCCTGGTGAATGGATAGAGGAAAATGCTGTTGTTGAAGATGACATTCGATCATGATGATTTTTATTTTTTAGAATTAACTTAGGAATTAGAAAATGTACATAAAATGCGTTTGATTTTGTCTTGCATATATATATATAAAAAATATATATATATATATTTACTTGATTTATACTTTATCTAATAATGTAATATTTATTATTATATTAATATTTGTTTTCAAATAGTTGATAATGTAATCTTTTGGCACTGTGTGATAATGCTGTAGGTTCAGTTGTTTGGTGCCGACCATCGCCGATAGCAGCGAGTGGTATGGGTTGGCATGTCTATTCAACTGACCCGCAATCCGCCGTAGGTTCAGTTGTTTGGTATCTCCCACGTGTCGACTAAGCGTCACTGGCGGCGGATGATAGTGTTGACATGACCACAACTGGCCCCCGATCCGCTGTAGGATCACTTGTTTGGTGTCAGCTAGCGCCGCCAGCAGCGGGTGGTATGGGTTGACATGTCTATGCGAGTGACCCGTTATCCGCTGTAGGCCCATTTGTTTTGGTGTCAACTAGCGTCACTGGCAGCGGGTGATATGAGTTGACATGTCTATGCAATTGGCCGCTGACATTATGGTGCTGGAGGGCTATATTATTACTTTATTTGTTAATTACTTAATGATTTGAATACTACGTGTTATATTGTGAAGTCCATAACGTGGGCTCAATAGATAATTTATATTATTGTTCTTTAGCTTCAATTTATCTAATTGATAGTGATGTATTTTTGTCTTCGAGGACGAAGTTGTGTCAGTATGGCCGTGTCAGATTTCAATTAAAATATTTGTAAGTAAGCCTTGATTCATATCTTGTAATTATTAAAATGTATTATTCGTAATAAAATTAATGAGTAGTTTAACGATACTGTAGTATCGTGTACACGTGATTACACGGTATTGGCCCAGTGATGGCATTGGCCGTTTGTATTTGTGGTACTTGATTGGCCCAACGATACTGTAGTATTTGTGTACACATGATCGTCTGGTATTGGCCCAATGGTGGCACTGGTCGAGGGTGCTGGTGATGCTTGATTGGCTCAAATGTGTGACAGTTAAATAAAAGCACCGCACGGTACAAAATCAGGGCAGTCTCCGTTGCGACACCGAACAGGCATCACGTGAGTTAAGTACTATACTTATTTTATTATTTATCATTATCTATAATCTGCCTTGTATTTGAATAAATTTGTCTAATATTTAGAAAATCCGTTTTATTTGAATGTTCACTATTTTTAAAATTGTTTTTCAAACAATTATACATTTAGGTCTCTTTTGATACGTGCATATGACGTCACAGCTACCACTCGCCTCGTGCGGAAGTGTGCACTTTGATCGTTAATAATTCAGTCATTTTTAAAGATATAAAAAAAATAAAAACACAGTATATTTTGTAATTTATTAAAGAACATTTTGGCACTTTCAACTAAAATCGTCGGTCAGACCCATTAGAGCATTGTCATAAACCTATAAAGTTCCACAGTTAGCTCTGTTTTATACTTAGTTATCAATTATATCGTGTTTATTGTCAGATCGGTGAGGTGGCCGACCATTTAACTGACAACAACAAAAAATGCCGTGTCGTGACGGCAGAGCAGAATACATTTGCCACCAACCCCTACTCTTCCCGTGGGTGTCGTAAGAGGCGACTTAGGGACTACACATTGAACAGGGAACGGGCAGTAGCGCTCTCTGATACAGTAACCTTTTAATCTGCGATCTCCAACCCGCCTGCCAAGCGTATGGCAAAACCCTGGCTCATAGTCCAGCAGTGGACTGTAACGGGCCGTTGATTTGAACAAAGAATGAAGGCAATGATGGTTTTGGCTCCAAATGTTGTTTCATTGTCTTTACTACATTCACATAACTTTTTTCACTGGGTTTCTGGGACTTGTTAAATTACTAAGTAATTCATAAGATTCATCACCCATCGCCGCAATCAAAGTGGGTAGCCAAAGTTCTTCCTTCACCCTGTTCACTTTGAAGTACATTTCAGCCCTTTCTACGTACATCGACCAATTCCCTGACCTTATGTTGAACTCTGTCAATTTCCCGATCGACATCTTGATGAATTTTCAATAACTTGCACGCAGATTCACTCCTCGTTAACCAATGAAGTATATTTAGAAGAAAACAACGTCAGTTCAATAGCACGGTTTATTGCGGACATATTCACACATACAACTCACGCACACAAAGGAATTAATACACTACATAACTAAGAAAAAGATTTGGGAAATATTTGACAAACGGAAGGAAATGCTTTCCAACGCCACAGTAAGTTGTTTGTTCATTGTACGTTCAGTTTAGTACACACATATTTAATTATTTTATTTGGGTCACAAAGTTATATTTACTTACTTTTATTGCATGAATTTGCAATACGGTCAGTCAATCGTGGCTCCAAAGTCAAACTGATGTAGTTGTCTTGATTATTTATGGTTGTATATTATGCTTACATAAAATTCATGTCCTGCACTTTATTAAAATACAATAAAAACTTAAGATTTAAATAATCGCCAGATCGACGTAATCGTATCAGGACAAAAAAGGTCCCAGGTCTCTATGTAGTATTTATTTAATCTTGCAATATTCAGGACACAAAGTGGACGGACCACACTTTGTAGAGAACGTGCCGGGAAATTGGCCTCTTGAGAGCTGAGCGGCGAGACTACACTCCAGCGCTTGTTCTACTTGATGTTGCTTGTAGAACATAGATAGCTTAGGTTCTAGAAATTGTCCAGTGACATTGCCGTTCTAATATTCAACGTATCTTAGAGTATACATAAGTTTCTATAGAGCAAGCATATCAGGGTCAAAGTCAAAGTCAATTTTTTTTATTCGAATTAAGATTTTTCAAATCATTTTTCAACGTCAAAGCTATCATGGATGGCACGTTCACTACCAGTGTACGCCCTTTGTGGAGAAGAACGGCCAGAAAAATCTCCACAGGAATTGTATCTTTTACATGAGTCATAATTACAATGTACTCCGCTGATTTGGAACAACAGGTAGGCTCGAGCCCCTCGGTGCGGACGCACATGAGCTGTTGAAGCATATCGCACGGATCACCTAGTGCGCAGCGTAGGCAGCTTCAGAAGGCAAGTGTCGTGATTTTTTGCAATATATTACCAGTAACCAGGTACCCAGGTATTTCACAATTTTCTTTAGAATAACATTTATAATATTTGTCTAACAAAATTATTGAAATACAAACTTGTTGAGGACGCTTACGGCGCGCCGTTGGTAGGGGCTTGCTTACGACCCGTGCCCACTGTTCTCACTCTGAAGCGCTCGCTCTATACCTTCATATAAACTCTTTGATTATAATAATCAAATGTAAAATCTCTAGTATTAGCTCATCCCTTAAAACTGAACTACTTTTTTAAGAACTCTTTTAAATTCACGAAGAAAAATTTGAATTTTCATACAATTTGATTCGGTCAAATGAAAGTTTTTTTTTCGTATTTTAAAAGCTTGTGATAGGTTTGGTTATTGCATTGACATAATAATATAGTTTTAATAAAATTGATATTAAAGGTACTACTATAAAAGGTAAGTAAGAGCAAAGTAGAAAAGTGTGACGCTCTCAAATTGCGTGGTAATAAAAAGTGCATTTTACAAGACTGCACGCGTGTTATGCATTTTTTACCTCAGTGTTGCACTGCACGTGAGTTCACACGTCAATGGTTATACCGTGGTTATATCTAATGGTACAATTACGTACGACGACGTATTCAAGGGTGGTAGAGCGTCGGTGGTCTGGTGGTTCGGACCGCTGTCTTCCGTCCGGGAGACGCGAGTTCGATCCCCACCACGTACCAATGTGTTTTCGAATTCATACTCGTATCGTATGTACGTTTATTCGACGATCTTACGGTAAAGGAAAACATCGTGGTGAAATCTACACACTCCTGTGAAGAAATTAAAATGTTGTGTGTGTAGTCGACCAATCCGCACTGGGCCAGGACTAATTCAGGGTGGGTTGGAGCCCCTTGGTGGGCACGTATATGAGCTGTTGATTTGATGATGATTCAACGGTAACGTAACACGTCACATAACCAACAAACAAACGATAAACAGATCTAGCGGAAACATCATTGTTATTGGCTTCAAAGACTTTCTTAGCCATAAACTATGATATTATTTTATAAATGACTAATTATGAATTTAAATTGACTGACATAAATGAACTAAATCTAGATATTTTAATCTTAATTATATATATAGGACATACATTTGAGTTTAGCGTGATTAGTAAAATTAGATGTAATAATATTTAGTGTTATTGAATTTAATATTGTAAAGTTGTTAAATGTTTGTTACTTATTCAGTTTAATTTAATGTATTTTGCATACTGTATAAGGACAGTGAAACATCAGGGCTTCTATAATATTTATATGTTACCTACTTACTGTACTTACCATGTTTCAAGCAAAATAAATATATTCTATTCTATTCTTTTCTATGACACTGAACAGTAATCTGTGTTAAGTACTGACTGTAAGAAAAAGGTAAGTAAAGATTCAGTTTCCATTTGTTACTGTAGCACAGTAACTCTAGCCTCACTCCAGTAAAGTTAAACGCAAAGCAGCAGTCAAGCTTTAACTTTTTTTTGTAAATGAAAGACATCGAAACCGGTTTTGTCTTTTGGTTTTTGTCTTCTTAACAGTAAAAAGTGAAACTTTCTCACCGTCTCTCACATGATTTAGAAGGGGTAGTTAAATAAATTCTGGTGGTCAAGACAAATGTGCTCCTAATTCGAATTCTTAGTTATTTTCCCGTTAAAATAACGAGGAAATAGATAATTAATTTATTAATTAGAATGATACTAGTCGTAGCATGTGCCCGGTCACGTAGACATAATGTAAGAAATCGTTACAAAACAATTAGTTTAGAATCAATTAATTGGACTGAGAAGAAATTTGACCCAGTTTGTCAGTTAAAAGTAAGAAAATAAAACAGATGAGCAAGGTGTGTTTGTAGGAATTTCATTGATTTGTGCTCTCTCTCTCTCTCTCTCTCTCTTTTGTCTCCCTTGGACTGAAAAGAATGGTAAGTCCATTTTTTTCTCATATTTTTTATTATAAGAGCAATAATAGTACATTACGATACAAGTGCGTTAGGTTGGTTATAAGTTATAACTTACAACTCACGAGGCGTAATAGAGCCGAGTTATGATAAACGTTTATTTATTATATTTTAAGTGATAGAGTTTATTTATTAAAGCATATTTACATAGGTACTGTTTCTATGACAAACCTTTGCCGATTAAAAAATATAGCAAACCGTGAGTTGTAGAATAAACCCGTGAGTTACCGTTCTATAAGTTACGGTTTGCGTTTCCCCGCGTTCCGAGACGCGCTGAAATCGATTAAAGCATCCGTAATCGCGTTCCGAATTACTGTCAGCTGTCAAAACTCATACGTTTTTTTGCTTTTCTGATCGCTGACAGCGCTGAAAGTCTGATTCGGAATGCGCCCTTTATAACACACGCGTGTTTTAAGAACTGTTTTATGTATCAAAAACCGATGAAATAAGATCCACTTTATGAGCAAGTGTGTTGAAAAAATTAAAAAGTATATGTATCATACCTATAATGTTATTTTTATGTAAAGGTAGAAATTAGGTAGTGTTCTTTCCTGCAGGTATTGCTTTGTTCACTTATTGCGTACAAGGTTTGGCTAGTCCGATTCTGATAAAATTACCTATCTTTGATATTTAATATCATCATAATTTTTGTTTTTTAATTAACGCTGGCCAAATGCTCGACATTGCCTACACGACTTTTTTAAATATTTTGCAATGGTCGAGTTTATTCCTGTACAGTACACGAGGCCAGTATTATATCGATTGCCACAGACAAGTCGCTGCACACAAACTGAATTATTTAAGGCCGGGTTATGGCAAAAATTAGCAACTCAACGCGATTTACTTGAAAGTTCAACCGACGAATTACTGAAATAACGTTCATATTAGTGTGCGATGCTTCACGGTAGTTACGTCCGACACTGCGCAGGAATCGTGCGAAAAACTCGTTTTTCTTGAACTCTTTTGCTTATTAATAGAAAAAAGCAGAGTTTATGAAAAATTTAATCGATTTAAAATCTAAGTCAATAGTAGGCAAAATATATTGACGAAAAAAAAAACTATGGTTATCGCTTTAAGTTTCGAGATTAAGGACGTCAAAAAATATTCTTGCTGCTTTTTTTTTAAATCTTGTGCTTCTTATTTCTAAGTTATTATAATGTATTTTAAAATTCTACTTGATTTAAAATTTAATTAAGGATATATTCTGTTACCACATTTTTTTTTTACATTTATAGCATCAGTAGAAGTGCTAGTATTTGATCGTCAAAGTAGCGACTATGGGCGGTATTTCCACATAACCCCGCCTTAAAGGTCACTAGACTGCTACTCGGTTGACGTTTCGTGCTTGACCATTATTATTAATTTTAACCATTTGAAAGGGACTAAAATAGCGCTCAAGTTTGCTAAAAAAAATAAAGACGCGCTCTATTATAGTAGCCTTCAAACAACACAAAAGATAAGAGCTCACATCGACATCATAATATGATATACAACGTGTTACAAAAAATACCAAAAAATAGAATATTTTTATCAAAGGCATTTAGTTAAAAATTTCCCATATCTAGTGATCAGCTGTGTCAAAGAATATTCGGACCAGATACTTATGTAATTTTAGGTCAATGTGCCTATTTTTACCGCTATGGTTAAAAATGTTTACGTACTACTTGTACCATAACATTCACATTAGAACAATTAATTTCAAAATGAAAAAAAACTATAAATAAACAAAAAAAGCTTTGTTAAATCATTGTAATGAAATAATAAATTAATGAAATAATGAACTAAATATTTCAAAATAATATTTATGTTTGTAAATACGTAAACAAGATAATTAAGGCAAAAAAGAAAATGTTTTCTAACATAAATTGATTTAAGTACATCTCTTTTAAAAATGTAGGCACAATTGGTGTACAAATACTTTTCCGTTCTGAGAATCGATAGTCTATATTTTAGGTGTCAAATGACACTAGAGATGGGAAAATTTTGATTAAATACCTGTGGAGAAGAATATTTTTTTTTTGGTATATTTTGGTAACACGTTGTATTAAGTTACAATACAAAGGAGAAAATATGCGGATATCATACAGATCCGTGCGATCACAATGGCTACGTACGGCTACGGATCTGCAACGCCGTAGCGAGCGTAGCCATAATTATGTAGCGGTTTACTACGACGTGAACCTACTTACATATAAAGCCTATTTAAAACTGAGAATCGCACGTAAGAAAGTACTAGGGCGACTAGTGAAAATAGCTGAGTAGTACGCGACGCGTCTCAACGTCGTCGTCGTCGTCGTCAGTTCCTTAAACCAGTATAATCTGACTTACGTCACCACCAGTAATATTTGTACTGAAAGACCAACTTATATTGGTTTTGTCCACGTACTTACGCGACTCGTCTCAACTTTTTTTTTTTTTTTTTTTGACGATGACCTAATGCTTGTGTCGCAAAATCGACGTATCAAGCGTAACCGGACTTTTGGGGGAGCGGAAGGCTCTTACCCCTAGTATTATAGCAACAGCCTAAGGGCGCCCACTTGGGGGCACGGACCTCGGCCTAGGACGTTGCCATGGCGAGAAGCGCGTGGGAGAGGAATGACCCTGACGGGGTCTTCCAGGATTATGCAGAACTTGATTGGGTCTACCGCGTCCCCGCCGGCGGGTGCGGTTGCTACCAGAAGGGCATTCTGTGGAGTGTACTCTATTGGCAATGGCTCTCTCAACTCGTCTCAACGTGTCGTCGTCGTCAGTTCCTTTTTCCAGTATAATCTGACTTACGTCACCACCAATAAAATTTGTACCGAAAGACCAACTTATATTGGTTTTGTCTACGTACATAGCTAGACAGAGAGACAGGACACTCGAGGGTATCAGGAAAACTTACGGTTGCTCCAGGCATGTTGGTAGTACTATTAATTATTCTGTGGTGTTGGCACACATTACTTCACAACGTAATGTACGAGCAGGTAGTAGTTCGCATACACCTAGTAGAAACCTGCACCTCTGCGAAGAAATTCAAAGGTTGTGTGTGAAGTTGACCAACCCATACTAGGCCAGCGTGGTTGACTAGGGTCTGATCGCCCTAATTCAGGGTAGGCTCGAACCCCTCGGTGGGGACGTATAAGAGCTGCTGATTCTCATATGAAAACTCGTGTGCAAACATATTTTTTATTTAAAGTCTATACACATTACTTTCATGCTGGCTTTTCCCGAGAGAGGGGCTCATAAAGATCAACCCACACTTAGCAGATTGGTGCTCCGTGCTGCAGGTCTTACTCACTACTCACACTGAATACTTTATTCCCTGGAGAGTAAGGGAGTCCCATATTCACTAATACTGTTCGCCACGTTGTCAGTATACAGCAGATATAGTACGAGTATTAATATACTAGAGAATGGTCACTCACCCCCTCCCGCCAATCCAAGCTTCCTCACCCCGCCCCGCAGTTGGGGGGCGAGTTGGGAGTAACACATAGATAGACAACTTTTACTTTTTACATCTTTTTTTTAAATAAGGCCCAGCATTCTAGGGTTCACAATGATAACCCTTGTAGTAGTTTCGCGCGCATTTTAGCTTGAGTAGAGGCGGTTGTATGAAGTGGCTAAAGCCCGTCACAGACGGAGCTATAATATATATTATAGCTGCCGTATGTGTCCCTGCCGTGTAATGGAAGGCTTGAGTTCTTTGGTGGGGGCTTAAGGGTGGGGGCGTATTATGAGCTATTAATGAGGAAGTCCACGTATTTTATCCGCTTATTAAAAAAAAAACATCCAACTTAGACACCAACTAATCAATACTAACCACCTTTTGATAACCAATTTAGACAACCGGTTTTCTAAGAGGAAATATAATTATGTTAGACAACTTATGTGAATAAAGTCTCACTTATTTACTAAAACCATTGAATCCTTTATCTGTATTATCATAATTGTCTTAAATTGTGTGAAAATGCGAGCAACAATGGAAAAGTTACGTCATTAAAATACCTATGCACAATTAAGTGGGTATAATACTATGAAGGTCACGTGCCTAGCGATCGCGGCCGAGTACTACTTGTTACATTTTGGGTTTGGGAGAACTTCTTCGAAATTTGCTACCGGTTTTGATCTTAGTTTTGGATTTATATATGCGGATTTAATCTAGCTTCTAAAACGATAATCAACTAGACGTTTTGCTACTTGATCATTCTGTTTGTCGCCAATAGAGTCGACTGTTTGCTTACTGGGTTGGATACTCTGGTAGAGTCAACTGTTTGCTTACTGGGTCGAATACTCTGATAGAGTCGACTGTTTGCTTACTGGGTCGGATATTCTGATAGAGTCGACTGTTTGCTTACTGGGTCGAATACTCTGATAGAGTCGACTGTTTGCTTACTGGGTCGAATACTCTGATAGAGTCGACTGTTTGCTTACTGGGTCGGATACTCTGATAGAGTCAACTGTTTGCTTACTGGGTCGAATACTCTGATAGAGTCGACTGTTTGCTTACTGGGTCGGATATTCTGATAGAGTCGACTGTTTGCTTACTGGGTCGGATACTCTGATAGAGTCAACTGTTTGCTTACTGGGTCGGATACTCTGATAGAGTCGACTGTTTGCTTACTGGGTCGAATACTCTGATAGAGTCGACTGTTTGCTTACTGGGTCGAATACTCTGATAGAGTCAACTGTTTGCTTACTGGGTCGGATACTCTGATAGAGTCAACTGTTTGCTTACTGGGTCGGATACTCTGATAGAGTCGACTGTTTGCTTACTGGGTCGGATACTCTGATAGAGTCGACTGTTTGCTTACTGGGTCGGATACTCTGATAGAGTCGACTGTTTGCTTACTGGGTCGGATACTCTGATAGAGTCGACTGTTTGCTTACTGGGTCGGATACTCTGATAGAGTCGACTGTTTGCTTACTGGGTCGGATACTCTGATAGAGTCGACTGTTTGCTTACTGGGTCGAATACTCTGATAGAGTCGACTGTTTGCTTACTGGGTCGGATACTCTGATAGAGTCGACTGTTTGCTTACTGGGTCGAATACTCTGATAGAGTCGACTGTTTGCTTACTGGGTCGAATACTCTGATTTATCATCTATAGCTGAATTGTCTTTTGGCTGTTACGATATTCTGCTTTTGTGTCAATCTACAGAATTGTATTTTAGCGAAAAGGCCATTCTGATAGAGAACCAAAGAAAAATTTACAATTAATAATGATTGAAATACCTACTTATAGGTAAGTAAATATTGTTTTGCAATGTAGTTAAACTTGGACCACGGTCATGGACATGTCAATGAACTACTGCTTAAATTGTGATGTACCTACTTTGTACACAACAATAAATTTTAATCATACATAACACGGAAAATTTTAATTTAACGCCACTAAAAACAACTGTTTTTTTATTGTTCTCTCTCAAGCGTTAAAATATGGATGTAGAGACAAAGCGTTCCAGCTTATTTACAAATAAGATAGTAACTCTGTCCGTCACATTTATACGGTTAATCTACTTATCCGATTTCGATGAACTGGCTATAAGACGGATCTATATAAAAAGCCAGCCAGCCTATGCTACATTTTACCGTCGAAAAAAAAACAAAAGATTTTTGAAGCGCGTCGATCGAGCGTCTCAAACAACTTTAGGGAAAACACTGCACAGATTTTAAGGTTTCTTGGGTACGAAGATCGTGACACTCATTGATGGATTTAGGCTACTTTTTTACAAACATATTCTCTTTATACTACACGTGAAAAATAACAAACAACGTGGGCGGAGTTAGTTTTATTTAAAAATAGAACTACTAAGGGCCCACGTAAACAGCATCCGGTCAATTCTAGGCATTCACGTGTTCACGTTCTGTGCCCGTGAACGTCACGGTCCTGTATGCGTCACGCAATAAGATTCACCGTCATCATAAGAAACGTAGAACGTGAACGTAGATCACGTGAACGCTTGACCTGCTGTTTTGCGCGAGCGCACGGTCTAGGCTAGCTAGATAGATGGAATATACTTTATTAACTACACACAAGAAAGTCACAGGACAGAAATATAGGTATAGATAGATAAGATAGAAGGTCTTATTGTTTAGGTAGCAATTTCTTCCAGGGTTATAAGCAGATTTTTAGTATACCTAATAAGCCGGCACATTACCGTATTGTACTGAGTACATGGAGATATTATTAATACAGAGAGGGCTGGTTGGGAAGGTCAACTTGGTGCTTACTGTACTTATAAATTTGAATAAGGCCGTCTTCTGTACGGACATTTTTTTAAATTATAATTTCATTAATAAGTTTTCGGATGTTGATCCTTTCCAGAATTTTAATATTCATGTTAGACGAGACTCCATCTTGAATATTTAATAAATAATTAATATTTTCCTTTTTAAACCAAAATACGGACATGGCGAAACTGTAAAGGTTCCTTGTTGACTACGGAACCCTAAAAAATTATTTGTTTTACCTCGGGAAAAATCTTAATCCTACGGGAAATTCAAAAATTAAAGTAGGACTAGCCGCTAACTGAATCCCTGAAAATGTCAATGTTTTTCTTACAACTTTATCAAAAGTTACAAAAAACGAAATTAGTTTTAATATAAACTGACAGGTGAATCAGTATGTGTATTTCTTTATGTATGTGTTTTGTGTTGTGATGTCCTACAAATAAATGTTTCTGATTCTGAAATGAAATGTAATTAAAGGAAATTAATTATTCCTTGTAGTTAGAAATTATCACGAGGTCTTTTTACATCGTAACCAACTTTGTAACCTTTGCTACGGCGTAGGGCTTAGCGAGCGTAGCAAGGTGCTACGTAGTTAAAATCCCAAACGCGTACTGGAACTACTTTGAACACAAACAGTTTTTTGTCAATTATGAATTATGCTAAAAATCTTCATAAAATACGTTTTAGTTTAGTTAAAGTTTTAAGTTATTTTTTGATAAATTAAAACATCACCGAGTAAAAACTTAATAATTTCCTTAAGTCCGCTGTTGTCAAAATGTAGAGCATCCTACACCGAGTGTTCCTTGTATATTAATTTGTATTTTATTAGTTAACTATGTAATTATTCATTTTTAATTACTATTACCAACTCCAAACATAGAAGTGCGTGTTCGCATTACAATTCTAAGTAAGTTATTTATGCTCAACCTGAAATCTTTCGCAAAAAAACTCCCTGTTGATTTCCCAATTTGCGCCGGCCCGTTTCGCTGTTATTACAGTCAACTACACGACAAGTTAAACACTTACATCTAAGTAATAAAGGCGCTAAATAAGAGCGTCGGTGGTCTAGTGGTTAGGGCCGCTGCTGTCTTCCGTCCGGGAGACGCGGGTTGGATTCTCACCACGTACCAATGTGTTTTCGAATTTCGAATTCATATGTTTATTCGACGCTCTTACGGTGAAGGAAAACATCGTGATGAAACCTGCACACTCCGAGTAGTTTCCATTTGTTCTATAGAAATGACGTCAGCAGGACAAAAAGGGAAAACGAGTCTCAAGTTTTCTATAGAACATTTTAATACTTCTATTTCCCATAATGTTCTATAGAACAAGATAAAGAGTCTCCTTGATGAGGCGGCACTTGCTTTAAATCTTCGCTAAGAAGCCCAAAATATTCATTTCTTTTGTCATTTGGGACGCAATCTGAGCAGTTCTTAGTTTTTTTCTGCCTAATACTCGGACGAATCCTCTTTTTCTTGAAAATTTTCAACTGGTTCATAAACAGATGATAAGATGACGCTTTGATTGGCGCATGATGTCAACAATTAATTGAAGTGTTACTTACATGGAACATTTTTGGAAATATTGATTCCCAATTTGTTTTATTGATTGAAGTAGGGTGAAAACGCTTGTATGTAGTTCTATGTAACAAAATGACAAAGTTGTCCATTTTTGTCCTACTGACGTCAGTTCTATAGAACAAATGGGAACTACCCCACACTCCTGCGAAGAAATTCAAAGGTTGTATGTGAAGTCGGACAACCCGCACTGAGCCAGGTCGACTGAGGCCTACTCCAGGGTAAGCTCGAGCCCCTCAATACGCTACGAGTAGACTGTACCTACAGTGTTACGGTCCACAGGTGGCGTTTGCGGATTCTACATTTACTAAATAATTATTCATTAATATTGCCTAAGCGTTGAAACTACTAGTACTAGTTAGTAGGTATTTATATCTATACTAATATAGTAAAGGGAGAAGTCCGTACTTATTGTCTGACCGACTCATTAACGGAGAGTCGAAACTACGCTGCTTAAAGTATTAATATTACTAGCGGCTCCGGGTCCGCCCGCGGCTACGCTCGCGTAATGTAAGATTTTCCTGTGGGAATACGACTTTTGTGTTAATCCAGCGAACAAACTATTTCTATACCAAATTTCATCCAAACCCGTCCAGTTGTTTAGGCGCGAAAGCGGAACAAACATCCAAACATCTAAACATCCAAATATATTTTCACATTTATAATATTAGTGTGATTCTATGCGAAACTACTGAAGTTGCACAGTATGCTGCACTTTCTTATTGCTAGCAAGCAAGGGGAGGATTAAAGTTAGGAACTTGAAGAATAAATTATCAATAATATGATCTTTCTTCCTGTTTCGTAATGGTCATACTGGATCCAATGTGACCTCAGGACATTGAGAATCGGGGTAAGTGAGGAAGGGTCGGCCTACGGGTTATTCAAGGAATGTCGTAGCAAGCTGTATATGTCAGGACGAGTGCGAAGTAGGTCGCAGCTGACAGAGCACTTGTGTTGCTAACGACCGACGCCCTGGGGTAAGGGTGGCAGTACACTCACAACAAATAATTGCAGGGCATCATCATAACCTTTGCGCCACAAATTGCAAAAAAGAATTTGACGCGCAAAATATTTAGTTTGATGCCATTTATACCTCTTGCTTGCCACAGACAGAATAATGAATATAATTTATATTTCCGTTTAGGAAGCGTTACATAACAGATGACTTTCAGTAAATTAATTTTGACCATGCACAGCAAAAACACTTTCAGTGTTCTTCCTTTCAATTCTTTCGCATCGACGCGACGAAAGGATTTCCATACTAAATGCGCTTTTTGTATAGGCAAACCGTCGATCGCCGTCGATAAATGTGGCTCGACCCTAATGGAATGTTTATTTGAAAAAGAACACGTATAACTATCAACTATCACTATTATAGTACGTCCGCCCGTCTAAGACCGATATCAACAAAATTTCTGGTGGTTTTCTTCATGATATTTGGAAAGAACGCGCTCGCGTGATCTCAAAAAGCTAAGTCATAGAGGGCGCAATCCGCCGCAGCAGTTTTTATGGAGGAGTGAAAATCGCCAAAAATGCTCGTTAAATTATCATTTAGGTCTGGTGAACGATTTTGCTATTAACGTAAATCGTATTAACGTCCTCGATGGACTGAGTATCGTGTATATAAGTGTGTACAAAATCCGCTTGAGCTGGGTTTTTGAGTGGGTAAACAAAAAATCGGCATCTCTAATTATTCACAAATATATTATTCATATAATATTATGGTTTAGCTGCCAATTGCAATGGTATGACTTAAAAAACTCAAGCACTGCCCAATTCGATCTTCGAGTAATTTCGATACTTGAGTATTCCTTGAGGAAGGTTATTAAGTAATTTTAATACTAAGGTTAAGTAAGGATTTTGAAATACAAAAAGCTTACATACCGAAAATAATGTATGAAGATCAAATTCAATTTATGATAAGTACAAAAACCTTACTTTTACCATTTGTCTCGGCACTTAGAGTTTCGGTTTCCCCGCTCCAATTTCACATACCGCGCCGAATATTCCGAGTGGTCGCCATCTAGAAGCTAGACCAACCCTTATCATTCAAGGACATTAGCCTATCAAATTACTGCTTCTTCAGATACTGAAGGCATACAATATATAATCGTGTTCTAAGGTGCCGGTGAGGTGGTTAGCCGTGTGGTGACGGCAGAGTAGAATACATTTGTCACCATGCCCTACTCTTCCCGTGGGTGTCGTAAGAGGCGACTTAGGGACTACACATTGAACAGGGAACGGGCAGCAGCGCTCTCTGATACAGTAACTAACCCGGCTGTAGCATTCGGGTCAATTACATTGACATCAGGATTTGTGAGATCGACCATCGGCCCTGTAAGATCCGCACAATTATGACGAACTTCCTGTAATACAAAATTTTACTCTCCGTAAAGGTATAAAGTTAAGTAGACATTACAAAATACGAAACATTAATATTAAAACATTTTGTATCAACAGCCGCGAAACGTTAATAAAATTAGCGAATATTTATCAAACTCGCTCCAGTTGCCTGTAACGTATACCTGCGATTAATATCCGGGAAACACGTTTATCAAACGCGTCCTCAAACTTTTTTATTAAAAAAATACTGTCGTCAGTACAAAGATCCAGGTCATTGATTCCATTCCAGTGGTAAACAATCTAGAAAAGCAATTTGTGAGATTCGCAAACACTTAGCGGCTTAGTAAATATTTATCGAATTACTTTTATTTCATTCTCTACCTCTGCTCGTGAACCAAGATAAATAAACAGATAACCAATACGTCTTATGTGCGATCGGTGACAGCGGAGGGGGGATCTGGCCAGATCACGGAGACAAATTTGTCTCCGTGGGCCATTCATACAGCATTTACTAAGAGTCACATGGTCAGCGCTCATAATTCTTTGCGCTAATATTCATCATCATTTCATATAGGTTCTATGATACTGAAACCAGGGCTTGTGAGGTCGGTTGTACCTTACAACCCGCATTATGAAGGAAGAAAGTACGTTCAAAACTTCAAACGTACGTTGAGCCTACCCTGAGTTTATTAAAGCGATCATGTTTTACTCGGCCACGCTGGCCCAGTGAAACAAAGGAAAGTTGACGAAAAGAAAGTAGACGAGGTCCTTCTGTTTGCTGTGCTGGTTGGTTGACTTAAA
This sequence comes from Carpatolechia fugitivella, assembly GCA_951230895.1. Taxonomy (NCBI): domain Eukaryota; kingdom Metazoa; phylum Arthropoda; class Insecta; order Lepidoptera; family Gelechiidae; genus Carpatolechia; species Carpatolechia fugitivella. The sequence continues at coordinate 4,553,839 of OX579667.1, read as the reverse complement.
CACAACCTATGAAACTCTGCGCAGGAGTGCGTGAGTTTCTACACGATGTTTTCTTTCGTCATTCACTTCGAAGAGCGACATTCTAAAACACATTGGTTCCTGGTGAGGTTCGAATTTTGCGTCTCCCGAACGGAGGACATGAGCGGCCAATAGACCATCGACGCTTATCGATAATAGGGGATCGGACTGTTCACCATATTTTATGAATTTACTATATTTTATGAATTATTTTTAAAATATAGATTAGTAGCAGACGATTCGCGAAGAAAAAAAAACAGAATCGGTTGAAAAACGAATTTACAGTGATTTTTTAAAGTTTCAATATTGTTGTCTCTTTCAAAATCGATTTTTTGTATGGAGATTATATGGCGTTACTAACAAATGACGTCAAGTGGGTATGTGCCTCTCTGTCTAATCTTGAATTTCAAATCTTTATAACTCGGTCAATTTTAAAGATAGAGCAAAAATTATTTTGGTGTCCGATAGCAGAAACTAAGAAGTTTGGATTTATAAAATAAAAAAAAGTAGTCCGATCCCCTATTGCAACTAAAATTATGCATGAATATTAAATATCACCTAGCACATCACTGTATGAACAAACACACCACCTAATGCTTATCAACTATATTATATGCATGCATATTATTAATTACAAAGAAGACAAGGGATGGAATATTCAATTTGAATACCTAATGCTGTAGCAATCCGAATTAGGCACGGGTGATTGGATTTACGTCCATATTGCTTTACTAAGTAGGGATACCTACCTACGGGGCTACCTGACTGCGCACTAGCGCCACTTCGAAAAAAAATCATAACTCCGAAAAAACTAAATATACTAAAAAAGTGGACGATCATCATAACTTAGTGAAAAGTAAAGTGTTACCGTTTAGTGTTACCGTAAGTGTTAGTGTTCGGTAACACTTTAACCGTTATTAGCACTTTCGCTATCTGTTACTACAACAACAATAACTGAATTTATCATTTCTAAAAATACAACAAGACTTATGAATCAATTTGATCATTCATATTTTTGATATTTTGTGTTTTCACTAAGTTATGATTTTTTATCCAAGTGGCGCTAGTGTTCACATAGGGTACCCCCTTAATAGTATTCTATTATATAATTTAGTACTATATTGTTCCATGTTATTTTTTTTAAATAAAAAAATTAACTAAATCCAAATATTATGTTGTTAGTGATATTCTTTTTGTCAATTTAAAAACAACCTTCGTTTGTGATTGGTATATGTAAGATTTTCCCGTGGGAATAAGACTTTTTCTTGTAAAAAGCTTCTTATGTGTTAATCTAGGGTACAAAACTATCTCCATTCTAAATTTCATCCAAATTCGTTCACTAGTTTAAGCGTGAAAGCGGAACAAACATCCAAACATCTAAACATAAAATATATTACAAATATATTTTCACATTTAGTATGATGGATGTGAGAAAATCAAATTCAAAATAATTAAAGTTACTTGGTATTTTGGTGAACCATTACTATCTCAATATTGATCCCCAAAACAGTCTATCGAAATGCGAATCTGCGAAATCACTAATTATGTCGAATCAAGAATCTCAGGTAATTTTTATTGTCTCCTTGGAGGCTCTTAAATCCAATGTCGGATCAAGAATTTCAGGTAATTTTTATTATGTTTCCCTGGAGGCTCTTAAATCCAAAAGAGTAAATAAATTAAATCCAAGCAAATAAGCCCAAACATTTATCTAACCATAAATAATAAGTACTAGACAATTTTGGAGAACGCTATGTCCTTGACGCAGTGGTCCAGCGCGATGACGAGGTCCACCGTCTCCTGATGGCAGTTCTCGGCGGTGTACCTGATCTTCCTCTCCACCCGCGCGGTGCACTCGCGAAGCTCAAGGAAGTACTTCCTCACGTTACAGTCCTCTGAGGAAGATGACAAATTTCAAATGATTCAGTGTTGACATTGAACGGATTTAACGGATTTTTGGTGTGGATCTTAGCCGCTTTTGGACACCTAATGAGCAGGATATTTTTAATAACAACACAAGTACTGCATTTCTAAATATTGTTGTTATAAAAAAATAAATGTGTCATTCCATATTATGCACACTATTTACACAGTCGGCTACTTTAACATGTTTTGTTTTTTGTACTTAGAAAAAACCATGGCTTCGCTGAATACTTACATTATTTGTTACATTTACATTAATATGTTTAAAAACATTATTGCTAACCTTCATGTATTAGCACCACTTAGGTGCCTAGACGCGCGCACGTACATTACTTGCACTATCATCTCATATCACTCGCATACGCACCTACATACATACACACACACACCCGGCCACCCATACACATCACGCGCTTGGGAAGGGAGAGAGGCTAGTGGTCCCCCGATCCCAAGCATTCTTTTGCGCAGGGCTAGCCTCTCCCTCTCTCACGCAAACATTCATCACATCACACATACACTCTATGCTCATATGCATACGCACATATCCACAATTCTATTACCCTGCGTTCCGAATCGCGCTGAAATCGATTAAAGCACCCGTAATCGCGTTCCGAATTACTGTCAGCTGTCAAAACTCATACGTTTTTTTGCTTTTCTGATCGCTGACAACGCTGAAACTCTGAATCGGAATACGCCCTTAGTTTATTCAAGTGGACCCCTGCTATCAATTGTGTTAGTTAACCATTCCTTACCGGTACGCAAGCAGCATTACCTCGATTTATTTAATTAACTTATGTTACCTAGAAAATCTCATAAATTTAGTATCGGATCGGAGGCGTAGGTCGGTTCGTCATTGGCACAGCGTACAGACCAGAGAGTGTTTCAGTTGATAAAAAGCTCGCCTCAATATATTTATAAACGGATGCTAGATAAAATAAATATAGACGAGTTTAATAATTACCTGAAAGCCTCACCGTTTAATGATATTTTAGCTTTGGATCACGTAGATGACAAAATAGAACTTTTTAATAGGTTGGTCTTAGACGTATTTAACAAATTTGCGCCTGTCCGACGTTTTCGCATTAATCATCAAACCCTCCCTTGGATAACGGATAATATAAAACTGATGATGCGTCTTCGAGATAGGCGTTAAAGGTAGCGCATAAAAACCCAAAGGGGAATATTTGGGAATTGGGAATATTATAAAAGCTTACGAAACTATGTTGGCGGAGCCCTGGAACGTGAAAAAATGGCTTATTTTAACTTCTATGTCAACAAGAACCAACATAAGCCCAAGTTAATGTGGCAACACCTGAAACGCTCTTCGGCACTGGGGGGTGAAAACAAACCACTCATCCCACAACAGTTATGTAACCCTAACGAAATCAATGACTTCTTCTTAATACAGAGTTCGGGTACAGACAGCGAAATGCGGGCGCAGTTCGAAGGCGCAAAACTGGGTGAGGAAACTTTTAGTATAAACCCTTGCACTGAGGAGCAGGTCCGTAAAATCATTTCCAGCATAGATACGAGCGCACAAGGTCATGACGGCCTCTCAATGGATATGATTCGTTTTACTCTGGATGTTTAACTACCCAATATTACACATATTATCAACGATTCAATTTTATCAAACACCTTTCCTACAGCATGGAAGACTGCTAAAGTAAGACCAATCCCTAAAGGTAATAAAACGGAGAATTATAAGGATCTGCGCCCTATTAGTATTCCACCTGTACTGTCTAAAGTTTTGGAAAGAGCTGTAGGTGAACAATTAACGAAGTACCTACTTGGAAGGGAACAGTTTGTTACCCTCTATACAGTCCGGGTTCCGCAAAGGACACAGTACGTCCACGGCGCTTGCTAAAGTAACCGACGACATAATCTCTGCTTCTGATCGCGGGATGGGAACGATTCTGGTTCTGCTAGACTTCTCACGAGCATTCGATTGCCTCAACCCCAACTTACTTTTAGCAAAGTTAGCCTACTACGGGGTGTCGGAGCCAGCCTGTGAATGGTTCCAGTCTTTTCTTATAGGCAGGAAACAATACGTAGAAGTACAAACCGAACAGGGAGTGTTCGCGAGATCTGAACTAAAAGGCATCCCTCGTGGCACTCCTCAAGGGTCAAGCCTAAGCCCACTTCTATTTATATTGTATACAGCGGATCTGGTTAAAAATATTAAGCATTGTCATGTACATCTGTATGCAGACGATACACAATTGTAATTAATGACGATCTAGTTACGGTTGCTGATTGGTCGTCTAAAAATAATCTCGTTCTAAACCCATCAAAATCCCAGTTTATTGTAATGGGTAACAAATGGCAGCAAAGACACATTATTGATCAAAATCCGACCATCTCATTAGGTATAGACTTGGTCACCAGGGTGGATAAGGTTAAGAATTTGGGAATCATTATGGATGGGAACGCATCTCGCGTTTCATGGATCACATTAATATTAAGGTAAGAAATGCGTTTTGTCGACTCAAAACATTATTAAGGAAATACTTATCGGTAAAACTGCGCCAAATGCTGACGGAATCTCTAATTCTCTCGTTCTTTAGCTATGGGGATATCGTTTACGGTCCACGCCTATTATCAGTAACCTCTAAGTACATTCAGCGAGTACAAAATGCATGCATGCGCTTTTGTTACGACATCCCGAGACGTGAACATATTACGCCATACTTGAATGAGAAGTTTATCTTAAATACGATGAAATACTCGTATGTCTAATCGTAGAACATTGCAGCTAGCTTTTACGGTTCGCAAGATCATAGAATTTCAGAAACCTGCTTATCTCTTTGAAAAATTGCATCGGGTAAGAGATGATAGCACTAGATCCATTCGGAACTTTAGGAAAAATTGTCTTATACTTCCTGCACACAAAACCATCATGTTCAGAGGAAGTTTTAAATTTACAGCTTCAAAGGTATGGAACGATTTACCACCACCTTTGAGAGAACCGATGCCTCTGCTTAAATTTAAGAAACTGGTCCAACAGCATCTTTTGGATAATCAAATAAAAAATACACAAGTGGTTAATAGATATAATAAAAATGAAAAAACAAAATCAATGATAACTTTCTCTGCTCATTATTACACGCTCACAAGTCACTCTATAACATGCGTATATAATAACCTCGATTTGCCTTACACACACACACACACACACAACCCACACACCTGGTGAGAGAGAGAGAGACTAGTGGTCTTCCGATCCCAGGCAATTAGCTGCGTAGGGCTAGCCTCTATCTCATCCCTACATTAATCTCACTACACAAGAACACCTTACAGTGCACATTCACAGCACACGCAGTTCCTTACACATATACTCATACACATACACAAATACTAAACGGGTTTTGAAATCCGGTAGCTGCCTGCTTGTCTTGTTAATCCAGCTTCTTTTTATTAAATGTCAAAACATTAACCTAGTATGGAAAATCAAGGCAGATAGCAAGATGTGACGTCACGCAGTGTTATGATCGTGTCTTATCATTTTTATTATGTAGCTTGAGATTGTAAATTTGAAAATAGTGCTAAATTTGTCATAGGCTTGGTTGATAGGTATAATTCTTTAGTCTAAGTAGTATAGGATTATTTAATTTTACAAACAAAGGTAACCGACCCAGCTGCGTGTGGGCCAGTCTGAAAACCAGAGACTGGTACCTTTTTGCACTTGTACCAAATTGTTTTGTTTTTGTGAAGGCAATAAAACGTTTTTATTTTATTTTATTTTTTGACGTTTTGTTGTTGTTGATTCAATCAATCAATCAGCCTATTGCAGTCCACTGCTGGACGTAGGCCTCCCCAAGGGCACGCCAAAGCGCACGATCACCCGCTTTCCTCATCCAACTACCAGCAGCGACCAGTGGCAGTGGGCTGGCCACGTCGTCTGTCGCAGAACCGATGAGCGTTGGAGCTGGAGTTGGAGACGGGTTCTCGAATGGAGACCGCGTCTCGGGAAACGTAGTGTGGGACGCTCCCTGCTAGGTGGACTGATGACCTGAGATCTGAGGAAGTTGTTGATTGCTTTTCGTGAATTATTGAATGAATGAAATATAATGCTTTATTGCAGACAGACATAAATAAAAGATACAGTAATAAGTCCTTTTTTTGGTCATATTATCACTTGCCGACCTAAATACAACGTGTTAGGTAAATAACAAATCAAAATTTTTTTATACAACATGACTTGGTGTTTTTATTAACCGATTGGTATATTTAATGGTTGATATAGTTTTCAAGTGATGAAACCTGCACACTCCTGCGAAGAAAAAGGTTGTGTGTGAAGTCAACCAACCCGCACTGGGCCAGCGTATAGTCGACTAAGGCCTGATCGCCCTTATTCAATTCAGGGTAGGTTCGAGCCCCTCGGTGGGGACGTATATGAGCTGTTGATGGTGAATAAAGCGTGTACGTACTTCGAAGACATTTTCCTCGTTCCCTGGTGACCTGGTCCACAGCCTCCTGCGAACAAAGTGGCATCATCAGTAATATCTGCAGCGAGCCGCCTCAAATATCAAACTGTCTGGTATGAGTCAGTTTCCATTGAGTCCCCAATTATAAGGCGCATCTGGCTGATGGCGGCGCAATGAACGCTTATAAGTTTCATGACATGTTGATATTAATTAACAATTATTTTAACTGTTTTCGTGGTCTAGTGATCAGTGTGCGTCTTTTGACCAACGGTCTTTTCGGATAATTAAGTGATTCAGCCTGTAATATCCTAACCAAACTGGGGAAAGTCACACAAAGAGATTTTAATTGACAATGTCTTCACCGGGGTGCAAACCAGGAACCTCCGTAATGACCACCGAAATCTCGACCACTCGGCCACGTAGGCTGTCAGTACATAATATTATGTACACAACATCTTAAGTACGACATTCTGTACAAATATTACGTTTCTATCTTGCTCTGCATTGATCTGATATATTGGTTAACTAACAGACGTTATTTGAAGAAAAATATTGTTACTTCAACTTTATTTTCGTCGACTGTACCCATTTGATAAGCGCGATATAGCGGGAAGTGAAAACAAGCGGCAAAAACGGAGAGCGATTTGCTGGGAACCAAAGACATGCGACGAGCGATATGATGGGAACACAACCAAAGCGAATCCAAAAGAGCGGCATTACGGGAAGCGGCGTTAAGGGAACAATTCGTTTAGAGTTCCTTACGTAAGATACTTATCTAAAAAGGGCCCGTATATCATCACCCTCGCCATATGTTGCATGCATACGCCATCCGCTTGTAACCGCACGTCGCATAATGACAATGATAATATGAGAGGAGAGCATAATTACACTGCGCATGAGACAACAAGTAATTTATCTAATTTATCATGCGGAAAACAGGGAGATGAAGCGAGTGATTAATCAGTTTTGATTAATAATACTACCCGGTTATTCATTATCCATAGTTATCTAATAAGAGGTATAAATAAACGCGAAAGTCTGTCTGTTCGGCCTTTACGGTTAATCTACTGGACCGATTAATTAATATTTGACTCTTAAGGACGGGCGTAGGTTACATTTTATTTTCAACCGAACAATCACAAAAAACGCGAGCCAACAGTTTACCTACCTTACCTATGAAACGCTAAGATAAATAATTGGTAATACAAGAATAAACAAGCACAAAAATAAACTGAACGAAACTCCTCCGATGGAACCGAAGATCTGTAGGTATCTCTACATCTCAGTTATTTTGTGGGTATACCCGGGTTACTATAGGATGAGCTCTGACAGCTTCAAAATTCTTCATACGACGTTAACCACTTTTTTATAATATTCATTTTAAAAACCATAATAGCTAAAAAATAAAAATAAAGTAACTTCACCTTTTATTTTATCATTAAACACGAAATAATATTAAAAAGTTTTTAAAATTTTAATCTGTCAGAGCTCATCCTACAGTAACCCAACTATAATTGCATATTTGTCTAAAGGTTCATATTGTATAATTGACGAACATTTTATTAAATCAGATCTGCACGGACCTCACTCGCAACAACAAATTGTATCATTTCAACTCTCCCTGACCAACTGGCTGCACACGCTACATACCAACCTGCCGGTAAACTGGCGACCCCGACGTAGAGTATTTAGTTTGAGTTAGCCAGTATTCTGTGGTTTGAGTTTTTTTCTTGTTTTTTTTTTATCCGTCGTAGACATTAGTCGTAGAGTATTTATTTTTCTCCAGAACATACGTCTGTTTGGCTGTTACTGGTACTATTATAATATAATCTCTGCTATTACAATAATGTGTTAGCTAAATAATGTACGCGAAACTTCTCGTTTGGAAACAGTTCAGCCCATGAAAATAACCTTTGTTCAAATTGTTTAAACAACTTCTGTTTCACAAAGCTCGTAAACGCGTATTTTCTTTTATTACAAATTGACTTAGTAGCTAAGCTAACCAGTATGTATGAAAACAAATAAGTACATTTTTTAATTTTTTTTTACTCTAGAGCAAAGGTTACGGTTAGTTTTGAGAGGTTTACTTAGCTAACACGTACACATTGTTGTGTAGGTAACAAAAGTTTAGCTAATAAAGTGGGAGCTTATCCAAACACTTGAACAAATAATGTGAGGGTCTGAGAGTGGAATACAAAATCAGTTTATTCGACCTAAATGTCCGAAATGGACCTAAGTCTTAGGAAAGTTGTTTATTTGAATTCTAAATTACTCATGACTCCCGGCATCATTATTCCCACCTACCGCAACTAGCTTACTTACACACAGTGTTAACTTTTTTTAGATTATGTTTTATTGTTTTAAGTTTTTATTGGCATGAAATATTTTGTTTTTGTTTGGACCGAAAAGAATTATACCTACAAGGTAACGAAATAACACAATCTCTTGAGTGGTTGTCCGTTCATACCCTAAGCTAAATAGCAGCAGCTCCAAACTTTTCCAATATTCACACTGATCAACTGAGTCAATTCGTATAAAAACGAAGGGACACTTGAATGATTGTCTTAACCAAATTAATACGGAACACCTTTGAGGAACCCCCTTCTCCTTTGTAACAAAATATAAAATCATTAAAATCGGACATAGTAAGTACCTCTGAATACTAAAAAACCGCCGAACTGAGAACCACTTCTTGTTTGAAGGTGCTTAAAAATTTACATAAAATTGACGAGTTCATTGTAGAAGGGAAAAAAAGCGTTTTAATTCTGTGTGGTTTTAATGCATCTACTTGGTATCATATATTTTCATGTAATCATACAAATAGAGTAATCATGCAAGTGCACTTAAATTGAATGAAGACCAAGAATGAAGATAATGACCAGCGTTTATCTTGGCGGATAGGTTTGCTCTTACAAGGAAAAGCCATGAAAAGTCACCATCCTTGAGAGTCAATCACGTTACACGTACTCAAACAATTAACACATAAAGGTAAATATTTGCAGTTCTATAAGTTTGTTGATTGAACTGCATCTACAATGATTCCTTAGACACGAACTTCCAACAAACTGACTCAAAAAATACAAAAAAAAAAAAATACAAAATCTTTATTTTTCATCGCTTCAAGTACCTACCTTACCTACTATAGTAACAACGTATTGTTTACTGGCTTGACCTATTTGTAATAAACAATGTACCATTGTGACGGCAAGTAAGATCATCCTCATCGTCAAATGTTTGCCAACATATTATTCGCAAGTCGACAACATGTCAAGTTAGATAGAATAAGCTGAATTTTAAATCTCAACCACAAGTTTTTTTTTAGAGTGGAATACTGAATTTTACTTCGACAAAACACTACTTCGACTGGACAATATTCCGACAGGACACTACTCCACAGGACAGTTCAAATAAGCCCGTCACAGACGGAGCTATATTATAGCTGCCGTGTGTGATGCCCTGTTTGTCTGAATGCAGTCAGAGTAGAGTTAGTTGATATACTGCATCAAATCTGTTTTACAACTTCGCAGTAGACACTGTAGTGACTGCATTATAGAGGTACACTGACAGCATTAGGGCTGTACCTACCTAGAAAGTTTCAGCTAAGGATGCCTGGAAGAAATTTATATAAAACAATGAAATCGCCTACCATTTCTTCGTGTTTTGTTTTTAAACAAAAATAACTGAGCGGGTTTGTAAGCTCGGATATCGACATTAAGTACCTGTCTTGCTTGATCGATAATAATAATGTTATTTTTTCTCAGATCCCCATGTAATGGTGCTGCAGAATGGCCACGACCACGATGGTAGTGTCGCCGCTGGCCACGCAATCTTCGCCTAAAAACAAGAGGAGACTCTTCGCCGAAGCCAGGCAGACTAGTCTGCAGAAACTCAGCATCATTTTCGACCACGGACACAAAAACGGTAATTACCTAATGAAGCGACAGAAGAAGAATGGTTGTATCCTGTTTCAGATCTGTCAAATGACAGCTAGTCCCCACCGAGGGGCTCGAGCTACCTTGAATTAGGGCGAGCAATCAGGCCAAGTCGATCACGCTGGCCCAGTGCTGGACGCGGGCTTAGTGTTTCAGAACCATACCCCATTCTGCCCTATTTCAAAATTCTTTCCTGGAGACAGCTATACGTAACCGTCATTTTTTTTATACCCTTGCCTATGAAGGTAGTAAAGGTAGGTACTTACATCGTCGTACATATGAACAGAGATCTTTTCTTCAGTCTCTTCTTTCTTAGCCATTTTAATATTTTTTAGAGATCAACAACTTCTGAAAAAATCTGGGTTTATTCGTATGCAAAGTAAACTTGCGTCAAACTTCCGTGCACATTACTTATTCATCTGTGCTTCCGTGTTTGAAAAAATGCTGACAGCAAACCTGACAAGACGTTTCTCTCATCCATTTTTAAACCCAGACGAAAAACTCATTGGATTAAGTTGCATTTCTTTTTCATCTGACTTGGGGAAGTTTACTTTATCGTAATGGACTAAATCCCAAATTTCTATTTTAAATAATATACCGTCCCTAATTTTACCAGTGAAACCGTTTCATCATTTTGAATTTATAGTAAAAAAATCGTCAACATACTTATCGATAAAACAGTTCACCGCCGCCATTGTTTTAATAGTTGTTCAAAGATGGCAGCACATATGTTATGAAATGCGCGCTTTTCACATGACACTCCAAATGTCATAAATTGACGTTTTAGTAAGCAGTGTTGCTAGTTTTCAATTTTTTTGCTAATTGTAGTGAAAAGTGGAGTGGTTGTTAATGGATGGAGCACAGTGGTTCATAAATTTATTTTAGTGTAATCTATTTATGTGGTAAACATAAATTACTTATTTTTTTATGTCAATTATTTGGACCTGTTTTATTACTATTTCGGTTTATTCACGCGAGTACTTATTTAATTTGTCTATTTTGTAATCAAAAATTTAAACAGTAATATTTCTAATTTTTTCAAACTATTGAGTTCTTTATCTATGTTTTATACGAGGAGGGATCAAAAAGTAGTGAGAATGAAATAGAATATAATAACTATTGATAACATAATAATTTATTTTTCTACATAGTCTCCGAGTCTCTTTACACACCGAGTCCAGCGCTATTCCAAGGCTTCAATCCCTTTAAAAAAAAGTTTTGTCTTGGTCCTGCAAAAAGCTCTCCACGGCATCCATCACCTCGTTATCGTCTTCGTACCTGTTTCCTCTTAAGTATTCTTTCAATTTGGGGAACAGATAAAAATAGCTAGGCGCCATCTGGTGAATAAGGGGGGTGGTCAACCAATTCGAAGCCAGATTGCTGAATGGCAGCCATTGCAACTGCCGACCTGTGCGCGGGTGCGTTGTCGTGATGAAACAGCACGCCCCTTCGAAGTTTCCCTCTCCTTTTCTCTTTGATGGCATTCCTCAACTTGGGAATTAAAGCTGCATAATATTGGCCTGTAATAGTGGTTCCACGCTCCAGGTAATCAATCAACAATATCCCTTCTGAGTCCCAAAATATTGAGGCCATAACCTTGCCAGCCGATGCCACGGCACGAAACTTCTTCGGGGTCGGTGATGATGGCCGTTTCCATTGCGAAGATTGCTGTTTTGTCTCAGGATCAAAATGATGGACCCATGTTTCGTCCATTGTTACGGAAAGAGACCAAAAGTTCTCAGAATCTTCTTGAAACTTGTCCAACAATATCTTCGAAATGTCAAGTCGATTTGTTTCTGACTGTCGGTTAACATTCTCGGCACCCACCTTGCGGAAACTTTTCTCATATTCAAAGATTGTTTCAATATGGATTGAATACTTCCATATGAAATGCCCGTTTCTTGAATTAAGTATCGGATGGTAACTCTTCGATCGCTCAATACAATTTTCTCGACTTTCGCAACATTTTCTTGGGTGACTGACGTCGATGGACGGCCGCAACGATGTTCGTCTTCCGTGCTCGTTCTCCCTACTCGAAATTGAAAAGCCCACCTTGCGACAGTAGAATACGGCGGAGCAGACTCTCCTAATGTTGCCTCCAAATCGCAATGAATCTCTTGAGTCGTTAACTTTTTTAAACAGAGGTATTTAATAACGGCTCGCACTTCGTTTTTCTCCATTTTCGAGAACACGTTCCGACACGAAGCAAACAAATGACTACATTCAGAAAAAAACAAAAGAGAATCGAAGATTTTTTTTCTTTATTAATATTACAAATATGTATCTGAGCTATGCCTGCCAGTATTTTTTTTTCTTACCAAGGAGTATGTCGTTCTCACTACTTTTTGATCCCTCCTCGTATATTATTAGTACTAGCGATTTTTGGAGAGAATTAAGTGACCATGAAGCGGATTATATAAACAAAAAAACAAGATAGGGGCGCTGTCATCAGTTGGACGCGGGCTGCTAGAATAACTTTTTCTTTATTCAAACCTACTAAATTATTTGTGTAATGAAAGGCGCCGCCTCTCTCTAGTAGTAATTTAAAATTTAATGTGAAGTGTTTCAACCAATCACGACAATTATTATTATGGAAAATATTTTCTAGATGTAGTTTAAATTTTAATCCTTTTGCGGATACTGTGTAGACCTGTATTTGAGTGAAATGAAGGAATACTTACTTAGTGCTATTTCATGGTTTAAGACATTAATAATTAGTTGTCGACCAGTCTTATAAAAATAAATGTCATTGGGATTCCAGTACAGGCATGTAACTTTTTAATTTATATAAAAAAATGATATAATAACAATAATAAAAAATAACTATGAAGCTTTCTTTCGTATTTTATTTTATTTAATACAATATAAATGAAATAAGTAAGTTTAACTTCCCTCCATGTTACATAACAGCCTTAGTATTCCCAGTGACTGACAAAAAAGGATCTGATGACATAAAATGTATTTACTATGAGTAGGGCAAAAATAAAGAGGTTAGCTACACGAGTACGCTGGAGCACAAAAGTTTTGAGCCTTCGAAAGATTCACCTTAGTCATAATCAAATGTAAAAATTATTTATTTCCATAGGATGTTATTACATCACTTAGATCCGTCATTACATTTTTTTGGGTGAGTTCACTAACACAATGGCGGCAAAGTCTAATTGAATAGACCTTGACAAAACGATAGGTTTGTTGAAATTACAATATTTTTTACCAATGCAAAATCAAAGCCTAGGGGGGCTTTTTGGAGCTTTTTGCTTTCCCAAAAATAAAAAATCAGTGCCAAAATAATTTAAAAGCAAAAATTAAAAAAATGCATACATTTATATCTCGCTTGCTCGTGCTTTTATGTTATTTCTGTAAACAATTATCGAAAAAAAAATACTAGTAAATATTTTGTAGAATTTGACAAATTTAGTATGGCAATACTAAATTCTGCAGTGGCAGTAATTTGTTGTATATTTTCTCAGCGCCATTGCTTTTTACCGATGTAATGCTGAAATGATTTTAATCCGTTTTAATCGGTAAATCTGTGTGATGTTTTAATAAAAGATTGAAGTGATTGTGCACTAAAACTGTCGAACTTCTTATAGTTTTTGTGCTGGGCTTTGTCATGGCCGGTAAGTGGTGACTTTTAGCGCCCGATAGTCAAGGGCGAAAATTGGATTTGGGAATCGCAATAAGTTGAAGATGTTTTATCGTTCAAACTCAGACGGTAAATGCAATGTTGTTGTAATTAGTGTGTTTGTTATGTGGGGTTTAACTGTGATAATAGCATTGGAGTGAAGTGTTTTCGTTGTTCGTACTTACGCCGATAGTTTTAACCTTTTGCCCGTTGATTTCATTGTTACGCTAAAGATGTAGTGACGAGAAGGTTCTCGCAATGATCTCGGGGCTGTACCCGGCCTGGTAACGTAATAAACACGGCTGTAATCCGTTGACAATGATTGTTTGTTTAAAATCAGATGATTGCAATTTGTTTATGCGAAGGTCAAAAACACTGACATAGCAGATTATTGCCGTATTTATTGTTATTGGCATTAGTTATTAACGGTAACATGAACACTAAAAATCTCTAAAACATTATCAACATTACGTACTTTGAAATATTTTCGTTATTTGAAAGAGGTTATGGGCAGGTGAGACAGTTTTTTTGTTCCCTCCCCGCCCCTCGGTCGAGTTAGTCGGTTGATGACATGAATAGATGTGGTATTGAGTAATATTCGAGACATAAGGACCTTGTTTACCTTAGTTAGCATAGTAAACGGTCACAATCAAGGTTTCATTTGTGGATTATGTTAGAACACACATTGAATGCGGTTCAGTTCATGTTTTCGTACTTGAACTTAATTCTGAACTGACTTTCCCTGATTAGTAATTCTTAATATTACCAGAACAGTTCATTTAATAGAAAATTTGGTATTTTTTAACTACAAGTCTTTATTATCTTTACGAATAGTGTTTCTAGGTTATACTACAATTTATTAGTAACAAGATGATTCATCTGAAATTACATTCTTCATTTAGTTGGTTTTGGTTACTGTTTACATAATGAGATCAGACCAAAATAAACAGAGTAATAATTTTAATTTATTATCTCTTTTTTTGGCATGTCTGTCTTTCCCAGTTTCCCATGTTTCCAAGCCTCTTGAGAACTGCTCAGGTTGTCTTAGCTCATGTCCACTTGATGTCCCTTGTTGCACATGTCCCTCTATCAACTTATTTTAATAGTTAACGAAATTATAAATTTTGAATACTAATCATACATATTTGATATGTAATAAAAACAAGCATATTATGAACATTATGGAGTTGTTTTTACAATGTACAGTCAGCTGACGAATTAGGTGACCCCCCCGCTCGAAACCGATGAAGTTTTTTTGGGTAATTGTGTTTGCTTTATCATGAAATTTCGTATAATTGTGCAGGTTAATAAACTGTACGAGTATATAAAATGTTATGTAAAAATATAAATAATCACCTGAGAAAATCTCATCGGTTTGGAGTGGGGGGGAGGTCAGCTAATGCATACAAATATACAAACATTTAAAACAGTTTAGTTTAGTTTTGAGCTGCGATGGAAATTGTCTTCATCAGTAAATTATTTAATTAGAATTTATTGCAGTACACTTGACCTCTCACCTTATTTCATTTGATAAGATTTTCTATCTAGTCAGTACTATGATAGTACTATTTTATCTCTAAACACATAATAGGTAAACATTATACACAAATAGGTAGGAAGGTAGTTTCTGTTGAATAAGAGTCCATGTTTTTTCTAATTTTCTTAAAAATAATAAGCATTTCTAAGCCCTGGTGGAAAAATGTCAGCAAAATACCTAATGAGTGAAACAAACTTTTAGGTGGCTGAATATTCATGAATGCTTTGTAAAAATTAGGAGTGACCATAATATTGTCAGAGCAGAACAAAATTGTTTTGCACAACTTTTCTTAGTTTCTCAGTTTTGCAAGACAATGATATCTACCTTTTTTCAACTACAAATAACAACATATTATAATGCATGTAAGTTATATAATACATGCTTAGGTTAAAACTTAAGTCTTAAACTTCAATATGTAGGTATATAATGGGTTGTGCCTGTTTTATATTCCGTGGGTTGTGCCTCTTCAAGAATGTTTCCCATGCTACTTTTTTCACATATTATTAAACTACAATTTTGAGTCTTAATAATGTGTACTTGACCTATCTGAACCTTGTCACAAGTGCATACTACGCTAGAAATATAAGTAATTATGCTTATAAGCATTATTATTTCTCAGAAACATAAAACTCAATGCCTTAAGCTTTGAAACAAGGGCATGGTTTAGCATTCCTAGTGCATAGACCTACAGTTGGTCTAATGCCAAATCTGTAGATGTACACTGTGACAAGTTTCCTTTTATTCTATTCAGTAATCTGTTTGTTATTAACTTATTACAGACCAGGTTGTCTTTTATTAACTAGAAATTATACTCCTACTGCCCCAGTTTTGAATAGAAATTTACTTGTGTTATAACCATCATAGTGTTTTGCTCACTAAACAAGGATGTTATCTATCAGTGTTGTAAAGGTCAAGACCCTGAAATAGGCCTGCATGGGTTTTACAAACTAGTTTACCACAAATACCATACCCATATACCTCTACCTACCCATATATAATTAAAAGAAACCAAGGCCCTGAAAGATTTTATATTTTTCAGGGCCTTTTGATTAGATTTGACAAACTGGATAAGCAAAACTTAACTAATTCACACCTCTCCAGCGAATAAGTCATACAATCATCTAATTTAGCATTTATATTCACTGTGAACAACAGTGGTCCTCTCCAGAACAATTTCCTTGTGCTAGAAAATAGATTTGTACTGTGTTAAACACCAGCTTAATCACTTAGTCACAACTCATCTTTCAGAATCAACAACCTATATCATGATCTGATCGGTAAGCCTAAGAAATTTATTGGGTACCATTTTTGTTACTAGTCATATAGATGAAATTAAATGAATAGTTGTAAAACATCTGTTTTGTTGAAGTTGTAAATATCAGGTAGATGATTAGTATAATAATCTTACTGTAAATTTCACAGCATAATATATATGTGCTAGACATCAGGTTACAATTACAATATCCTTTGTCTGAACCTTATTGTTTTAAATAGCCCTACAAAAGGATAAAAGAGGAATATAACATTACATGCAGGAGTTTCTTAACAAAAGTATCGCATTTCACTTTACTGTCTTTTCAAACTGGTTTACTCACACACCATTTTCAAAACATTTGTTGCTTAGACTTTGCTGTGTACATTTGTGTATTTATTTAATTAAGAGCATGCAAATTTTGGTGTCTTGAAACGAAATGCTAAAGAAAAAGGAGAACCCTTGGTTTGCTAATCATCGTGTTAGAAATCATGATAATTATACTAACTGGAGGCATAATTCCTGTCGACTGCACTGGAACACTGTCTGTGATTGTATGTATATTGGAATCGAGTTATAATGTTCAATGAATACAAAGTAGATATTTCCACACGCAAAATAGGCGCATCAGACGTCGGTTTGCGGAAACCAGCCCGCTATACCATACCAAAGTAGATATTTGGTAGGAGAAACGCGTAAAAAGATGAAAAGAGGACTCAAGTAAACTTTGTATAGTTTTGATCTTTTTCAATAGTGAATAACAATAGGAATAATAAATTTGAAACTTATTTATAAGATGGGAAGTGTACAGTTATGCGGCCTCTTTCCAAGCAAGCGTTCCGTCTTGTATTTGTATTTTAGTTACTTGCGTCATTTTTTAAAATACGAGATACCACTTTTATTTGTGTGCTGCTTTTTCGTAACATATTTAATTTTAGGTAGGTAGTTAAGTTTTATGTACTATTTATTAGTTTGGGTTTTTTGTACAGACTTCATTGCATTTA
The DNA here is from genome assembly GCA_951230895.1 of Carpatolechia fugitivella. Taxonomy (NCBI): domain Eukaryota; kingdom Metazoa; phylum Arthropoda; class Insecta; order Lepidoptera; family Gelechiidae; genus Carpatolechia; species Carpatolechia fugitivella. The sequence continues at coordinate 4,536,124 of OX579667.1, read as the reverse complement.
CTAACATCTTTCTATTTTATTGTGATTAACATTTTTGAGTGTCTAGTCTATTTTACTATTAAGGTGTACTTTCATATTATTCTGACAACATATTTCTGTTTCTTACTCTATGATTAAAACAAATTAAAATTGAATTTCATACCAATTAAATGTGTAAATAATTTTCAATTGAAGATGTGTGCATTCTTAATTAATTTGTTAATTGATTAGCACATGGTTTTATAATATTGAATTAATTTGAATGTATCAAATTAATTAGCCCAATCACCAGATGTTTCATGTCTGCTGGCCTTCTTTAAACAGGAAACAGACAAATTGCTAAGTAGCTTATAAACTCTTTGAACAAACATCAATATACCATGCTATTGCAATTAATACTTGTAAATATTACTAATAAAAGTTGCCAAAGAGGCATTGTAAGAAATAGATTGACTAGAACATGTCTTAGTTTTCCATTTGTCTAATTTGACTTGACCACTATTAAATGTGCTATAGGCACTATTTTTAATTAACAGCTTGAAAATTTACATAATTTCGCTGAAACTCGTACTTGCTTTTATAATGAAACAACTGTATAGAGTTTATAGTATAGGTATAAACTAAACATGAGTTTTTGGCTTACATCACCATCAAAATTGTCCTTGTTTTTTACAGAGCACAGTGATAGCTCACAGCTCCAACTGGAGGAAGAGGAAATGCCTGAGCTTAGCAGTGGGTTCCTTTTGAATTTAGTACAATTACAAAATTACAAATATGCATTTGACTTAAGAAAAATATCTCCCAAACGAGTACCAACTTTACATATCATGTTGAAATAAAAATTAATTACTTATCAGAGATGGTTTGTTTATAAATTTGATTTTCATATGTTAGTTATAGTAATTCTTTGGTAGTAAAATTGCGTTTCGTTGCATTCGTCACAAAATGCGCGCGCCGGTCGCAAAAGCAATATTTTGAGAAATTCTAAATTGTGTAACAAAAACGTTCAATAGATTTTCAACAACATTACGGTGACTATGAAGGAGTCCCACTGCTGAGCAAAGGCCTCCCCTTTGTCTCGCCATAAACGAACTAAAAATGTTTGAACAAGTATTCTTTTATTGTATGGTGGTTCTGTGGTGATTTCGCCAGTGTCGAGTTTCACACGACTGCCCAAAAGAGTGTAATGTGTTCAGGGTTCATGTGTGTATGTATGTGTATGAATTTATTTATTCCACCATAACTTCTAAATGCCTGAATTAATTTGGATGTGCGGGGTATCATTAGAATCCTTACAGCCCCAGTGACACTGGCTATATTTTTCTTGGCAGGGCAGTCGTGTATTTAAATTTTAGATTATTATTGTAAACAATTATTTTCGGAGATTAATCCTTTAGTTACATCATGTCAGAGCCCTTTGATGGCTCCATATTCACACCACTGCTTGTAGGGTCGGTCGTCGACCTTATAACTCACGCCATAAGAAAAAGAAGATATGTTGTGAAAGTGGCTAGATGTTTATTATAAATAAATTCGTAAGTTTATCTTGTAACATTGATTGAATGAATGAATGAATTGGTGTGATTTCAGGCAATGGTGGTGAGACAACATGGTGTTTCAGCCAAGTCAAAGGCACGCTAGAAGACGACGTGACAGAGGCGGACCTCATCTCGTGCGTAGAATTCAACCATGATGGCGAGCTGCTTGCCACCGGCGACAAAGGAGGAAGGGTGGTTATATTTCAGGTTGGTTACTTTTATAATAACCTATTTATTTATTTATTTATTTATACACACATTTGTTAAACGACAAATAATAACCATTAAAATAAGAGCAGAGACAGGTTCAGAACTTGCCTATTTCGCTGATTATGGTGTTTGATAGTAGCAAATAGACTAATGTCTGTGCTAGGGTTAACTACATAAGTTAAATCGTACCTAACTTTATCGTCTTCCTGTTACTTATTTGTCTTGTACTGCGTGTAACTCATGAAACTAGATTTGAAAACAGAAAACCAAGAATTTTTTTATGTATTTAAATCTAATTCTACTAACACTCACATAAAACATAAAATTACATCAGGACATAACATACATACACCTACTTAAATAAAGATATATAAATATACCTATAAAATAATATACATATACCTATAACATATTTACATACACTATTTTATACATATTATACCTTTGTAACTACCTCTCAAGGAGCATTCCGTCAACCAACGCGTACTTCAACTTGACATTCTCGAGTTCTCGACAGATGTTTGTTGACCCATTATTTGAGAAGCCCCAACGAGACTGACTATAATTCTTTGTGCATTAACAACATATTAAGCTTTTTAATCAGCGTTTAAGGCCGTGTTACGACCGATTATCAAATCGGCGTGATAAATCGGTCAGGAACCTCGTAGTTTTGACGCACGCGCGCCGCCCACGCTTTGCGTTCGGTTACTATTTCTGTATCATCACGATAAACGTTTTCTGTCGCAATTTATTGCTAGTTTTACATTAATCATGATATTTGTTATCAAGGAGAGCACGCGAACTTTTAGAATTGATTTTTGCGACTGATTGATCGACTATTTGCCGTGTGGTGACGGCAGAGTAGAATACATTTGTCACCAACCCCTACTCTTCCCGTGGGTGTCGTAAGAGGTGACTTAGGGACTACACATTGAACAGGGAACGGGCGCTCTCTGATACAGTAACCTTTTAATCTGCGTTCTCCAACTCGCCTGCCAAGCGTGGAGATTATGGCAAAACCAAACACTTAAGTGGAGGAGGCTCGTAGTCCAGCAGTGGACAGTAACGGGCCGTTGATGTTGATTGACTAAATTGACGAGTTGCTAGGCGGACAAACAGTTTTTATAACCTAGTGTCCCGACTCGAGATACAAATCTAAGAAGAGCTATCTCCTCACTTATCTATTATCTATCAGTCTGGCAGCGCCTTATAACAATAGCAATAATAGATAGCTATGGTCGATTGCCTTGGTGACTAGTATTATAATATAAATCTAATAATATAATAAAGAATTCCAAGAAACGCCGTAACGTAACAATTTTTTTTATTTCCACCGATAAACATTTACAAGATAAAAAGCTGATGAACATAAACATCGTTATAATCAACCGTTTTCCTGAATCTGTTTCATGAACTGCAGAAAATTTGTATTATCTATTATTTATTTACAAACTGCTATGCCATCTGCGTCGTTGGTTGTGCTTTCAGATTCAACTGAGGGAGTGAGGCATTTTATGGTAATTCTCCTAAATAATGCTCAATAACAGTGTGCTTATTTCGAGTTGCAACTTTAACTACAACATTTTTCAGTCGTGACTAACGAGAAAGTGATAATTAACCTATGATTCATATTTTTAAAGTGTTTCTTCGTATCGTAACATAACATTAAATCGATCAAAGTAGACATTTTATTTAATCTTTGATAAAGACAATGTTAGATTTAAAAAAACGTGTTCACGATAGGACTAGCGCTGGAGCTAGAGGAGATAAGTCCTCGATCGTAACTGGTTACGAAACTCAGTTTCGATGGCGGCCGAAGGGATGTATTAACTCTCTGAAAATAAACAAGATTCCGTGCTTCGGAAAACTCGAGATGTGTGTCCCAGTTGTTATCTACAGGATTGTGAGGTCTGTCTGTAGACCTTATAACCCACACGATCATGAAGAAGAATCTAGTATTCATCAGGTCATATTTGTGTTCTCGAAAAACGCACACTAACAACGAATTGATCTTCCGTTTAGTTACATATTAACAACACGTGAAGTTTGCGGTTCATCAGCTACAGTTTCACTTAGTAAGTAGGCACTGTGATTTATTAACTCACCGCAAGAGAAAGTGGATCGGCCTGTTTACTGCTTACGTTTTTTGAGTGGGTACTGGGTACGCCCTTCTGTAATTATTTCGGCTTTGCGTTTTGGGAGCCGGTGGGCTTTTTTTGGAACAGAGAAAGTCACCAGATAAGTCTTGGAGATAACAAGCTAGGTACGCATTTCATCATATTTTATGTTCTAAGGCCTATTATACGATAAATGATTACTTAGATGAAAAAACGTCTGGTCAACTGTTGTTCCAAATCAGCGGAGTAGATTGTAATTATGACTCATGTATGATTCTTTATATATTTAAAAGAAAAGTACAAAAGATACAATTCCTGTGGAGTTTCTTCTGGCCGTTCTTGAGGGCGTACACTGGTAGTGAACGTGCCATCCATGATAGAGCTTTGACGTCGAAAAATGATTTGTAAAAATCTTAATTCGAATAAAAAAAATTTGACTTTGACTTTGACGCATTTTTATCGTGTTTTGTTAGGTTTTTTTTGTTGTGAGTTTAAGCCTCGGACAAGAGTGGTTTTATTGACTTTTACCGAAGTTTTGCTTGCACCCCAAACGTATTTTTTTTCGTTCCATTATCAGTATGACTTATATGCATTTTAAAACTGGTTTAACGGGAGTCCAAGGTCCAATCGCGGTTTAATAGCGAGAAATTAAAATGTTATTTTGACTTACAAGCATTTTTCTTTGACATCTTATTTCGATACATTGTTACTGTGTTGTTGAGATGCTTCAAACTTACAAGTCCAGTTTTACGTCGATGATATTACCATGAAGCTAGAGAGTAGGTTCTGTTTATGACTGTATTCATGTTAGCTTTATATTTGAGCCAGTCGTGAATGTCTACCATGAATATTTACTTATCAGCTTATATTGGTCTTAGTGAGAGCAATGAGTCTACATTAAATTATAGCGAACGAGCCTTACTCAAGTATGTATTATATTTTTTATATTACCTTTATCTGTGGCTAAAGCGATTTGGTCAACTTCACACACAATCTGTATCCAATCAGAAATTATGTGGTCGGCAACCATTTCTTTATTCCCTAGAAAGGCTTCTTCCTATGACTTGTTCAGATCAGTAGTGTTGTAACATGCGATTGCTAAGGTCATAATATTCTCAAATCAGAACGTAGCTACGATAATATGATTGTATACGAACTATAGGATATACTATACTGACATGAGATTCGACTTTCATCAATGTCATATCTTTCGTGTTCCAATACTATTATTACCAGTAGGTTACTTACTCAAAATCAAAATCAACGGCTCGTTACAGTCCACTGCTGGACTATGAGCCTCCTCCACTTAAGTGGAGGGTTTTGCCATAATCTCCACGCTTGGCAGGCGGGTTGGAGATCGCAGATTAAAAGGTTACCGTATCAGAGAGCGCTGCTGCCCGTTCCCTGTTCAATGTGTAGTCCCTAAGTCGCCTCTTACGACACCTACGGGAAGAGTAGGGGTTGGTGACAAATGTATTCTACTCTGCCGTCACCACACGGCGTATTTACTACCGGTTACTTTACTACCGCTTACTAATTACTAGCTCCGCGCGCGTTACTGGTGAATTTTTCCGATTACTAAAACTAAAAGCACCATCTATCTATAAACGCGGAGGAATATCGTTCCGAGCGATGACGACATGGCGCGGTTAGTGTTAGTAATCAATATTACTGCGGTAAGGTGCTACACCGTGGGAATTAGACATTTTCCCGAGGTAAAAAGAAGAGCCTGTCTGTCCTTTGTTACGAACTATCATATCGTACCTCATAACTATCTGCGAGCTCGCAACCATCGCCTACTTGCAGTGCCCTCCCTGCGCACTAACCACCACTGCCACTCTCCACTCGTGCTTGCGCTCAGCCAACTTAACACGCTCCTGGCACATATCGACATTTTTGCTAAATCTTTAATGGTGCTTAGTAAATTATTTTTAACCCATGCTGCTGAAGCGTTGTAATGGTTTTCTGTATAATTTTTTGTTGTATTTATTTTTAATGTTTATCTAGTTTTAAGTTTACAGTGAATTAGTTACACCAATTAGTTACACCATCGATGCAAGAACTCTTATAATTACAATAGTAAAATTATTTACCAAATTCAAATACAAGTACTGTCTTCTTTTCGATTCGATGGTATCATGTTTTGTTGGCCAGTAGGCAGCCACCCGACGAGCATTGTCGCTAGCCTCCCACAGATCCCGTAGCGAGCAGGTGTCAGTACTCGAGGGGCAAGTCAATAAATAAGCCATTGTTTGCGGGGTGGCACCACACTGGCATTGACTGCTGTTGGTGCAACTCCACCGACAGAGCTTGTCCTTGCAGCGGCCAACTTGAGTTAGTAGCTGGTTTAGGGACTTCCATGTTGGCCACTGCAAGTCACCACAAGTACAGTGACAGTAAAGATATGACACAAATATAATAGGGGATCGGAATACTTTTTTTTATTTTATAAATCCAAACTTCTTAGTTTCTGCTATAGGACACTAAAATAATTTTTGCTCTATCTTTAAAATTGATCGAGTTATAAAGGTTTGAAATTCAAGATTAGACAGAGAGGCACATACCCACTTGTGACGTCATTTGTTAGTAACGCCATATAATCTCCATACAAAAAATCGTTTTTGAAAGAGACAGACATATTGAAACTTTACAAAATCACTGTAAATTAGTTTTTCAACTGATTCTGTTTTTACTTAGCGAATCGTCTGCTACTAATCTATATTTTAAAAATAATTAATAAAATATGGTAAATTCATAAAATATGGTAAAATATGGTGGGCTACTTAGTGACGTATACAGTTAACCCTGTATCTTAAACAAGAGAAACCTGTATCTTAAGAGGCAGCGTTCGACCAAGATATGACAAGTTTAAGTGAATACTATATTAATTAACTGTTATTTTGTTACAGAGAGACCCAGCATCAAAACAATGCAATCCAAAGAAGGGCGAGTACAACGTGTACTCGACTTTCCAGTCGCACGAGCCGGAGTTCGACTACCTCAAGTCGCTGGAGATTGAGGAGAAAATCAACAAGATCCGGTGGCTGAAGCGCAAGAATCAGGCGCACTTCCTCTTATCCACTAACGACAAGACTATTAAATTATGGAAGGTGAGCTAAGCTTCTTCTTATCGTATCGATATTATGGCGTTCAAATTTGTGCAGACCAATACGCAACCACCGAAATTGCAGTATCAGTGGCGTTGTAGAGGTCCGCGCGTGGGCAGGTGCCAGGACACGCAGGGCAAGACAACATTATGGGCCATTGTCTGAGGAAAGACACCACACCGACATTTACCATCAGAGCTATAGCTAAGAAAGAAAGTTTTATTTGAAGTAAGATTTTCCAAAATAATTTTTCAACGTCAAAGTTAGCCAAAAATACCAAGTGCAGTTCCCTATGGCAAATAATGCTTATCAAGGTTAGGGCTGTGTAGAGCGTCATCTCTCTCGCACTTAGCACAACAAGCTGTCTTTCCAAAGCCCGATGTGCGTTATTTACCGCCGGAACCTATATGAAAATTTGTTCATGGTTGGCATGTTCACTACTCCCTTAAGTTCTCCAAATATACATATTCTCTAGGTAAGTATGGCATCTATCTAAACTAAAATAAGTTTAAATTATCCACTGCTTGTTTGTGCTGTCTAAGGCCCGGTTTCCACCAAAGCGGAGACGCTGAAGACGCTGAAAGAACAAGTCATAAAATTTAGGTCAGGGTACGATCAGTCGGGAACACGGACAGCATTTTATCCTTTAATCTGGCTCTCATTAAAATACATCTACTTTCTTAGTTTTTCCTGTGTTTGTTTACTCATAATGTCTACAATAACATCTGGTGACTGATATTGGCCGCTATTCAGCTGTTGCTTTCGTGACTCTTCCATTTTTCCGTTTCGCAAAAAGCACTTACATTGAAACATCATTGCCCTTGCCCTTGCCTTGCCCACTCCTTTACCTTAAAAATATTAAATAACACAAGTGTTTTTTTTTTTAATTCAACATACCTAAGTACGGAAACTAGAAATATTTGCCTGTTAAAAACATGGTCTCGTAACATATTACGTGGAGCACTCACCGTTAATGATATTAGCTCGAATTGGGGACAATGAGACCTCTTAAATAGGCGATGTGTCGTATGTGACTATGTATTTGTATGATTCACTTGTTGGATGGGAAATCCTTAATAAGATTTCAATTGTCATTGTGAATTAGGCCAAAGTCGACCCTTTTGATCGAGTAACTTTAAACGCGAGATGTGTTATATTATTTTATGATAACGGTTGAAATTGGCACATTCACTTACAAAATGTGCATGATTGATTTATCAATGAATTTTCTGATTCATGTATTTAATTTTTTTGATAGGCTCTATTTATTAAACACTAGCGGTCCGCCAGCGGCTACGCTCGCGCTATGTAAGATTTTCCCGGTAAAGAGTATCCTATGTCTATGTGTTAATCCAGGTTACAAACTATCTTCATTCCAAATTTCGTCCAAATCCGTCCAGTAGTTTAGGCGTGAAAGCGGAACAAACATTCAAACGTCTAAACATCCAAATATATTTTCACATATTTATTTTATATAATATCGGCAATACAAGTAAGGGTCGGGCCACACTTATCGACGGCGATCGACGGTTTGCCTATACAAAACGTGCGCAAAGTATGGAAATCCTTTCGCAGCGACGGCGAACGGATTTCCATACTTCGCGCGCGTTTTGTATAGGCTAATGTTGATTGAGGATGTTACAATCGAAGTTTTTCTATATACAAGTAAAGGCTCTTGGTATTTCTATCGTATATGAGATGCCTTCTTTCTGATCTCTAATAAATCTGTTATTTCACGGGGCTGCTAATGTCAATATTCCTTACACTAATATAAATATAAATACACACATATATGCATTGAATTCTCAATTCTCCAGTCCTTAACAGATCTTAATCGAGCTTGATTGACTGCACTATTTACTGGCCTGTGATTTGATTTCTACCAATTGAGCGTGAGACAAGACAGTGGCCTCATATTTCCTAGTACGCCAGTGTTGCTATTGTTGATATTTTTGCTGGTTGGACTGGCACCGGCACCTCATTAGGGTTTATGATAAATGATAATTTATTTGGCAACATTCGTTACAAGTCAAAAATATGTATGTACATTTAATTTATATTATATTAGAACAATCATCTCGTTATTTTAGTTAATATAGTACGTTAATAAATTGTATTTACCTAAAACGTAAATACATCAAATTTATAATAAATAAAAAAATAAAAAAATTCTACTAGCGGCAAGTCTAGTAGATCATTAAAGAATAGAAGTTATGACTGAGAAGCCAAGATTAAACGGAATAGTCTTTTACAATCGTTATCAAACAGACTTAGTTTAGCACAGGTAGAGAAAAAACAATAGCATGTTGGTTGTGATCTTCAAAATAATGAAGAGTAAGTCGCGGAAGGCACTAAATCACATCATTATGTGAAAGTGTTAATGGGGCATTTTCTGAAAGCTCTTTAAAAAATAAAAATAATAGTTCTAATTAAGACGATAGATGGCGCCAGGTGTACTTCGTGGATTTTTTAAAATCCTTTTATGGCCCTGAGTGACTCGCCGGATTTCTTCGGATCCACGAATCATCAACGCCATCTATCGCAGTTTTGTGAACTATATATTTTTTTTAGCTGTCGGAAAATCCCCCATTGTGCTGGGCTAGGACGCTAGTATACGGTACGCTGAAGTGAGCTGCCCGCTCGTAATCGTATTTCTATCCGATGATGAAGTTAACTGCCTCCTGCTGCGTTACGAATCCTTGTTCCACCCTTGTCATGTCCGAACTAAGTGCATATTCTTTCCAGGTATCGGAACGCGACAAGCGCGTGACGGGCTACAACACGCGCGAGGAGGGCGGGCGCGTGCGCGACCCGGCGCGCATCACGCAGCTGCGCGTGCCCACCGTGCGCCCCACAGAACTCATGGTCGAGGCCTCGCCCAGGTATGATCTTTACAGGCGCAACCATCTATGAGCATCGTGTACGGTTCCCGTCACCAAAAAAGGACGCTGGGGATAAATTTAAAATGTATGTAGTGGACTTAAGATAGTAACATAAGAAAGAGAAAAAGAAATTTCACATTGTTTAAGCTGCTTTGGTGGAAGACTGCTTATTTTTAAGCAAACGCATCACCCTCGTCCAGCGTTCCTTTACGTGACATATGTGACTGTGTATTTATCTCTCGCTCACTCCGTAAAGGAGTTCGGGACGATCATAGAGCACGGAGATTTCTATTCGCTATTACAGTTTCTACATTCATTTGAAAAGATACGCGTAGTGAAAACGCAATACTATATTGTTTTATAAAGCACGCGTTCTAAATCTGCAGATTAAAATATCAGGCTCGTTTATTAATTATATACTCACCGGCACATCTAACCGCCCACTCTTGTATTTCGGGTTAATTTTAAACTACGCTTATTGTTATACATTACAATTGATTTATTGATAATTTTACGATAAATTAAACACACTTAAATAAACGTTAAATTAACTACTTTTTAACTAACATCAGCTGTAACTAATAGAATTATAAAGAATCACGAGTATTCCCTGAAATGAAGCGTGGGCGGTTAGTTGTGCCGGTGAGTATATAATAAACGGTAGCAATTTATAAAACTAATTTATTTGGAGTGATGTTAGCCCGTTTCCAAATTATCTCTCTTATCTATTGATAAGAAGCTTTAATTAGATTATTGTCCAATACAAAAAAGCTGTCGCAATAAAGTCAAGTGGCTTTTATTACTGCAAATCTGAGCTGCAGATAATACGAGTCATTTTTGATTTATTAAAAAGATACCGATTGCTTGCTGTGATTGCGCAAAGTAAAATGCATAGTCATCATCAACAGCTCATATACGTCCCCACCGAGGGGCTCGAGCCTACCTTGCTTTAGGGCAATTAGGCCTTAGGTCGACCACGCTGGCCTAATGCGGGTTGGTCGATTTCACACACAACCTTTGAATTTCTTCGCAGGAGTGTGCAGGTTTCATCACGATGTTTTCCTTCCCCGACAGAGCGTCGAATAAACGTAATGTAAATCCGAAATTCGAAAACATATTGGTACGTCGTGGTGGGATCGAACCCGCGTCTCCCGGATGGGAGGCAGGGGCCCTAGCCTTTAGACCACCGACGACGCTCAGTAATGTCATGTTATAAGATGAAGATGATGAATTTTAAGTATGTGAGCTTTGAAGATATAAGTAATTTAAGAGTTTATCATAAATATTGTGCCATAAAGGCCATATTGAGGGGTCAATTCAGTGATACTGACGCCAAGTTTTGTGGGTTCCACCTTGTAAGGGTTGTAACCCACACATTATGACGATGATGATGTTACCAGCGAGATACTGAAATGAGAAGACTGGTTGTTGCTAGTGAGGTCCTAGCAGATCCGCTTTATTCTCGAAATGTGTAACTATCTTAATTGCTAAAAAAGTAAGGATATCTACAATATATAGGTAAATAATCGATATTTAATAATACTTTTCCTCTTCCAGACGGATATTCGCAAACGCACACACATACCACATAAACTCAATCTCGCTGAACTCGGACCAGGAGACGTATCTATCGGCCGACGACCTCCGCATCAACCTGTGGCACTTGGAGATCACCGACCAAAGCTTCAATATCGTCGACATCAAGCCTGCCAACATGGAGGAACTCACTGAGGTAATACCAACATGATAACACAAACTCAATCAAGCTAAACTAGAGAGACGTGCTTTGGAACACGATAAACTATTTTGTTCCGGCAATTGTTTTACTTACAGAAATAGTCGGAGAGTCATATCAGAGGCTTTTGGCGGTCAGGATTTGCGAGGTTGGTCATTGACACCTGCATGTTGAGAAGACAAAGATAAAACCAATGAGAATTTTAATTTAAGACTGCAAACCTAAATTATGATCTCTGTCTGTGATTATATTGTATCTTCATCTCTAAAATTTAAGGGCTGGGTTTCCTAAAGGTTTATCGTTTTTATGCAAAATAAAAAATTGTGATCGTTATGACACCAATAATTCTATGTTCATATAAGTATATGGAAATTAATTTAAAATGTTGCTTTTTTCCAGGTCATAACCGCAGCTGAGTTCCACCCGACTGAATGCAATCTCTTTGTATATTCTAGTAGTAAAGGTAAGTTAGAGCATTTTTTAAATGTAATTTTAATTGTAACTTTAGCATATTTCCGCAGCAGTTTTGCGTTTGCGCTCGGCAAGTGGCCTCGGGGGATATTCGTCACGCGCCTGTGTATAGCGTTTGCGGATTGAGAGAGAACAGTTTTGTTTTTATTTAGCAATGTTGTTTATTTGTTGGTATGTTTTTCAACGTATTTTATTGTTTTCCGACGTGTATTGGTTTTTAACGTGTTTTGTTTTCTAAAGTGGTTTTTTTATTTGTTTTCTAACGTGTTTTTATTGTCTCCTTATTGTTATTGAATTGTTTCCTGACGTGGTTTATTTGTCTCCTAACGTTGCTTATTTGTTTTCTAACGTTAATTTATTTGTGTAGGTACGATAAGGCTATGTGACATGCGGGCGGCGGCGCTGTGCGACCGTCACACGAAGCTGTTCGAGGAGCCCGAGGACCCTCACGCGCGCTCCTTCTTCAGCGAGATCATCAGCTCCATCTCCGACGTGAAGCTAGCCAACTCCGGCCGGTGAGTGCTTATCATCATCATCAAATCTGCTCGGTAGAGACCGAGTGGTCGAGCATTCGACTCTCATTACGGAGGTTTTGGATTATAATCCCGGTGGAGATATTGACCACCAAATATCTGTTAAACTTTTTCCAGTTCGTTTAGGATATTGCAGGCTGGATCACGTAATTGTCCGACAAGAAAGATGATTCCCGGTAGTGTGTCCCAGCTGTTATCAACAGAAGTAATTGTTACATGAGTAGTAATGTATCAACCTTGCAACCCACACGATGAACATGAAGACGGACGTCCAGACGCACGGCAGGTTACCATCCTCTCTTGGTGACTATTCCTCGCTTGCGCACCAAACGCTTCTCAACATCTTTTCTAATGCGTACCGCAAAGGAGTGCAATCTCCTGCCGGCGGCGTCTGTGTTTCCGAGCACATATAATCCGACTCCCTTTAAAGCCAGAGTGAATAGGCTCCTTCTGGGTAAGCTCGCTACATCGTAGATCCCATCCCTGCTCTCGGGCTGGATCGGGGTCAAGAGCAAACCCATACAATATATAAAAAAAAAGAAGATACAAAACTACGCGGCATGCTTTCATGAATAGAATACCTGAAATATTTGAAATAAAAAATGAAAAAAAAAATGAAAAAAAAAAATAAAAAAAAAAAAAAATAATAATAAATAATTAATAAAATAAATATAATAATTAAAAGTGGAAACGATAGAACCTATTTAAAAGAGTTATCCAGCTGGCGCTGCTAGTGAGAAAGAACATTGGTTACTTAAATATTTATTATTACTTCACACACAGCCTCCGTGGCCGAGTGGTCGAGATTTCGGCGCCCATTACGGAGGTTCCGGGTTCGATTCCGAGTTTGGTTAGGACATTGCAGGCTGAATCACCTGATTGTCCGAAAAGAAAGATGATTCTGTGCTTCTGAAGGCACGTTAAGTCGTTGGTCCCTGCTACTATCTAGTCGTTACATGAGCCAAGTCAGTGGCCTTTGGCGGCTCTATAAGACTGACACCAGGGTTTGTAAGGTCGGTTGTCGACCTTACAACAATACAAATACAATACAATACAAATATACTTTATTAATATATATATATATGTATACAAACCACTTTTTTTTACAAAAACTCGCAAGTTTGTGTGCATAGGATTCCGAGTAGCTAGTGCGACGTGACTTATTAAATATATTTTTTTAAAACAGATTTATTTAAAACAATGTAACCCAATTTTTCAGATACATGATGTCGCGAGACTACCTAGGGCTCAAGGTGTGGGATCTCCGCATGGAGTCGAAGCCGGTCGAATGCTACGGGGTCCACGAGTACCTTCGCGCCAAGCTTTGCTCGCTGTACGAGAACGACTGCATCTTCGACAAGTTCGAGTGCTGCTGGAGCGGAGATGACCAGCGACTGATGACCGGCTCCTACAACGGCTTCTTCAGGTGAACACAGCTCGCGTTATACTGGACTGGTTTTATGCAGTTATTTTAATTTAAAAAAATATACGAATATTTCTTTTTGAGTACTTGCTATGTTCGAAATTAAGGGTCGACCGGTTACTTTATACCATTCCGTTTACAAGGTTAGTTGTGCTTCGAAATACAGCGAATAAAATGTATTTTTGTCTCGAGCGTATTCAACGTGAAAATCTACGTGCTTTCACAATGTATAGTTTTTTTTAATTAGAGGATCCTAACTTTATTTAGTTTTGAAGAAGTAGACCGACGGCCTATTGCTTGTTCAAAGCTGATATTAATTCAGTAACGATCTTTGCCGCTCCTACATTGCTGCATGTTAGCTGCCCAGAAAACTTGGGCTCTAATTCCGTAAGAAGGATTGCGTTTTTTTTAATGAATTTGATATTAATGTATTTGTTCTGTTCCACAGATTGTTCGAGCGCGGAACGGCGGGCGGGCGGCGCGGCGAATTAACTCTAGAAGCGTCACGCGAAGCAGCGGCCAGACCCAGACAGCCGCTGCGGGCCCGGCGCGTCGCCGCCACCGCCAAGAGGAAGAAGGTACCATCACACGACGCGATAGGGTTGCATACGCTAAGATATTCGTAGATGGCGCCACCGTGCGAAGCAGCGGCCAGACCCAGACAGCCGCTGCGGGCCCGGCGCGTCGCCGCCACCGCCAAGAGGAAGAAGGTACCATCACACGACGCGATAGGGTTGCATACGCTAAGATATTCGTAGATGGCGCCACCGTGCGAAGCAGCGGCCAGACCCAGACAGCCGCTGCGGGCCCGGCGCGTCGCCGCCACCGCCAAGAGGAAGAAGGTACCATCACACGACGCGATAGGGTTGCATACGCTAAGATGTTCGTAGATGGCGCCACCGTGCGAAGCAGCGGCCAGACCCAGACAGCCGCTGCGGGCCCGGCGCGTCGCCGCCACCGCCAAGAGGAAGAAGGTACCATCACACGACGCGATAGGGTTGCATACGCTAAGATATTCGTAGATGGCGCCACCGTGCGAAGCAGCGGCCAGACCCAGACAGCCGCTGCGGGCCCGGCGCGTCGCCGCCACCGCCAAGAGGAAGAAGGTACCATCACACGACGCGATAGGGTTGCATACGCTAAGATATTCGTAGATGGCGCCACCGTGCGAAGCAGCGGCCAGACCCAGACAGCCGCTGCGGGCCCGGCGCGTCGCCGCCACCGCCAAGAGGAAGAAGGTACCATCACACGACGCGATAGGGTTGCATACGCTAAGATATTCGTAGATGGCGCCACCGTGCGAAGCAGCGGCCAGACCCAGACAGCCGCTGCGGGCCCGGCGCGTCGCCGCCACCGCCATGAGGAAGAAGGTACCATCACACGACGCGATAGGGTTGCATACGCTAAGATATTCGTAGATGGCGCCACCGTGCGAAGCAGCGGCCAGACCCAGACAGCCGCTGCGGGCCCGGCGCGTCGCCGCCACCGCCAAGAGGAAGAAGGTACTGTCAGGTGGACGTAGCTCTTTGAAGATGGGAGGCACTCGCTTCTAGTGCATAAATCCGTAGCCAAATAATGACTCCAATATTAGGTTACAATATTTTTGTATTATCTTTTCTTCATTTCAATCCCTAATCCACACCATTATTTTCTTCAGCTCATCATTTTCTGACACACTACGTCTAATTAGCTTTTTTACGATATATATGGCGAATATCGAGTGCCAGCAACAACAAACAAAGGGAAAAGTGCGCGGAGACTGCATGTAACCAATGCAATCTCCACATCCCTCCTCCTACAGGAAAATGATCAGCCGATCACAAAAGATAAACCTAACTAATTACCTAAAAGTGCGTATAATATTTCATTTAACAAACCCTATGATTTGTACAAGAAGCCATAGCTAACAGCTACCTGGTGGAACAACGTTTCACCAAATACGAATAATTAAAACCACGCCAAAAGATTATTCATTCAAGTACAACTCATGGTACACTACATGAACCAAAAGAACAATAAATAAATTTTGAAGAATTAATAGAACAACTAACAGCGACACAAAACGTTCAACATAATATTAACATTGGACCATGCTGCTATAATTGACCAACAAGAACAAACGAAATTATTATTATGTAATATCAGATAAATCAAATTATGACAACAAAATCCCATCAACATAATGAACAAACTTTAAGTGATCACACCTAATCTAAACTTAAATATTTCAACCTAAGCTAAGACAAAAACAAATGAAAAACGCGAATACAAAGTCTAAAAATCGAAGTAGCGGCAGGTCTGGAACAGGAGCTCAGGCCTATTCGTATATGTAGAAAAATAATGATCACCTACACTATGCGTCACTTACGTTAAATATTAACCGAATAACAAGATCTATTCCGAAGAACTATAAATATTCGATAGCATATCTAAAATGAGTGGCCTATACACTAAGCTCACCCTCCCCTTATAGAAAATAACAACCCCATTAAATAGCTAGATTTTTAAAACCTTCTTTTCTTCATGAAGTTTCTTTTTTTAATATATAAAATGTTTATAAACTACTTATTACAAATCTGCAAATAAGAGCTGGATTAATCCATTCGAGAGAAAAACAAAAATTAATAGAACTTGACTAAACCTAATAAGCATAACATGAAACCAATAAGCGTTCTCGAATCCACCGACTCATAAAATACTAAACCAATACGATCGTGCTAAGAAAAAGCACATCTCATGAGGATGCATATGTCCTATTATGAGATCCGACAAGTAATGCTCAAACCAAACGAATATCTCGAACGATTGTTGATTAAATGAAAATACCATAGCTTAAGACCCAGTTTCACCATACTCTGTTTGTTAGTTTAGCAGCTTGTCAATAGTGTTGCCGCTCGACAGTCAAATTTCGATAGCCTATCGATATACTATTGATATTTTAAGTAAAAACTATAGGAAAACATATCCAAAAAACTATCGATAGTATCGGTAGTTTGTGCAATTTTGAGGAGCAATATTATCGATAGAATAGTATTGCTGCTTATCAATAGTATTGCACTAAAAGAATTATCGACGATACTATCGCTTTTTAGCTTTATTTTATTTATTTTCGATATAGTATCGATACTATCGATAGGCCTATCGACTGGGTACATGTTTTTGGCGTTTTTCTATCGATTGTAAAACTATCGATTTTTCGGCAACATTACTGTAAAAGCAGCTGATGGACTGTCATACCCTAACTAATGATTATCTTCCCTGATGCCTTGTTAAATCTAATGACAGCTATATTGGTTCATCGAATAATTAACAGACCTTTAACAGATGTCAAAACGGACGCAGCTCATAATATAAACGAGTTTGAGTTTAATGTTATTTGTAACTGTATTTCGTTATTATCATCAATATAAGTTGAATAGCGTTTTTTTTTATTCAAGTAATATTCAATACTCACAAATGTAAACAAATAAATAACCTCAAAATAATTGCCAATTTGATGTCAATATTATGACAACTCAATGTTGCTAAATGAAAACCTAACTCATTTGCCTAGTAATTTTAGCAGGAAATTGTCATTTTTATTAAGTCGCCTTGCCTAACACCACATTAGGTAACGCCTCGTTAGAACTTCAATGGTAAAACTGGGCCTAAGTCAAAAGTCCATGACAAACAAAAATAAATAAAATGTAAGAATAAGTTATCAAACTATGCCATATATAGACAAACATTAAGTTACCCATCATACAAAAATAAAAATAAATTTATATATAGAGACAATAATAATTATTTGTTGACAAAGACGCTGACATAACATATCAACTACAAATGACGATAGAAGTTCATGACGAGTTGTGAATAAAGTAAGGCATAGGACAGATCAAGGGAAACAAACGCCAAGTTACTATAAAATAATATTTTTAAACACGCAATCTGAACGGTTTCAGAGAATTATGGTGAAATATTAAATCACGTCTGGAGCTTCCACCTATCTTACGTAGTAAATAATTATTATTAGATAGCCTTCGAATAACACGAAACGGACCTTTATAAGGACGCGATAACTTCTGACCAACATTTGTTATTCTTTTAGGATTATATACCAAGACTAAGCTACCTGGATCGAACGTTACGAACCTGACTTTCCTGTCATAATATTCCTTTTGAGTCATTTGCGATTTACGAATATTTCTCAACGCACAAGAGATCATTCTAATATTAGCATTATTGCGAGCAGCAATATCCAAATCATTACGATTAGATACAATATCAACATCAGAACGCAAAATTGGGTCTCTAGCAAAAACAATAGTGTAAGGAATCGTATTTGATGACGCCTGTCTCGATATATTATACGCGTACGTTGACATGGGCAAATACATGCACCAATCTGCTTGACTCTCGTTTGTATACATCGCTAAACTCTGAGATATAGTGCTATTAAAACGTTCCACGAGTCCAATGGTCTGAGGATGCCTAGTTGCAGCAACCGATAACGTGGAATCAAAAAAAACTATCGTATTTTTAACCATGTGTGATGTGAAAATTGATCCACGATCTACAATGACTTCATTTACCATACCAAATTTACAGAAGATCTCTTGAGTAAGAAAATCACTAACGGCCTGAGCAGTTGCACTTGGGACTGCTCTAGTTATCGCGTATTTCGATAAATACTCTAAACAAACTATGATGTATTTGTTTCCTAAATCCGAGGTCGGAAGAGGTCCTAATATGTCAAGGGCTATTTTATCAAAAAGATGATTGACTTCAATCGGTTGCATCGGAGCAATCAAATACGATCTCTTCCTCTCTTGACATTCTTTACAACTTTCGATATATCTAGAAATTTTCTTTTCAGCATCAAGAATAAAATATCTGTCCCTAAATTTACATAAAGTCTTCGTAAGACCAAAATGCGCTCCATTCCAAGGATCATCATGAATTTCCTTCATAATGTCATTAAATGAAGCTTGAGGAACAACCAAACGATCAACATATCTGTTACCTATCCTACACCTGTGAAAGAGCTTATTGTCTCTAGTAAGAAAACCTTTATAGTTTAGCCGAGATCTAGAAGCAATCCTTGAAACTTGTTCAGTGCAAAAACTATCAACGCTTTGATCAAATTCAAAACGAGAAGCTTCAATCCTGTATAACTCTAAACCATCCTCAACTACATCCTTAGGAGAGGTCTCCCTAACATCAACATCCTCAATTAATGGATTCCTGCTTAGGAAATCAGCAATTTGGTTATCTTTGCCCGAACAATATACTATATCAAAATCATATTGTTGAATCGCTAAAGACCAACGAGCTAAACGCCCATTCATATCCTTTTTAGTACGGAGCCATACCAAAGCTTTGTGATCCGTCACGACGTCAAATTTCATTCCCCATAGTAAATGCTTAAAATAATTAAGAGCCCACACTAGAGCCAAACATTCCTTTTCGGTAATCGTATACCTGGTCTCACAATCAGAGAGCTTACGCGACGCGAAAGCAATCGGAAATATTTTATCATCACCCTGCAATAAACAAGCACCTAATGCTTTATCACTAGCATCGACAAATAATCTTGTAACTATGCCTTCGCTATTCGAAAAATGTCTTAATAAAGGGGGGTTCTGAATAAGAGAAAGAATTTTAGAAAATGCATGTTGCTGTAGTTCTGTCCAAATAAATTTGACACCCTTCTTCATCAACCTTGTTAGAGGCATAGCCAAATCCGCATAATTATCTAAGAATTTTCTATAATATGAAAAGAGTCCTAAAATAGATTTAAGTTCTTTAGTCGATTTTGGCACTTGGATCTTCATAATCTTTTCAAACTGTGATTGATCTGGTCGAATTCCCTGACCCGTTATTTCATAACCAAGAACGGAAACTTTTTCAAAACCAAATTTGCACTTACTAGGTTTAAGTGTCAAATTGCATTCTTTAATTCTATATAAGATTTCATTTAAAGATAAAGAAAATTCTTCAAATGTTTCCCCATAAACCAATATGTTGTCAATATAAACAATAGCATTCCGATATTTCATGCCCCCTAAAACACTATCCATAACCCGCTGGAAAATCGCACCACTTGTTTTAAGGCCGAACGGCATGACGTTAAATTCATACAATCCCGAAGGGGTAACAAAAGCAGTTTTATGCTTATCAGATTCCTTGATTCTCAACTGCCAATATCCACTATTTAAATCCAGATCCGCAAAATATTTGGCTTTAGCTAGATATAAAATTATGTCATCTATTCTGGGTAAAGGATATGAATCGGTAATTACTTTTTTATTCAATGACCTATAATCAATGCAGAATCGCCACGTGTCATCAGGTTTCTTGACCAAGACAACCGGGGATGCATATGCACTTCGCGACTCACGAATGATTCCATTTTCCAACATCTCACTCACTTGCTCCCTAATTATACTGTGTTGATGGTGTGAAACTCTATAAGGAGCTTTATGAATAGGAGTCTCGTCTGAAGTATTTATTTCAACTTCCATTAATGAACATGCCCCTAAATTCTTCGAATCAAACGCAAACTGCTTTTCATATTTGCCCAGTAATTCTGACAACTTACTTTTCTGATCTGATAATAAAGCATCAGAAATATTAAAATTATTACATTTCGTGTTATTCGTTAGGATCGTATCCTTTTTTAAATCGTCCAAATTTTCATTTATTGATTCTACCGTATTAAGAAAATAGATATAATCACCTTTCGGTAACGGCAATAAATGTTCGGACTCAGTCCCGGACTGAACATAATCAAGTGAAAACGCCGCGATTTTTGTATCATTTCTGAACCATACCTTATTCCTATCCAGTTCAATGAACTGTTTATCAAAGTTGACAATGGCCTTTACTGCATATAAAAAATCCTGTCCTAAAATTATATCAGGTACTAAATCGCACACAACAACAAATGCATGATTATAAACAATGCTATTTATTGTAATGTCCAATATAACAGAACATTCAGCTAATAACCTAATCCCATTCACCGTACGCAAACAAGAGGCGTTATCATTATATGCGTGTGACGGAATGAATTTATCCACTTTTTCAAGAAACGAAGAAGAAATCACAGAAATTGTGGCACCTGAATCAATCAACGCATTATGCACTACACCGTACAAATCAACACAAATAATAGGAGAAACGGGACGACTAAAATGACCGTCTACCAATGTAGTCCCATTCACTGGCGACGCTGAAAGTTTGGGTCATTACCCTGTATATTTCCAACGTTATCACGCGAACCGCTTCTTAAATTATACCGGTTTTGAGTGTATTGGGGTCTTGACGATCTCGCATCATTGCGGGGTCGGTTTGATCCAAAGTTAGTAGTACGTGGAGAAGATGGACTCCTCGGCGGCCAACTAGAAGATCTATTTTGCGGCGTGGAGTATAATTCCTGCGGTGAGGCTTGCGCACCACGCTGCCCAATATTTTCACTGGGATAACCATCACCCATTGAATTCGTATAACTGCTGGGCTCGCCACATCGAGTCGAGGTTATCTTCACTGGCAACGATAATTCAGTGTGTGTGGCCATAAAGAGCATCGAATACTCCATGCAGGTTTGTTTGAGGGTAGCGAAATCTTTGTATAATTGAGTTCCGAAATTACGTTTAAAAAAAGATGACATACCAGTCAAACATTGCTTAATTATTATTTTCTGGTCTGAAATCTTAGCCTTTCCGGCAAGAGATTCCACACGATACACATAGTCCATCAGAGGCTCATTATAATCTTGACGAGACTTATAAAACAACGAAGCATGGTCTATAGGAGACGGGAATTCTAAACAAATCGCTTTTTTAATATCCTCATATTTCGTAGAGGACGATTTTGTCAAATTATAATAGCTGAGAGCCGGCCCACATAGATAAGTAGCCAACACTAACGTTTTTACATCGTCACTCCAACTATTTATAGCGGCGATTATCTCGAATTGCGAGAAGAAGTCCTCCGCGGACGAATTCAGACCGTTATACTTATCAGACATAATTCAACTTTTTTTAACAAAATAATATCAATTGTACATCACCAAGGCATCAATGCAGAGAGACCTTTCCATGGTATCTCATCATCATTCTAATGGCTGCAATCGCTGCATTGGCCATCTCATTCAATATTAATTTCTTTATTCACAGTCTTTTCTTAGACTTTTTTCTGGAAAACTTAATATGGTGCATAAAAAGGATTTAAGATTAAACACGTCCTCCTCTGCGTCCGCGTTCAGTCGAAGCTAAACAAAGGTAACAAAATTAAATTGCTTCATAGCTGCGATCCGTGCTGTGATATTTGCTGTTGATTCTACAAGGCAAATAATCAGGCAAATAATATAGCAAAGAAAAAAAAATACGTAACTGGAGGTACCGATTTCTTCATAAGTCTACACCATGTCAGGTGGACGTAGCTCTTTGAAGATGGGAGGCACTCGCTTCTAGTGCATAAATCCGTAGCCAAATAATGACTCCAATATTAGGTTACAATATTTTTGTATTATCTTTTCTTCATTTCAATCCCTAATCCACACCATTATTTTCTTCAGCTCATCATTTTCTGACACACTACGTCTAATTAGCTTTTTTACGATATATATGGCGAATATCGAGTGCCAGCAACAACAAACAAAGGGAAAAGTGCGCGGAGACTGCATGTAACCAATGCAATCTCCACAGTACCATCACACGACGCGATAGGGTTGCATACGCTAAGATATTCGTAGATGGCGCCACCGTGCGAAGCAGCGGCCAGACCCAGACAGCCGCTGCGGGCCCGGCGCGTCGCCGCCACCGCCAAGAGGAAGAAGGTACCATCACACGACGCGATAGGGTTGCATACGCTAAGATATTCGTAGATGGCGCCACCGTGCGAAGCAGCGGCCAGACCCAGACAGCCGCTGCGGGCCCGGCGCGTCGCCGCCACCGCCAAGAGGAAGAAGGTACCATCACACGACGCGATAGGGTTGCATACGCTAAGATATTCGTAGATGGCGCCACCGTGCGAAGCAGCGGCCAGACCCAGACAGCCGCTGCGGGCCCGGCGCGTCGCCGCCACCGCCAAGAGGAAGAAGGTACCATCACACGACGCGATAGGGTTGCATACGCTAAGATATTCGTAGATGGCGCCACCGTGCGAAGCAGCGGCCAGACCCAGACAGCCGCTGCGGGCCCGGCGCGTCGCCGCCACCGCCAAGAGGAAGAAGGTACCATCACACGACGCGATAGGGTTGCATACGCTAAGATATTCGTAGATGGCGCCACCGTGCGAAGCAGCGGCCAGACCCAGACAGCCGCTGCGGGCCCGGCGCGTCGCCGCCACCGCCAAGAGGAAGAAGGTACCATCACACGACGCGATAGGGTTGCATACGCTAAGATATTCGTAGATGGCGCCACCGTGCGAAGCAGCGGCCAGACCCAGACAGCCGCTGCGGGCCCGGCGCGTCGCCGCCACCGCCAAGAGGAAGAAGGTACCATCACACGACGCGATAGGGTTGCATACGCTAAGATATTCGTAGATGGCGCCACCGTGCGAAGCAGCGGCCAGACCCAGACAGCCGCTGCGGGCCCGGCGCGTCGCCGCCACCGCCAAGAGGAAGAAGGTACCATCACACGACGCGATAGGGTTGCATACGCTAAGATATTCGTAGATGGCGCCACCGTGCGAAGCAGCGGCCAGACCCAGACAGCCGCTGCGGGCCCGGCGCGTCGCCGCCACCGCCAAGAGGAAGAAGGTACCATCACACGACGCGATAGGGTTGCATACGCTAAGATATTCGTAGATGGCGCCACCTTGCGAAGCAGTAATTGACCGAGCGAGCGAAGCGTCTCCGTTTCAGCTTGGCCAAAATTGCCTTGTATGTCTATCTGTGTGTCCATCTGTATGTTTGTTCCACTCTACAGGTCGCGTTTCTCAACCGATGCTCGTGAAATTTTGTGGGCAGGGTCGATAAATAAATCGATTTTTTTTGTCGAGTCAGTTTTTGTTTTTTTTTTTAAATGAGTTATGGGGGTTGCCAGCTTACAAGGTCTACCGCTGAGGCTGTTTTCCTCTACAGGTCACATTTCTCAACCAATAAAAAAAATACAATAAAAAAATTAAAAATAAATAAAATACAATCGAAGAGAGGAATCCCATACCACCAGACGTATGCTAGATATGAGAGTGAATGGAAAAGCAGGTAGGGGTAGACCCAGAAAAGTATGGATGGATTGCGTGAAAGATGATATGTGTAAGAAGGGAGTGAATAGTGATGTGACGTCTGACAGGGATGAATGGAAGAAGAAAACATATTGCGCCGACCCCAAATAAAGGGAACAGGGCAGGAGAATGATGACAATAATATGATATGAAGGTTGCCTGGAAGAAATTGCTACCTTAGCAAAAAGGCCGCCTATCTGTACACTATTATTTGAACTGCTTTTTTTTTCTCTGTGTATTTCTTGTGTGCAATAAAGTATATTCTATTCTAATAAAAATAAATAATATTCGAGATAAATAAATTTCAAGGGGTCGGGGATGTTTGTGGAGAAAAAATAAATATAAAGGGATATACAGACTCGCGAGGTCTACACAGAGCCGCTAGTAAATAGCAGCTTTGATGCCCAGTGCTCCAGTTCAACCGGCGCGTGTCGTTTGTTCCGCAACAGACCGTTTACTGTAGCAAAATAAAACAAAACCTCTCAGGCCAGTCCATGAAGCTGAACAAATTTTGATCTGGAATGTTTTCTCAGGATATTTATTTTTATATTTTTACTAGCGGTCCGTCCGTGGCAACGCGCGCGTGTTGTAAGATTTTCCCTTGGGAATAGGACTTTATTCCCGTAAAAAGAATCCTATGTTAGGTTACAAACTATCTCGTTTCCAAATTTCATCCAAATCCGTTGACTACTTTAAGCGTGAAGGCAAAATAAACATCTAAGTATATTTTCACATATTTTATAGATAGATAAAGCGTTAACTTGATACTGCAGAGACATCATCAACATCATCATCAACGGCCCGTTACAGACACATACATAACAAAATTAAATCTAGCCTATTTACTATGAATAACATTTTGCTTTTATCATCCCTTTGAGGATACCACCACCACCACCCTTTGGTGGGGGAATATTATTCCAGCACTTTGTCGCATGATGGCGAAAGCTTCTCTCCAAAGCCGCAGTACGATTTACGAGTATAATATTAGTGTGATAAGTAAATATCAATATAGTAAAGTATGGTTTCCCTTCCAGGACGAGATAAGCGTGGACTGCCTGGACTTCAACAAGAAGATCCTGCACACGGCGTGGCACCCGCTCGAGCCCGTCATCGCCGTCGCCGCCACCAACAACCTCTTCCTCTTCCAGGACAAGTTCTAGCACGCACACACTCACATACACAACCCCCGTCTACCTTACCACACATACACACGTATTCATATCCAGCCTCGCATCGTACGGACGAGGCGTCTTTTAAGGGCGTGTGGGGGTTAAGCGCGTAGGCCAACTTACGCTGGTAAAAACATGTTGAAATTACATTATCAAAACTGTCGTGAGACGTAATTCACTGTTAATTAATTCAGTCAACTCACGATTTTGTTAGCTGACTAGTTGCGGTCCTGTCGATGGTCCTTCATCGGGGTGAATGGGAACGTGGTTAAATGTTGAATCCAGTATAAGTTGAGCTGATCGGTTGTGGTGGTGCGGTTAATGCTGCGCAAGCGCTGGGGCGTGTTTCGAATTCGAACTTATTGGATGCTAGATTCGACGTATTCTAAATAAAATAAATATTTGGGGACATTTCTCACACACGGCATTTCAGGTCCTATACTAAGCAAAGCTTGTACTTCTATTTAATATACACAGTAACGTGCTGGTCTTGCTTTTTGAAGCAGTGTTTAGATTTGATAACTAATTCGTAGTACAATGCTTTGTTCGTGTCTGCGTCGGCTCAGTAGTTGAAAATGCAATCTACAGAGACGTCATTAGTTAAAAATCAAATCATGGTTGGAATCAGTGGATTCGACGAATCTGGAAATATAGCCAATTCGAAACATGACCGTGAAGATGATGAATCCGGTATAAAAACGTCTGGACAGAATAACATGCTGCTCGAAAAGACAGTCGTTTCTGTGTCGATTCAGAGCGTATCTGAATTAAAAAAGATCATGTTGAAACACTACCTAGCTATCCGCAACTAAACATCGTTGATCAAACAGCTTCATTTTGAGGTCAATATTCAGTCCAGCGCTCTTACAGAATATAAACCAGTGCCCGCCGCGCGCAATATCGAATTACGTCACATATTAGCTCAGAGAAGGCTTTCTCTTTCTGACGAATAGCATCTGTGAGCGATAGAAAGGGATAAAATATGGAAATGTCAAATCAGCGTCTTTTTTTGAGTGTAAGAGAGTATTGCTTTGTGTCGTCACTTATTTCTTTCATTTGTTTCAATATATGAATATGCTATTTGTCAGTGATAGCTGTCGTTCATAAATTCCTTTGTTTTTTTCCGAAATAGAAAATAAAAAACGAGTATTTTTATGGTGAATAAATTTTGGTAAAGTCACAAAGTAGCGCAAACAACCTATTTTTATTTAACTGACTTCAAAAAAGGAGGTTCTCAATTCGGCTGTATTTTTATTTATTATCTTTTGTTTCATTCAAAGTCGTGCTATTGACTAACATCACTGAAGTTTTGTTATAAAGCGAAAATGACATGTTGTTCGTTTTTGTGAAACGTTTCTGCGCAAAAAGCCCAATATCACTATGACGCCATCTCAGATTAGATAGTATTGTTTGCCTCTGATGTGAACATTACAAATTTCAAATTAAATCAAGTACAAAAAAGCAGACATTTCCATTATTAGTCGAGCTTCCATACGACCTGTGTAACCATTTAATACGACACATGGCTAATGCTCCGTTTGCGTCGACGTCCGTTATGCTAACCGTCGGTTAACAAACCGCCGGTTAGCGCAGCCGGCCCCATAGCCGGTCTAGCTAGCTAGCAACGTAAGTCCGTTAAACTTGATAATTTATACGCTTTTCATACTTAAGGTTCTAAGCGTAAACTAAGTATTTATTGTTTAATAAAAAACTAATACAAAAAAAAACATTAAAATAAGGTGATGCTTGCTACCTTAACTGAAATGAGATTAGTTAGGAATATCAAAATGATATCTTAATAGGACGTTCCAGGGTGAGTGTTACTTTGAATTTAAGGAAAGCGATCGGTTAACTAATCAACCAATCACGTTATGAGAGCTAAAGTTTTGCTATTTGCTGATTGTTTTTGAAAGTTAGCTTTCTGAATAATGCACTTGAACAAACTTTTTGAAAGTCTAATAAGAAGTTTTTTAAATTGAAAGTAACAAGACCCGGCAACATTGGTATTAATGATTACTCATTTGAAAGATGTTGTGAATATCAATATTGTACAGAATCCACCGCTTGTAACAGTCGATTATTGTAGGAAGATACATACAGTAACTTATCTTGAATTTAAGAGCTTTCTTTGTTCAGGGTACTTTCAGGCAATCACCCTCTAAATTCTCCAAGGTTAGAAAAATATAATTGCAAGAGTTTCGTTTAACGCCAACTCGGCCCTCGTACAACAATCGACTGTACGTAAATGGACTTGGCTGAGAGAAGAACAAACTAACGTCAAAACCATTTGTTGTTAGTTTATGTTATTCAACATTTATACCCTACTCTCAGACTTGTTCGTTTAGGGGTTCATGAAATATACATGTGGAATCGGGTTAGACCTTACTAAAAAAGCCCTGATGTCCTTGTAAATTAGCCGGTCTTGTTGGTAAAGGCCGATTTACATTGAGTCAGTCGCTGGCGTCAGTGGGCACTGGATAGACGAGCGCCCTATACACACTAACGCTTGCATGTTAACTCTTGTTAAAAGTGCTCGTCTGTCCTGTACTGAGTGACGTCAGTTACTGACTCAGTGTAAATCGGCCTTAACGCAAGAATATAGTCAAGCCAGCGGTCCGCCCGTGGCTACGCTCGCGTTGTGTAAGATTATCCCGTGGGAATAAGACTTTCCCGTAAAAAGTATCCTATGTGTTAATCCAGGGTACAAACTATCTCTATTCCAAATTTCACCCCAATCCGTTCAGTAGTTTTTGCGTGAAAGAGTAACAAACATCCATCCATACATCCATACTTACAAACGTTCGCGTTAGGATAAGAAAGGATTAGTAAGGAGTTGAGTGGAGTTGGTTTAGTAAGGATTAGCTCCTTGAATGTCAAAACAATACGCAAATTGCTCGCGGCCGTTTGCGTACATCACATACCATTAAGTTGTAATAATAAATCTTAAATTGTATATAATTATTCGCAAACTTGGTTTAAACTTTTAATTTTGATCAGTCTATTTCCTTAGATAGTGCTAAATAATTTATTCTCAATACATTGTATACTGTACCCGATTCCGCGTGCAGTGGCAGTGAGCCCCGCGCGTCGCACTGAGAACTCAAACACATACGTAATCAAACGTCTTCTTGCACGTCGGTTTTTACCGCCTCGTGCCTTACACTGTATGTAGTTTTGTTATCTATTTATTATTTTACTATTTTTTACCCTTGTGATTGTTTTACTTATGAAGTAGGCGGGCGTGAAGGATTGATGAGGCAAACATCGTTATTCTAGCCCTGCTTTGTAAAATAAGTCGTTGATACAGGTTGGCTAACCGAAGAGCGAAATTCGATTGTCAATTTAGATCAGTATCAATCAAATTATTATGATTTGTTATTGTGGTAACTGCTGATAATAGTTAGTGTAACCGGACACTCAAATCTTTGGGAGATACTGCGTCTTATCTTACAATTAATGTGGTTAGAATATTTTCTCATAAGGTCGTCAAATCAAAACGTTATTTCTCACACGACGTCATTTCTCACAGAATGATGTTACAATCAAATATGGTGTAGATATGAATGTTCCTAACAAAACGATGTCAGGTGATGCGGTGTAATACTGAAATCTGACGCGGAACAGTTCTTGTATATGTGCTACTTCATTGTAAATAATATAGTTGTTATGACGACAGGTAAAACTCATCAAAACCTAAACGATATGAAATCAGAAACATCGGGATTCATTGGGCATAAATACTTACGGAAACATTTCGATTACTATGTGATTTTTTTGTTTATTGATTAATGTTATGTGTAAGGAAACTTAACAGTATCTAAATTTTTAATAGTGAGTCTGTTCAACAGATCTTGACCAAATATCACTAAATATTGGCACCAGTTTGCCAACACAATAGTTTCGTACGTATCTGAATTTGAAAGGGGGCAACCCAAAATGGGCTTAGCTTTGAACAGCCACAGCAAAAAGAAATCACGAAACATTTTGAAATAATATATAATGAATTTAGCCGCCTGGGAGGAGTATCAAAATAAATGTAAAAAAATAATGTTTTGTAAGACTTTCAATCGATCGATAACGCCAAAACTAGTGTTGCCAAATACATTCTGACGAAAGTAATAAGTACTTTGATACTAAAATTACAACATTTATGTGATATCCTTATTACGGACAACTCAAAACAGTCAATATAATAATAATATTTTTATGTTCATACTGAAGCCCAGAGGTCAAACATTTTGGTTTCTGTCCTTTATCTACTACGTACTACTTTTCAAAAATATGATTTCTAGATCCTTGGTCGAGATTTGTGGAATATTCCGAAAGAATAATGTAAATAATGCGATCGAATGGAGGCCTGAACAGTGTTATAAATATAGAACTATTTTGTCACAACATGTATGTACAGATGTTATATATTTTGTACTTTGTGTAAAGCTTGATAAAGAAATTATGTTCAACAATATTTTGAAATTGAGTTTTTGATGGTTTCATCTATATTTTGTTCAGTTATTTGAACTATGCTCTGTGTGTGCTTTAGTTAGGAACAAGCTGTGAACAAATGTAGTTGGTTAATGAATTGAATATACATTTACGAGTTAAAGTATTGTGTCGTGGTCGGCTGCTTTCTCCTCGACATAATATGCAATGAATTTGGCAAAAAAAATCTTAATTCGTCGGTAAAACAGTAAAAAACAAAAGACGAACATACTTAGCTGTACGAGCCAACGCGGACTATGCGTTCGATCATCCTTCTATAGACGGCTTCCCTTGTGCAAAAGCCTCGATAGCAAATGTATAGTGTAATGTACAGTCTGTTTAATGCAGTGTACTATAGATACTGTCGTACAATAACTATAATTATTAAAGATTGACGCTAAAACACAGCAATAAATGTCAAAAAATTATGTCGAGTAAAGCTATAATATTAAGATTAATTTTATAAGTTCCATTATAACAATGCAATAATGTAATAGTGCTGCGATGTGAAAGAGTGAGACCTTAGATTATTCTGTTGTTTCTAACTTTAGACCGCACCGGGCGACTAATTCAGGCACTTCCATTGTCTTTTGTCCAAGTCCTTGATTTTTAAGTGCAAAATTATTTCTCCTTTGTTGGATTGAATATTTTACACAACTGAAAATAGGTTCTTGACTTGTATTAATCTCCATATCTTTTGATGTTGATCGATTTGTATAGGATGTGTTAAGTTTTAGTTTTTTTTTTCTTTTTGTAAGGGGCTCGGTCAATTCCTCTGGCGGGCTAGATGTAAGCGAACACAATTTCAAAAGCTATCCGCTATGAATTCATTGGCCGATAGGAAGTGATAAATTAAATGTGTGATAATTATTATAAAAAGCCTTCGCAGCTACGTTACTTTGCTTCGGAAGCATAAAGGAATTGACTACGTCCCCCTGTGTCGGTATATCAATGTAAAAATATCGTGAGTAGAGTAAATGCAAAGACATGTGTGCGAGCGAGATGGTACGAGTGCAAGAGTGAGAGCGGGATGCGTGCTCGTTCTAATTTAAGTCTAGTTTATAGTTAGGCAAAAACTGTGAAATCGCAGAACAGTGAAACATTAAAAAAAATCAGGTTTTTCTTTCCTGCGTCGAGGGATCAACAGATTGCTTGTGATAATCGCAATGTGCGGTGTGTTAGTGGATTTTGGACTAAATTGGACGTGAATAAACGGTGATTCTGTAGTTTGGTCCGGGAATGGTCCTCGAAGCGATCGTTGACAACGAATTGTACGTACGTGGTTGTGTTTCGCGCCTCGCCCGACATACGGACGCTTTAGCTGTCTGGTGTGACAGAGAAGGCAATATAGCTTTCTATTCTTTCATATTCGTATAATAGCCAGTGCTAAGAATGTTTCTACGAGTGTAGCAATATGGTGTCTTATCTTAGCGCGGCCACTAGTAAATTTCGTAAGTTTAAAACATGGATTTGGCATAAATTGCCACCAAGAAATTAAGAAGTTTTTATACCGAAAATACTATCGAAACCGACGACGTGGGAGTCGGCTCCTGGACATCTAAAAAATTGATTGTGATTATCTTTTAAATTACAGACTGCCGAATTCATGATGCCACACTCCTGGCAATAATTTCCAATAGTCAGATACTCGCTACATAACGTGGTTGTTGGGATTCAGAAGGCCGTACCAACTAATAAAAAAGGCGTGAAAGTCGTTATAATTATCTTCTAAAGTAATAAGCCAAATTATTGCCTAAATATCCATGTAATCAAACTTACAGAATTCACTAGTGGCCGCGCCAAAATAAGGCCACGTAGCAATGCGCTTATTATTGTATACTTATGTTCAGGTTTAGTTAAAGTGTCCTACTAGCTTTGCGAGCTGATATTGTAAATGTTGTAACGCGACAAGTTAACAAAGAATGTGCCTACGGATAGTGACTTACGTGTTTTCACAAATTGGTTTTCGTAATTTGTAGTGGTAAAAGCATGAAATGCTTACTTAATTGATCTCATGCATAGGCACTATCTTTGTTAGCTTGTCAAGTAATATAAAAAATAACTGTAACTGAGTATTGTATATTTTCGGTGCAGTCGGCTGAAAAATGAAGTAAACATCTAAAAATAAGTCTGTTTGTAATCTGAGGGTAGTTAAATACTGTATGGTAATTTTGTATGGAAAATGTGCCATGAGTGTCGAGGAGGGCGCGGACACAACGCACAGGAAAAGTTGTAGTAAGAGTGGCGGCCGCAAGATTGACTACGTTATTTGATACCAGAATAAGCCCCATGGCACATGCACATAAAAGTGATGCCAATAAAAAAAAAAATAAGATGACTTGAATTGCTAAAAACTAATTCCGGTACTAGTATGTTCTATATTTTACTTTTGGTCAATCGTATTATGAATATGTGTTACGGGGCTTATCTTAGTATCAAGTATCGTAGCCAATCTTGCGGCCGCCGCTCGTACTATTGTTGAATCCAAAATATTTCCTATAATAAATTTTTATATCTGAATTTTGGAGTTTCATTTATTATTTATTATATAATAAAACTGTTCGTTTGATCCAATATATTGTAGTCGACGCTAAGTTTGTCAAATACCTACACACTTACAACACACCATAACAATAAAAATAAAATAAAAAAAGCAGTGCAATTTTCATCGTTTATTCATAAATACCCACAAATCACAATAATGTGTATCACAAAGACCCTTAAAAATAGTACGGCAATATTTTACTCTTACATAATCGTCGCCCTTGATGGCAGAGTCGCGTATTAAAAAAAGGCTTGGTTTAGCAGTAATATACTGCCATGTTCTAAAGAACCTTACAAAACAATGTAATTGTAAAAATACCCCGGAGACGATAATAAACTCTACAAGTAACTAAGATAAGCTATTTACAAGCTACCCAAAGAGCTATTTTATAGCTCAAAATATTCATTGTTATATAAGGTGTAAATAAATTAGCTGACACTATATTAAGGATCAACCTACCCATGAAACTGAACAACTTTCCCTAAGAAACATGGGCTGTCATGTCGGCGCGGTATTGTATGAAAGGGACAACTTTTTCTGTCGTCCGACAGCCCATGTTTCTTGGGGAAAGTTGTTCAGTTTCATAGGGTAGGTTGATCCTTTAAAATAGTGTCAGCTAATTTATTTACACCTTATATGTAATAATATCAAGTAAAACTTTGATCTTGAGCAAGCGGACAGTGCATAAAAGATCTTTGATAAAAGAGTAGACAAGAAAGGAAAAGCTGTGCGGAGTCAACTAAGAACTATTCGACTTCCTGGGCCCCGTTTCACGAAGCAACAAGTTACAATTTGATTTACATTGCGTAGCCAATTCGCCTAAACTGTAAGCCCTTATCGTTTTATCTAATCGTCTACGCAAAGTACGTCGAATTGTACTTGTAACTTGTAGCTTCGTGAAACGGCCCCCCGTGGTTATATTTCCGGTTTATGCGGTGTTGCCAGCGTTGTTTTTTTTCTTTTACTCACGGTAAATTCTTTGTAATGGATTTATTTTTGTAACAAATTCTCAAAACCGATACTACCTAAGTTAGGTACTAATTTTGATATTGATCAGAAAAAACTTTTAGGTCAATCTCTCTTCTTCTAATCTTCTCTTCTTCTTCTCTTTTCTTCTTCTTTTTTTTAATAAAGAAGAAGGAAAATAAATAATTACTAATGCAGGTATATTCATGCACTTCCAAACATACCTATACTATAGGTATCTGTTTTCTAAAATTTAACATAATCATTTCATAGATAATTATCTAAGTACTTAAATGTAATGACCGAAATATTTCTCATCTGAATTAACGTGGCTTATTATGTATGACACTGGAGCCGTTGGTTTCTTCAATATTATATAGACTAAAGTGTGATCGCGTTTTATAAACCCTCCTCCAAATTACAATAGGGAATATGCACTTTTTTTTAAATTCATTAATTGAAATATTTCATTCAAGTTCCAGATAAACATATAAAAAATAATTATTCAAATATCTTGCTCAGAAACAGCTTTAAAGGTGAAGGTTAGACAGAGAGGTCCGACGCGGCGCGGGCCATACAACCGCTATAGAAAATTTTGTTTTCATAAGAGGGACAGATATATAATGTATCTAGGTTTATTTTTTGATCAATTTCGATTCTGTTTTGACTATCAGTATTCTATTTTTGTATACTTTCAGATGAACTATGAAAAAAATATATTTTTTTCATATATTTTTATTATATATTTTTTTTTTATGCATATTCCCTATTATAAAGGTTGTTAATTCGCGATCGCACAGAAACGTAACTTTGTGCTGCCTGTAAACATTGTTTTGGCTAATCACGTCATTAGCTTGTGTATTATATGTGTTAGTTACCCACTTGATTTTAAACTTAAGATTCGTATCGTAAGCACCGTCAATACTACGTCTTCTTATATTTGAGCTTGAGAAGGCAAAGCGCCAGCGTCACCACGATCCACGCCAGGGTGACCAGGAATCCTTGGTAGACGGAAGTGTCGGCCAGGCCGTAGCCCTTCTCCATGATGTCCCTTAGGGAACGAGACGGGATGGTGAAAGGCAAGCTTAGGGCGAAGTAGCGCAGACCGTCCGACATCGCTTCTAGAGGCCACAGGATTCCTGTAAGAGATAAATATGGTAATATACATCGATTTATTTTTTACAGACTAAAAAAATAATATAATAATAATATCGTCCAGAAATGTAGCAAGCTGAAGTGGCAGTGGACTGGCCACGTCTGTCGCAGAACCGACGAGCGTTGGAGCAGACGGGTTCTCGAATGGAGACCGCGTCTCGGGAAACGTAGTGTGGGACGCCCCCCTGCCAGGGGGACTGATGACCTGAGGAAGGTCGCTGGTGGTGGCTGGACGAGGAAAGCGGGTGATCGTGCGCTTTGGCGTGCCCAAGGGGAGGCCTACGTCCAGCAGTGGACTGCAATAGGCTGATTGATTGATTGATTGATTAGGCTTCTAAAGGGGTCCGTAATAAGCGACAAGTTACAAAAACTTTATGGTAGGTAAAAACCAATCCGCATCTGCTATACTACTTTGATATAGGTACTTTCAGTTCGGGAAAAAGGGTAAAACATAACATAAGCTTTGTTTGGGGTTAACTAATATTATACGCATAGGTACGCATATTATACGCTCCTAAAGGAAAATACGCTAATCTTTGTAAAGTATTTCTTAGTGCACCTATCGCATATCTGGCACTAAACCCATGCCCTGGTGACAACCTACGGGAAGATATGGCCTTATC
This sequence comes from Carpatolechia fugitivella, assembly GCA_951230895.1. NCBI lineage: Eukaryota > Metazoa > Arthropoda > Insecta > Lepidoptera > Gelechiidae > Carpatolechia > Carpatolechia fugitivella. The sequence continues at coordinate 4,500,974 of OX579667.1, read as the reverse complement.
CTTAAGCCGGACACTACTCACCGCACAGCAGGATCATAGGGTAGAAGCTCCCAGTAGCCACGAAGAAGGCCAGCGTGTAGCTGTTGCAGTAGATGGAGAGGAGGAAGCCGTAGCACATCCCGCTCAGGCCCTGCAGGAAGAGCAGCAGGCCGCTCGTCACGATGGAGCCGCGGGAAGGCAGCGCGTAGCCGCCGAACGCCAGCGCTAGCATCTCTAGCGTCTGGATGATTACACATTTTGTTAGGTTAGGTTATTGTTACCTTATTTGTAAGTACTGGCGGATAATATTTTAAAATCTTTGATGTTATTTGAATTATTTAAAAACTAATCTATTTCGAGCGATTTCTGAGCCGTTCAAATGTTGACACTCATGTGATGATGTGGAATTTCTAAATGATAAAAAATATAAAACAATATTATATTAATAGTTATCGTGTTTAACTTAAAGTATACAATATGGCCTCCACCCCGTCTCATATGGTGGAGGCGCCGGGTATAGGTATGTACTCACTCATACCTAACACATTTTTATACAACAGAGGAAAGTTGTAAAAACATTTTTATTTAGAAAAAGAAAAGCACAGAAGATGCGAATCCTGTGGAGTTTCTTTCGGCCATTCTTCTCCACAGTGAGCGTACACTTGTAGTGAACGGGGGCCTTGCATTGACGTCGGAAAATGATTTTCTTAAATCTTACTTCGAATAAAGATATTTTTATCTATCTTATAGACTGGTAATATTGAAAGAGCTTAGTAGGAGTACTAGCAGAAAAAGATTTAGGACGCTAGGAGCAATGCCATGGTCACTACGGTAGGTTCGGTATAGCGCACTATCACTTGACTATCACTATATCTGATGAACTAACATTAGCATCTCGGTCTGAATGTAAGAAGAAGGAATTCGAGTGAAACATATTTTATTGATTATAATTCAGAGAGTAATAAACATTGCAAAGATTGACGAAGAGTCTATGCCCGAGGTCTATGCTCGAACAGAAGCAGATCATGATGGACAGTTCTAAGTGGAGAGTAGAGCCAACTGGACGTCAACGACCCTCAGCGACCTCGCTGCCTGAACATTTAGACTGTTCTAATGCAGTCTGTGTAAATATCACAGTTGTTCTTTTTTGGGAAGACAAAAGTAGACTATTTAAGACTTTTGAGAGCTGTTGAAAGTTGACATAACATGACCTTTTGGGAAATGGTCTATATGGAAAGACCTAAGCGGAAGCAGAGGTTAGCAAGTAATTCTCACCTGTATGACGATGACAGCGGTCTGTAGCGTGATGTGCACGTACAGCATCTCCTTGGGCTTGACTCCGGCGACCGCGCTGCGCTCCCACACGCCCTCGAGTCGGTCCGCGATCATCAGGTTAGACGTCACGATCGCCGATAGGAAGAAGATTATCCTGCGATAAGGAGATGGTTTGCAGAGCCGGTCTGAATTTGTCTGTAAATTTATGCTGGGTCTACTGCTTCAGGGTATTATGTAAGGAGCGCAGAACGGTATTTCGGAAAACCATTCATTAATGTAATTGTTCGCCAAAAAAATATCGATGTCGAAATCTTATTTCAAGATGAAAAGTGTTATCGTTTCGCCAATGCATAAGCAATATAATTTATTCAATAGTATAAGTGAACCTAATGATGTTTTGGTTGATGCAGTTCTAATATTGATGCTAGTGTTGCCGCTCGATAGTTCAATATCGATAGCCTATCGATAGTTCTTTTAGTGCAATACTATTGATAAGCAGCAATACTATCGATAGTATCCATAATGTTGGCTGTGTTTGGAATTGGTATTGAAAAGCAATTTCAAACGATGAAGCACTGTAGCTGAGCGCAAGTGATTTGAATATAGTATTTGGAATCAGCTAATCACGGCGTTAGAGTTGGTCGAGGAGTTGATTGAGACTCATTCGGTTAATATTCAAGTTAATCTAGGAACTCATTTGCATAATTATATGAGATAGTGAATAAAGACTTCATCAACATCAACGGCCCGTTACAGTCCACTGCTGGACTATGAGCCTCCTCCACTCCGCGTGTTTGGTTTTGCCATAATCTCCACGCTTGGCAGGCGGGTTGGAGATCGCAGATTAAAAGGTTACTGTATCAGAGAGCGCTGCTGCCCGTTCCCTGTTTAATGTGTAGTCCCTAAGTCGCCTCTTACGACACCCACGGGAAGAGTAGGGGTTGGTGACATATGTATTCTACTCTGCCGTCACCACACAGAATAAAAACTTACGTCATCATTATTCCTGGAGCCATGTAGCCGACCATCTGCGTGTTCATCTCTCCGTAGATCGGCTGTTGGAAGTGCACTGGAATCTGTAGGTACACAGTTACATATTAATGTGCTGCAAATTCAAATAAGTTAGGACCCTAAAACCAGTAACATGCAGTATATTAAGGAGCAACGCAACCAGATTACCAGACCTCTCGTTGTAAGGTCAAGCAAAATGGTGAATTAAGTAATTTACTTAGTACCTACTTGCCATTCTGCATATAAATTAACACCCTCTGATGATGTCTGAGATGATGTGCGAAAAAAACAATTAATGTAAGCTTACATCAACAGCTCATACCTATACGTCCCCACCGAGGGGCTCGAGCCTACCCTGAATTAGAGCGATTAAGCCTTAGTCGACCACGCTGGCCCAGTGCGGGTTGGTTGACTTCACCACAAGCTTTGAATTTCTTCGCAGGAGGGTGCAGGTTTCATGTTTTCCTTCACCGTAAGAGCGTCGAATAAACGTACATATGAATTCGAAATTCGAGAACACATTGGTACGTGGTGGGGATCAAACCCGCGTCTCCCGGACGGGAGGCAGCGGCCCTAGCCACTAGACCACCGACGAAGCTCTTATGTAAGCTTAATCTAAATATATATAGAGAGAGAGGAGAATATAATAGGTACGCAAAATTTTAAAGTATTTGTATGAAGAAGAGATTGAAAATCATGACAAGCGCTGATAATGTAAAGTGGATTGAATAGATATTATTAGTTGATAATTAGTCATACATACTTTTACCTTTGTGTTGTTTATACATTTGTGATTAAACGGGCACTGGCTGAAATTTTACATGGTAAAATGTACAAATTATATGATACATAAAACATAATAAATGGAATACATAATATAAAATGTACATATCATACAGATTAATTACATGAATTGGATAACAAATAAGCACATAATTTTTCTTAGCTTATCCAGTATAATTAATAAATAAATGTGATATATTATGTAAAATAAGTCTGGAAATCTTGTATGTAGGCGTGCTTGCATCGATAAATAATATAAATATGTTGATATTATATTTGTTCTGTTCTGTCATAAATTACCTGCACCAAGTTTTCGTTCCTGTCACAGGCCTTCATCACCCGCCTCGTGAAGCTCTCGTACGCCTTGAGCAGCTGGGACTTCAAGTAGTACGAGATTTGGTGGTCTGGAAGAGCAGAAGATGTTTTAATTACAATAATTGAAATTGCTTCAAATCTGACCAACTGCTGACGAAGTTTGATACTATAAATTATTTCTTCCAGATGGACGAAATAGAAATTAGCAGTGAGCGTATGCATATCATTCGCTCTTCGTATAAACCCTAGGGGTTTCTAGAAGGGTGTCTTAGTTTATACTTATAATAAAGATTGGTGATGAGAAAAAAAAAATTGTAATCAGCTCAAATACGTCCTCACCACCAACACCATCATCATTGCAGCACCATGTTGAGTAGTCATCCGTCATATTAATGTTAGTTAGTATACCTAAGCACTTTGTGTACAGAGCCTGCCACTCACATAATTCCTCCTGGATGCTCAAAGGTTGACTGGAAGAGATCCCTCACGGGATAAGTCTGCCTTTGCACTGTAAACTTTCCTTGTGTCTTCTTATTGTAATGTTTACTTTCATTGCGCAATAAAGTGTTTGCATACATACATACGAGTACATTTCGTGTAGTAAGTGGTGGGTCTCCAAAACCGGTTTGGCAGGGAACAGTGTTTAAACCCCTAGAAGGTTAGACAACGAGTTCTAAGGGCAGAACCTCGACCGAGGAATCATTTTTAGCTTGTCTGTTGCAGATATAGCGTCTTGGTTAGCATTGCACACGTAGTTCCAAAAAAACTTTAAGACTGCGTTTCAAGTCCGCACTTCAAGGAGAACTCATCATCATCATCGTGTGGGTTGTAAGGTCAACCCTGGTGTCAGTGTTATAGAGCCGCCAAACGGCTTAACGTGCCTTCCAAAGCACGGAATCATCTTTCTTTTCGGATAATCAGGTGATTCAGCCTGCAATGTCCTAATCAAACTGGAGAAAGTCTCACAAAGAGATTATTACTTGATAGTTTCCCCACCGGGAATCGAACCCGAAACCTGCGTAATGGGCGTCGATATCTCCTCCACTCGGCTACGGAGGCTGAGAAGGTCGTCGAGTGGTGATCACGAACCGGAAGACGCAGCTTGGTGAGTGTGACAAATAAACAAAAGAAATAAACGAAAAATCAATACAAATCACAAATAAATATTTTTGTCCTTGTATTAGAGCCCCCACAAGGTGGACAGACGATCTGGTGACGGTCTGAAGCGTAAGACCGGTTGCTGCAGAGATCGAGATCCTTACAAGCTGAAATGATGATGGTAATGTCTTACTGGTCATGTCGAGCCACACGCTGATAGTGCTGCTGTCTACCACATCATCATCCACGTGTCCCTCCCTGACCCTCGTCGTGAGCGCCTCGCTGAAGTTGTAACTGAAGTGGAGAGCTCCGTACAGCTTGCCCTTCACTATGGCTTCTTTTGCTTCCTTCGTACTGTTGTACGGGGTCTGGAAGAAATTAATTACATTGAAAAAATCAAACAATGGTCCTGGAAAAGGGAAATGAGAGGGCTGAGCGGGAGCGTGATGCCAACAGCAAGACTGATAGTTGTGGTGATCCTTAGCGAACCTTTGTCATATAGGAGACATCTTTGATAGAGGAGAGGATAGGTTGAAATATTCAGTCATGAGGATGATGAAATTATCTAAAAAGTTTTTTAGAAAGAAAAAAAAAGAAGAAAGAAAAAAGAAAGAAAGAAGTTTTTTTATGATTTTCGGACGCAAGGCTTTCTTGACTTTAGATACGTTATCATCATGTCGTTCGTGCCGTATAGCACGACGCGACTTCTAAAATAATGTACTGTCAATCCGGATTGTAGGTGTAGTGAGCTCTGATGTGGCTTGCAGACTCGTATTATGCTTAGATGTCTTCAGTAACAAATGACGTGCGATGATTTTACTCCCATTCCAAATATATTCATAAAAGTATCTCACCTGTGTCAATTTCTTCTTTTCCATCTCCTCGAGGTACCAGCAGCTCAGCATGTAAGCGCTGCAGAACTCGTCGTTGTCATGTTTCATTATTACTCGTAAACTGCTATTCCTACAAATATCTAACCCATCTGGAAAATAAAAGGGTATATTAGGGATTGGTCCTTCCTTGCAACCTATCAACATTGAATTACTTTTTCCGAATGGGTTGGTTGACGTTGTAGTTTTACCAATAAGGTTTGAACATCCTCACTGACCACAAATGTCACATATGTGGTCTTTTAATTTAGGGGAGCTCTGATATAACGAGAATTGATATAATTGAATGCCAACGACGACAGCGACATGTTCAAGACCTGAATCTGCATATTCTTATCCTATCTTCTGCCACTGGAATTTTAGTTTCTAGGAGAGCCCTTGTTTCTTCCGCCTCATTCATGTAACGCCAAGTACTGAAACGCTCTAAGTCATAGGTAAGAGTGTATGTCATCGGTGTGAATAAGCTTCTTATGGGTAAACGTATTCTACTCTCAACCTCGTCTTTACTGTCCATCAGGTGAGACTAAAGTAAAACGTAAGACCATAATCTTAAAAGTAAATTAAACGATTTATGCAGCGAGTGTCGATTCGTCTGACATCGAATCTCTCCAAGTCGAGTCCTTTTGCATCGAGGTTATTTTGCGTAGACTCCTTCCAGATAGCGTACAGTTGTGAGAATAAGTAATTTCGGCCACACTCAACTCTGCTCAGTGGGCGAGTTATCCATTATTAAAAAGTTCTTACTGCTGGTCTCATTCTTCTTACAAGCATAATGACAGCTGTCAAAATTCTAACGGTCATATCTTGGAAACTCAATAGACCAATGTCCTGGACTACTGGTGTGTAGGAACAAATGATAGGTCTCAACGTGATCTTCATTTTCGATGACAGCTGTCATAATTCTAACGGTCATATCTTGGAAACTATTGGTCCTGGACTACTGGTGTGTAGGAACAAATGATAGGTCTCGACGAGATCTTTATTTTCGATGACAGCTGTCAAAATTCAAACTTAGAGGACTTACATGGCGAGAAGGCGGCTTCTTCGTTGACCACCGCCAGCTTGAGCTCCCGGGGGTCGTGGCCCACTGCTGCGAAGAACGCCACCACTTGGATGATGGGGAACAACACTGAGAAGATCAGACCACTGGGGACAATATGGAACAATCATCATTTCAGCAGAAAGATGTTCACTGGATAAAGGTCCCAAGAATCTCTACAATGAACTGCACTGTTAGCACCCTCGCGACCTTAACTAGATCATCGGTCTAACTTGTAGGGAGTCGGTTGTCAGGGCCTGCGCTTACGCTACGACACTATGGAAAATTGGTAATTGTTGCTCTGTTGGTGAACTGATTAAACTGCTGATCTTAACTGTTCATCAAAGTTGTTAATACCCCATTGGCCATATTACAGTGAAATATTTGTAAATACGAATCTCTTTTCAAGGTCCAGGTCATCGGAAGGGTTGTGCTGTAATCGCTTCTGTCCCATTATGGTGGGTAATTCCATAGACATAGAGTATAGGTAGATAAAGGAAATCCAATTTATTTTTAAATGCTACAAATGATTATGTTATTTTTAAATGTGTACACATGCCGGCGGTGTCAAAAGCCGTTTACAATTTTCTTGGGCCGCGCAACTCTATGTCAGTGCACGCTAAGCGTTCGTCTTGACATTGTTCCAATCTCCTTGCATAGAGTTGTTCATAACCCCGTATCCTTTAAATATCCCTGTATAGAGTGATGAATGAGGACTTACCCGGGATGCCTAGAGAATTGTTGTAAACTTTTTATAAATACTGCCTTGTACCGCGACTTCGCTCGACTCGACCTCCTTTCTTTTGGTTCCTCTTTTTTGGTTAAAACCTGTAAAAGTAACATCAAGTAAGTTTTTTTCATTTTTGATGGCATCTTCGCATAGTGGCGTTGATAAGACGTATGGTTAGACCTTATCTTAAACCCAATCATCCTATCCTGCCCCCGTCTGGGGACTCTTGATGAGGCCTACTATTAAGGGTTGAAATTCAGTAAAGGGTTGATTGTATGGAAAGACTTAGTTGAGGTTCGCACAAAACCGCAAAGGTTGGCTTGAAAAAAACGAAGGATGCCCTGCAAATGGGTAGGAAAATGATGAAGAGAGTTAAGGGCAGTATTACACTTACATCTGTACTACTGGTGACTACGTTAAAGGATTCACTGGACTGATACCGGCTGTCCACCGGCGGTATCCTACTCTCCGGGATCACGTCAGGAGAACTCGTTAATGCTGGAATAAAATAAAATTAGGTATGCTGTGTAACTGATAGGTAAATGCGCGAGGTCGTGTTTAAGGGGTTTGCATCTATTAATCAGGCGGTTACAATTATAAGGTTTTATTGTTACAGATTACGACGAAATATCAAATAATTATAAAGCTGAAAATGAAAAATCACAGAGCTTTGGTAGCATAATTGGTAAATGCGCCTGTTGCCTGGCCCGGATAGCCGAGGAGACGCAGGTTTAAAAAAATATTTTTCGCTTTTTTATTTTATTTATAAGAAGACTGATTTCACTGAATGGTGCACTTTGCTGCAACTGTGGTACTACGAATATAGTTACTGGTGCTGTCGATCTGGTAGGTACCAGTTACTTTACGATTACAATGAACTGATAGGACGGTTTTGATTTATGCTATGATGGATGGCGTTTAAATATCGAATTTACAACCCATACGATGAAGAATAAGAAGAATGTGAACACGTTTTAGGACGTTTTGTCGTTTTCTAACGTTGGTATTGTGGTAGTGACCCGAAATTTTGATATGAGTGAAATACCGATAAAAAATACTATCGGTGCCGCAGGTACCGGAGTATATAGGTATAGGAACCGAAATGGTATAAAACCGATAAGTGCAGTTACCGGTATTCCAGGTACCGTATAGACTTACTAGATCTCCGCCTGGGCAAGGCTTGTTGCCTCATCGCCAGCTTGAGGAAGGCGTCCTCCAGGGTATCACAGTCTGACTTCCTCATGATCTCTTCCGGAGAATCCTCGGCCAACAGCTGCCCATCTCGGAGAAGACCAATCTGAAGGTTGAGAGGAATAAGGGACACATATTAATATTTTATATGCGGCGCGCGCAATATTTTAACATTCCTTTGCCTGCGGCGCGCTTAGCGTCGCCTGCGCCGCTGCGTCAATACGTACAGCCGCATACAAGGGGCCCCTTGAAAATACATTTTTCAAGGGGTTTAATGTATTTAATCTTTTTGTGTTGCGCTGTCATAAATAGTCCGGGCGGCCACCGCACGATTACTTCCCTCATCGAGTTACTGAAAAACACCACTTTCCACGGAAAGTAGACCAAAAATAGGTAGAAAAATTTTTGTCTGCCGGGGCTCAGCCTGACGATCGACGCGCCGCGCAACGCCCCGCTCTAAGTGGGTTGCATATCTTCTCCCCCCCACGTCTCCCTCAGGCTGAGCCCGGCAGAAAATAATTTTTCCTACCTAATTTAGGTCTAATTTTCGTGGAAAGTGGTATTTTTCAGTAACTCGATGAGGTAAGTAATCGTGCGGCGGCCGCCCAGACTAAAATGCTGTCTTATCAACTGCGCGGTCTAATTACATCCCGTATGGTTACAGTCGGCATAATCAATTGTTTAGAAATTAAGCAGATTGTGCGGTTGATCAGCAGATTGATACGGTCATGTTTAAAAGACAAAAACTTCACCCAAAGTGCTATTTTCTGCAGAAATTTGTAGACTTGCAAAAAAATACAAGCAGACTATAAACTGAAGTATTTATTTTAATTATCTGCTCGGTTGGGCATCGAACCTGTGACTTACGCAGAAAGGGGATATACAATAGCCAGTACATTCAGCTTAATACCTGACAAAGCCGCAAACTGATGTGCTGGTTACTCTGTCAACTCACCACATAAACCTATTGTCGATGGAATATGCCACTCATCATTGTATATTTAAATAACTATAGGTAAGTAATACATAAAACTTAGATCGTAGGCTTTTAAGTGCAGACATTGCTATCAACCGCAGAATCACATCGGCGCAATCTAGGTAGGAAAATACCCGGGTAAGCGTGAAATACATTGCGCAAAACAATGGTTCCGTATTCTGCGATTTGTTTTAATAGTAAATTCCGATACAAGGATCGTAGGTGGTAAATAACAAACGAGGGTTTTGTTTTATAATGTCACGAGTTTGTTATAAACCCTAAGATCCGTGTGTTAACCTACCTAATTTATGGTTTCCAAGATTCTTTCAAAGAGCAGAACAATTGGAATAATTGTCGTGTCGTCAGTAGCAATTAAATTATTTGCCTAAGGTTGGTATTGCTTATCGTGAGTTTCCGTTAAAATAATAAATTTTATTCTGTTTTTTTTTATTTTTATTTAAGTGTTAATTTATATCAGGATTTTAGGAACACGTTTTCCCCCTTAATAACATTATTTATTTATCAATCAAAGTTTCTATTGTTTCGTGTACTTTAAATCACATCCCTGTTGCCCATTTTTACAAACGGAACCCTATAAGTAGAATGCAACGATAGATGAGACAAGGCATCGCATGTCCAGAGATAATTTTAAACAAAGTATAAAAGACGCGGCCTTGGAACACTTATTAACATACTTGCTGCCATCTCGCTCCTATTTCACAATATCGTTTTGCTAGTATTATACCGTTTACAGAAAAAAAAATCATTAAATACAATTGTCCTATGTTATTTTAAAATTATTTGTTGCAAACATAATTATATATGAGCGTGCTATCCAATTTATTCTTGGCACACGCCCAAGTCACAAATCTTCCTTAAATTTCATGGTTATCCTTAATTTTTGAGGAAATTCAATAAGATTTTATCCTCACAGTAAACCTTATCGATTGTTTTAACAATATTTTACCTACTGTAAAATATAATACAAGCAATTTTTTAATTTATAGTTTGTTCAATTCCCACCTCGAGAAAGTTAAAAAAACAGTTAGTTATCTCCGAAAACAGATAACTGTTTCTGTTTGAGTAGTTGACTAACTTTAGTCCGCCAATTAAATTACTAAAACATATTGTGTGGTACATTTTTTTTTATCCGACAAACATAAATGACGACGATTCAGCAGCGCATAGAAATTTCGTATGACGTCACGTCTTGCTACAAATTTAAGCACGGAGTGACGTCAAAACCCCCCACTTTTTAATTTTATTGTTATTGCAATAAATACTTTACGATTTCTCGACATATTTCGTTTATCAAGTTAAGAGAATTCTCGAGTTATCCAAGATTTTTTTAAACCTCTTAAACCCTGCTTTACTAAGCATTACAAAAAAAAGAGATTTTTTTCCTTTAATATAATGTGATCGTGTTTCTTCGCCATACCCTGTGTGCCTGCTTCGTCTCATCGATGTAGTGTGTGGTGATGATGACCGTCGTCCCTCCTCGCGCCAACTCCGCGAGGAATTCCCAGATACTGGAAATGAAGCAGAGAATAAGCATAACAAAACAAAGTATTCAAAACACACAAAACAAAACACAGTACAAACGAAAAGACACAAAACACGCGCAGATCATATGATGTATCATCATATCGTGTAGGCTGTATCGTAAAGCCGCGTTTCCATTACGCAAATAGCCTGCATGCAGCTTGAGTAATGGAAACGTAAACTTGCATGCAGGCTACTTGCATAATGGAAACGCGGCTTTAAATAATTTGAATCGAAATTAAAAGCCATTCCAAAATAAATAAAAAAACATATTGATTCGCTAGTAGAATAGAATAGAATATGATATTTGCACAGGTATCATATTATGTTTTTTATTTACCTTATTTTATAATATATATATATTTATCTACGTTCTTTATAATTATTATTTTTTGGTTTGTAAGCAAATAGTGGATAGATCTATCTATCTCCCTTCAACCACCGAGTAAAGGTCTCTTCTTTTTTTAAAAAGTAGCGTATTAAATGAAACATAAATAATGTTAACCATTCTTAGCTGATCTAAATCTCATCTAAATGACAAATCTTATCTAAATACAATAATTACAGGTACTAAAATATATATAATAAAATAGGACCAAAAAGAATTAAAGTTTATTTTGCATACAGGATACCAACCAACTCGTATAAAGTTATTTAAATAAGAAGTTTATGTTATTTAATCAACATTAATAGCCACAATCGTAAAAAAGACATGTACAAGTACGTATTCGACCTTTTCGGTATAAAGTTCATGTCAACTTTGAGTTGGTCTTCTAGACTTGAAAAAGTTTCATATACCTACTGTCTACTATTTTTGTCCCATACACAAAAGGTGAAGGTGAGCGTCGGTGGTCTAGTGGCTAGGGCCGCTGCCTCCCGTCTGGTAGACGCGGGTTCGATCCCCACCACGTACCAATGTGTTTTCAAATTTCGTATGTACGTTTATTCGACGCTCTTACGGTGAAGGAAAACCTCTTGATGAAACCTGCAAACTCCTGCGAAGAAATTTGTTATTGTGTGTGAAGTCGACCAACCCGCACTGGGCCAGCGTGGTCGACTAAGGCCTAATCGCCATAATTCAGGGTAGGCTCTCGAGCCCCTTGGTGGGGACGTATATGAGCTGTTGATGACTGACTGGCGCAAAAGGTTATCTCATTTTTTTTCTTTCTGCTTTATTTTTTAAATCTTTAGTTCGAAACATTTTTCGATTTGGCATCGTATTAGTAGGTAAGTACAATGTGTTGGGCAAATGACGCAAGATCTCTCGGTGGAACCTCTGCCACGACATCAACTGCAGTGGTCGGCTTGGAAGTCGCTAAATCGCTTGCGCTAAAAACTTGGCTAGATGGGGTTTTATAGACCAGACGCATAACACGGCTCCGTAGCCCAGGTGGTAGTGTATCTGCCTCCGACGCACAGGGTCGCGGGTTTGAATCCCGCCCAGGACAAACATTTATGTGATGAGCACTTATGTTTGCCTTGTGTCTGGTTGTTGTTTATATATAGTATAAGTATGTATTTATCTATTTAAGTAATGTATATCAGCTGTTTGGTACCCATAGTAAAAGCTCTGCTTAGTTTGGGGTTACATATTGAGCATTATACTTCAATGGGATCAGATGGCCATGTGTGAAGATGTCCCCACATTTTTATTATATTTATTATTATTTAACATGTGATTGTGGAGCTCTGCCTCCGTCTCCACTTTGTAGTATTAAAGAAGGCATCGCCCAGTGTCGGGCTGTGGCAAAGAACTGGGCCCAGAAAATATGAGTTTTTAACAGAGGAAGAAGAAAGTAGCTTAGCATAATGAAAAACTTTTGTTCTAGAACTTTCTAAAACTTATCTTACATCATCATGCTAAAGTTATTTGATTTCATTCCATAACCTCAGTGGTTTTTCGTTATTTAGCTAAGACGATGATGTAATATATTTCTAAAAATAATTGTGTTGTTAAAATAATTTATCAATACGGAAATATAGTGCAAATTCTAAATTAAGGAAACCAAATTCTTTGTGAAATATCAAGGCCGCTACCTCATGTATAGTTGCGATTTAATGAGTGGTTTTGTTAGTTTAATAGGTGAAATATTTATTTTAACTAGTTTTGATTTAAAAAATCCCATCTGACCGGTAGACATTTAGTGTGTTTCATGAATATTTTGCAAAATAATTTACAATAAAAAATATATAATAATAATAATAATAAAATATAAAATAAATAATTTAGATCAATAAGTAATTTTAATACCTATTTATAAAAATGTCTTGCAGGTATTGTAAAGCTAATGGCTAGCTGTACTTGCTATGTGGTCGAGTACGAAGTATTTTCGGTCCCTATTGAATTCCCCAACGTGGACAGCGGGAACAAACGTAAAACACTTGGGTTCCAAAACGCTTTCAAATATCAGATGATCAGCCCAGCTATCATTAGGATGTGCATCGCATCCCTGATTCATCGCGTGAGGGGCAGCTCCAACAGCCTTCAGCAGACTGTTGCGGCGGGACTGGACGTGGACAGCGGGAACAAACGTAAAACACTTGGGTTCCAAAACACTTTCAAAATATCAGATGATCAGCCCAGCTATCATTAGGATGTGCATCGCATCCCTGATTCATCGCGTGAGGGGCAGCTCCAACAGCAGACTGTTGCGGCGGGACTGGACGTGGACAGCGGGAACAAACGTAAAACACTTGGGTTCCAAAACGCTTTCAAAATATCAGATGATCAACCTAGCTATCATTAGGATGTGCATCGCATCCCTGATTCATCGCGTGAGGGGCAGCTCTAACAGCAGACTGTTGCGGCGGGACTGGACGTGGACAGCGGGAACAAACGTAAAACACTTGGGTTCCAAAACGCTTTCAAAATATCAGATGATCAGCCTAGCTATCATTAGGATGTGCATCGCATCCCTGATTCATCGCGTGAGGGGCAGCTCCAACAGCCTTCTGCAGACTGTTGCGGCGGGACTGGACGTGGACAGCGGGAACAAACGTAAAACACTTGGGTTCCAAAACGCTTTCAAAATATCAGATGATCAGCCCAGCTATCATTAGGATGTGCATCGCATCCCTGATTCATCGCGTGAGGGGCAGCTCCAACAGCCTTCTGCAGACTGTTGCGGCGGGACTGGACGTGGACAGCGGGAACAAACGTAAAACACTTGGGTTCCAAAACGCTTTCAAAATATCAGATGATCAGCCCAGCTATCATTAGGATGTGCATCGCATCCCTGATTCATCGCGTGAGGGGCAGCTCCAACAGCCTTCTGCAGACTGTTGCGGCGGGACTGGACGTGGACAGCGGGAACAAACGTAAAACACTTGGGTTCCAAAACGCTTTCAAAATATCAGATGATCAGCCCAGCTATCATTAGGATGTGCATCGCATCCCTGATTCATCGCGTGAGGGGCAGCTCCAACAGCCTTCTGCAGACTGTTGTGGCGGGACTGGACGTGGACAGCGGGAACAAACGTAAAACACTTGGGTTCCAAAACGCTTTCAAAATATCAGATGATCAGCCTAGCTATCATTAGGATGTGCATCGCATCCCTGATTCATCGCGTGAGGGGCAGCTCCAACAGCAGACTGTTGCGGCGGGACTGGACGTGGACAGTGCTAGTATGCTGTATTGGACACGTTTCCAGCTCGCCAAAGACACAAAAATTACATATAATAATTTCATATAATAATAATAATTGTAATTTATCTACTAACATAGCATAAGTCTTCTTTATTACTATGTATGGGCAATGCCTGAAATATAAGATTTTTTTTAATTACCGGCGTATAAACACTTTTAGGTTTTCGCTGTTGTTAATATTAATTATACACATATATCTACCGGGTTATTGCCACGATTTTGGTTTAAAATAAGCTTATTAATAAAAAATAAAAATATATCGGTAAGCTCATTAAAAAACTTATTTTTTAAACTAAAATCGTGGTAATGACCCGGTGGATATGTGTGTTATTAATACCAGCATATACCTAAATTTATTCGTATATGCCGCCGGCTACCTGGTCACTGAGGCAGGTATAAAAGTTTTGCAGAATCTTTAAAAAATAAATAAATAAATTCGTGTGATGGAACGACTCGTTACGGAAATTTGGAAAATCGTAAAATGGTTTTACTTTTTTATGAGTTTATATTTATTACTGTTTATGTTTTTCCTATATAAATTGCATCGTAAAATATAATATAAAACAAAAAACATCGCTAAAATTATAAAGAATTGTGAAGTTTTATTATACACCAATAATGTTAAAAACCATAAATTCATTTATACTTAACAAAAAGGATTCTAATACACTATACCGTGATTATTGTATCATCAACGCGTGCGCAGCGAAACAATACATTGTGAAACACGGCAGTGATTAAAGCTACGTGGAAATCATGGGTCGCCATTCAGTCAGACAATGGCCGAGACATTGAATCAAGCTGACTCTTGCGCAGTGCATTTCAAAGATGGCGGTCTCTTGCCCTTCCGTGTATGTGCCAACCAAAAATTAATGATTGAAAAGAATCAGTCCTGGTAAGTACGCGTAAAAAGGTTCTATGGGGTTGGGAAGTTTCATTCCATCTTTTTCGCCTTTTAAAGAACAAAATGGATAAGAGATGGACATTGACACTTAATTTAAGACCAGTCAATCATCGAATTTAGGCCCTCCTGTGGACATCGGACAAAAATTTCTTCATTTGATACTCTTATTTTAGGTTTTTCTAAACACTATCATTAGCTGCAATGGAGCGCGCAACACTTTTAGACCGCGTTTGCAACACAGTCATCCGGGAACGCACCAAAGTGATCGACATAGCGCTTAGGGTGTCCAGATCAAAGTGGAGATGGGTCGGTCATGTCCACAGAACAGTAGGTCATATCAGTCGCAGAACAGATGGCAGATGGCCATGGTTGCTGAGTGGAGACACAAAACAGGAAGTCGGAGAGTCGGAAGACAGCCTTCCCGCTGGGCCGACGACATCGCCAAAGTGGCAGGAAGAAGCTCCGCAGCCCAGGTGGTAGTGTATCTGCCTTCGACGCACAGGGTCGCGGGTTCGCATCCCGCCCAGGGCAAACATTTGTGTGATTAGCACTTGTGTTTGCCTTGTGTCTGGTTATTGTTTATCTATATAAGTATGTATTTATATATTTAAGTAATGTATATCAGCGTCTGGTACCCATAGTACAAGCTCTGCTTAGTTTGGGATCAGATGGCCGTGTGTGAAGATGTTCTGAAGATGTTCCCACATGTCCCCACATCACTGGCTGAAGAAGAAGAAAAAGATCATAGATCATAGAGCTTATCTCCTCTCTTTCATTAGTCATAAAAACGAAATGGACAGCTGGACTTCAAAATTAGGATTAGAGCACGACTTCCTAATTGGAGACCAATGTCTACAAAAACAAAATAATACCTTTTATTTTGTTTTTGCTTTTCTTGTAGTAATTTGCTTTACGTTTCAAAATTAATTAATCTCGGACTTCCCAAACAATCATTGTGGCCGCAACCTAACCACCACGTAATCAATAACATTGATTAGGCACTGCTAATGCACCTGCGTCCTGCATTTTTCCAAGCAGTCATTTGTTCACTTTTCAGGTACTTTTATTATACATTATTTCTATTGTTATGGATATTTCCAAAAGGTAGTTTTAGACAAGTAAGTTTATATATTTTAGCAAAGTAATATGTCCGTGTGGTGACGGCAGAGTAGAATACATTTGTCATCAACACCTACTTCCCGTGTAAGAGGCGACTTAGGGACTACACATTGAACAGGGAACGGGCAGCAGCTCTCTCTGATACAGTAACCTTTTAATCTGCGATCTCCAACTCGCCTGCCGATCGTGGAGATTATGGCAAAACCCTCCACTTAAGTGGAGGAGGCTCATAGTCCAGCAGTGGACTGTAACGGGCCGTTGATGATGATGGAATATGTTGCTGGAAATTCAACTTTATCTGAACTACATATTTAAAATTATCGATAGTTTTTTTTTAAGTTTTTTAATAGAACCAAAATGACTCATGAACTTAGGTGCGCGTCACCATCTTAAGAAGAGTTTCTGCATACCATTCTAGAACTTATGCTACTAATATTTAATCCGTGCTGAATACGCTCGGAAGGATCATCATCATCATCTTGCTATCAGAAATACGGTATAATTATGCAGATCGAATTTGTTTTATTGATCAAATATGTACCACAATCTGATAATTAATTGAACCGTGAGGAAACTCCTCATTTAGTTTAGTAGTAAAGCAGACAGACAGACGGACTAACATTTTAGTAAGAATACGGATATACGGATACTTTAATTTGCGGTTATTTAAGATCAGCAGTCATCATTTTTAAATGTTGAGATAAAAAACGAGCGGTTATTTAAAACATACATTCCGTGAACCTTCGTTCTGAGATGGAAATAAACACTTTTGTTTATTTTGCTACGTCATTTAGGATAAGTAAATATTTTCATCCTTTATAGGGTCAAGTACGATAAATGGTACGCGCCTGACCTTACTCAGGTCTTGGTTTATAGGCCGAGCTTAAAGATTTGCATTTCAATTAATACATCAAGTGATTCTGGCGGTTACGGCTACGCTCGTGTTGTGTAAGATTTTCCCGTGGGAATAAGACTTTTTCCCTTAAAAAGTATCCTATGTGTTAATCCAGGGTACAACCTATCTCCATTCAAAATTTCATCGAAATCCGTTGAACAGTTAAGGCGTGAAAGCGGAACAAACATCCAAACATCCAAATAATATTTTCAGATTTATAGGTATAATATTATTAGTTTGATTGTTTGTTTGATTGATGAGCAATTTTATTTTATGAAAAAGAAAATACAAAAGATGCGATGACTGTGGATTTTCTTCAGTGATCTCTTTTCCGCAGATACTGCCAGTGTGTTAGTGAAATAACCTAAAATGGATATGTGAGAAAGTTACTTTTGACTTTCTGAACTTTGAAAGATAACAAATCATACTTTAGTAAATAACCATACGATAAGTACGAGTAAAAACGCAATATTTAAACGTAATATTTTTTTTAGTGGAAACTTTATTGGCTTAACTATATATTAATTATTTAGTTTTAATTTTTTGTGTTGTTGATGCTGTCTGTTTCCCATTGTAATAAAATAAAATAAATAAAATAGTGAAAATTAGACTAAACAAAAAACTGTGTGATGATCAAGCAACCAAATAACTTCAAAACAATGTTCGTTTGTTTTTGATTTCGAAATACATTTCAATAAATAATAATGAGCCAAAAAAGAAGAAAGAAGAACTACCATAATCGGCAGAGATATAGAATAACATACATAAAAAATATATACAACAGAATTGAGAACTTTCTCTTTTTGAAGTCGGGACGATTTTATAAAAAAAATTGGTGAATTGGCATAGCAAATTCAACGTACAGTCAATTATCTAAGATATCACCCAGTTATACCATATCATAAAGGAATCAACTGTACATTGTTTTGATCAGAGTTCAATATATTTGTAAGTTGGTACACGCAGAACTGAGATCCAGAGACGCGTTTGGTAGGTAAGTCTTATGGCGGCGTAGGCAAGCACTAAGAAGGGGTTTTATAAAATTATTCCCCGTTCAGGTAACAAGTTGGTACATACTACTGCTATGAAATAAATAAGAATAAAGGCGCTGTCAAGATTAAAATGTCCAGCCGCATGTGCTGGCTACTGTACATACGAACGGGATACATAATATACATACGGTCCCTTTCAATAGAATCCGGAAATAATGTAAACAAGATAATCTTTTGATACTAACTTTCCAAAGACAAGTAATAAATTAATGAAAGTTTTGTCGTCCGAGTATTTTTTATTAAAATAACTATCATAAAGAAGTTAATAGTGGGCGAAATGATTGTAAGAAGAATGTGTGGTTCCTTGAAAAGTGAATATGATCAGGATTGATACTCCAATGTAAGTAATTACGGAGTAATCGTGTTTATCTTGGTTTGTTTACATTATTACCGGATTCTATTGAAAGGGACCTTACGTTAGCAACATTCAATGGTAAATAACTATGTTGTGATAATTATTTAGGACGACGACGACTGCTGATAGGTTTGTTGCTTACTAGCATACCGCCCGTGATTTTGTTCCTCATGGTTTTTATTTTCCCCGTTTGTTAATTCTACTTATTATCAATTTCAAGTTAATTTCTTTAAAAACTACGAAGCTTTATCAAAAAAATCAAAACCAAAGTAATTTTATTCGAATTAAGATTTTTACAAATAATTTTTCGACGTCAAAGCTATCATGGATGGCCAAAGATATACAAAAGATATTAAGTTCTCAAAGCATCCATTTATTCATCTCCGACTTCTTCCATTGCTTGAAAAATAAAAAATAAAACGCATAGAAGTGGCAGCAATATCGAAACTTTCGTTATTCGAAGTCAGACCATAAAACAGAAACCTGCTTTCTTCAGTTACCTAAACGCCCTCTTCCCTCTTAAGGGAATAATTTTATAAAACCCCTTCTTAGTGCTTGCCTACGCCGCCATAAGACTTACCTACCAAACGCGTCTCTGGATCTCAGTTCTGCGATCTACTCGTATCAGACTGTGACTTCGCTACGTGGTTTCGATTGAAACGACGGAGTTTCATACAAACTACAACTCCATTTTTTCCCCTCTTGGGATAGGAATTTCCCAAAATCCTTTCGTTCTTGCCTACTCAACTACCTACCTGTTCTTTCAGGTTTCAAGACCCAGTAGTTTAGGCTTTACGTTGATCTGTCAGCAAGCGCGGCGAGTAGCCACAGAACAATAAATTTCGCAGCCCATAGTCGGGGGGGGGGGGCGTACTGGAAATATCTAGAACTGGCCAGTTACAAAAAAATACGAGACTGTCAAGGAAAAAAGAACCCTTGTAGGACCAATTAATTGTCCGTCTGTCTGTCAAGACTCGCGTAGTGTCCTCTCCTCTTATTTAAATTAATACCAGAGGGCCGTTTCACGAAGCAACAATTTACTAGTAAAGTAACAAGTCACAATTTGATATTCATTGCGTAGTTAATTCGCCTAAACAGTAGGCCTTATCGTTTTAACTCACTGTCTACGCAATGTACATCGAATTGTACTTGTAATTTGTAGCTTCGTGAAACGGGGCCCAGATACTTAAGTCCGTGGTCCCTTAGATGTCAGTCCGTTTCTTCTTTTATAGATATATATAGATTAATATCTACATCTAAAGAACTTGTGATATAGGATATTGCGTACGCGACTGTAATAATTTTATTTATACGATAATTCGCGAGTTGAGTCACCGTCATTGTAACGTGTTAATCGTAGAGTAATGATTAAAATACATAAGCGTTTTATTACACGTATGTACTGATTGACGTCTATTAGGTTATAAATACAGCAAAAAAAAAATGTGTTTTTCAAGTAAGGGTGTATTATCAAAAGACAAAGAAAACACGCACTTTTTACTTTTTTAAAGTGGTGAATATATCTTTGTTTGTATACTTGCTAATAGTCATCCCGAGGGTAAAATTTCGATGTCTAACAGCTTTAAACAAACAAATAAATGTTTATTTATTTATTTAACCATTTATTGTACATGCACAATCATCATCATCATCAACGGCCCGTTACAGTCCACTGCTGCACAATAGATGACAACAATACAATTACATTTGAAAAAACGACACAACAGGCCCGCTTATTGCTAAAGAAATATCTTCCAGCAGACCTACGGAAGAGAAAAGGTTGGCATATAGTAAGACGCAGATAAAACGTGCATTACTTTATAAAATACAAAAGAACAAGACAATCACAAGAATTACTAATTATTAATTAAATATTGTTATTTGTGTACATCTAAATAGCACAGAGATGTTTTTGTCTTGTCCCTTTTCTAAGTATGTATCAGAAAAGACGGACAATCTAAAGATTAAAAGAACAATACTTCTTCACCGTGGACTGTAAGGTCAACAACTCGAGCTCACTAACCTCTGCCAGTGTCATGAGCCACCAAAGGCCACTGCGGTATGGCTCGTGTTCTCTATACCTTCCGTAGATAGCAGCCAGGACCCACGACTTAACGTGCCTTCCGAAGTACAAACTCATGTTACATTTTAAAAATCGAGTGATTTTGCAATATATGTGAAACAAAGGAAAGTCTTACAAAGAGATTTTATTAGACAGTTTCGGGACTCCGACCCGGAGTGAGACTCGACCGCTCGACCACTCGGCCAGTCTGTATGACAGTTGGTTGAGCACTATACAAAAACAAACTCACCGTTCTCTCAAAACTGGATCTAACCCAACTGTAGGTTCGTCGAGGATCAGCAGCTCAGGCTCGTGCACCAGCGCTGCAGCCAGAGAGACTCGCCTCTGCTGGCCTCCGGACAGGTTCTTTACGAAGCGCCCACCGCTGGGCAGCTCCAGCAGGGAGCTGAGGAACTCAAACCGCTCCAGCAGCCTGTCAGGCTTCATGCCGTATATTCTACCGAAGTAGTACACGGCATCGCGGACTGTGAACTCTCCGACCAGGGCTATATCCTGGAAGAACAAAAATAAGTTAGTATTGGGGCTAAAGAAGTTACGCTCTAATTCCTAATTTAAGTTTGCCCGATAATTAGGAATAGAAGATGGACATCAAACATGGACGCGTCACTCGTAATAATTTTAGATCGGACAAAATGACATCAGTAATTTTTTTTTATTACTAATTACTATATTATCTTATGTTATGATGGTGGATATTTATTGTCTATGGCTGCTAAGGTATAATAGTCCTTTTTATACACTAAAGGTTAGATTTATGAATGATAAATTAAAAAATAACAGCGTCAAATTTAGTTTAGTTAATATACCCAGCATTAACTTTTTGCTTGGAATATTTATAAATGAGGGCTTCAAATAAAATTATGAGCAGTCATTAGGGTATAACAAAATAATAGAATATATATATTATTATGTATGTGAGATAATTCAACTTTAATAAAAATAATAATACCTATCCAATCCACTAAATAAGCGATTATTTTAATTTGGACACAATTTTAATGGGACACACTTTCAAATGGCCACATCCAGATCTGCCGTTCACCTTGAGCCAACCTCTTGTTGCGTTTTCCAGAGCGTAGTTGCCTCTTGACCATATTCTTAACTACGCCAGCAGTCGTCAGTACAACGAGCAATGTAGGTAAGCCATTAAATACTGAATTGTTTGAGCTGTTACCTGAGGCATATACCCAACTCTGGGCCCTGGTACGCCGCTGCCCTTCTCCCCAGGTCTTCCACCGAGCACCCAGATGCTGCCGCTGTCCAGTCTCCGGCGACCCACGATGCAGGACAGCAGGGTAGTCTTGCCGCATCCTGACGCGCCAAGGAGGCCGTAGCTGGATAAACAGGATAGTTCAAATCAAATCAACGGCCCGTTGCTGGACTATGAGCCTCTTTGCCATAATCTCCACGCTTGGCAGGCGGGTTGGAGATCGCAGATTAAAAGGTTACTGCATCAGAGAGCGCTGCTGCCCGTTCCCTGTTCAATGTGTAGTCCCTAAGTTATCTCTTACGACACCCACGGGAAGAGGGTTGGTGACAAATGTATTCTACTCTGCCGTCACCACACAGCGGCACAAACAGGATAGTTGCAGTAAATAAAATAAAATAAATCAAAATCAAATGATTTTATTGTCATGTCATATACGTCCCCATCAAAAGGGCTCGAGCCTATCCTGAGTTAGAACGATGGTTTATCGAGCAATGTAGGTAACACACATCAACAGCTCATAAACGTCCCCACCGAAGGGCTCGAGCCTACCCTGAATTATATATAATTTATTGCTTCGCAGGAGTGTGCAGGTTTCATCACGATGTTTTCCTTCACCGTAAGAGCGTCGAGTAAACGTACATATGAATTCGAAATTCGAAAACACATTGATACGTGGTGGGGATCGAACCTGTCGACTACACACACTATCTTTGAATTTATTTACAGGTGTGTGCAGGTTTCACCATGATGTTTTGTTTTCCTTCACCTTAAGAACATCGAATATACGAAATAGCATTTTGACACTACATCCCAGACGCTATTATTTTCATCAACCATCATCAATCAGCCTATTGCAGTCCACTGCTGGACGTGTGCCTCCCCTCGGGCACGCCAAAGCGCACGATCACCCGCTTTCCTCAACCAGCCACCACCAGCGACCTTCCTTATTTTACTACTTTTGAATATCTTAATACATAGTACCTGCTGCATGAGCATCAACCAAGATTGACTCGGCGTTTTAATTATATATTAATAAATCTATGTATGGAATGGCACTAATTGTTTATTTTTTGTTCAGCGATGATTCTGAACTTATTCATACGAGATCCATTTATTAAAGTACCTGTAAAATGTTGGAACATTATCTCAAGTTGTTCAGACGAGTTGTTGAGTTGTGCTGTTTCGTTTTAATGATAACACCATAATAGTAAGATGTATTTTCATTCACGGCCAATTTGATTTGACATTGAAATTCGAGTTATGGGTTGTTTCCTCCGAGAACCGTTCGCCTAAACATGGAGGAAACGACTAAATATAAAAAACTGTATTTTTTTATGGGGCGTTTCGCCCGATAGGTTTTTTCTCTATTGCAATCAGCATATTAAACATACCTTGTAAGATTACTTTGTAAAATAGTGTTATGTTCTAATAAAAAAAAAACAAAATACTTGATCTGTCAAACGCCTTTATAAACCTTCCTCCTCCTAAATAAACTAGTACTAAAATCAGAAATAGACAATTTAGTTTTTAGGTAGGTTACAACAAAAAGCTATCGTTACGCCTTTAGAAGGAAATGCAACATTACGAAATACATAAAAATTTACTTGCATACTCATTAAAATAATATAGGTACTAATAAATTTCGTTTATAGTTTTTTGCGTCGAAAGGGTAATAAAGATGGATATAAAT
This sequence comes from Carpatolechia fugitivella, assembly GCA_951230895.1. NCBI lineage: Eukaryota > Metazoa > Arthropoda > Insecta > Lepidoptera > Gelechiidae > Carpatolechia > Carpatolechia fugitivella. Next base: position 4,477,190 of record OX579667.1, on the reverse strand, counting down.
TTTCACGGTGAAGGCCTAGGACTACGTGACATTCGGGTCAACATCGTAAAAAAATTATACATATTTTTTAAATATTTTTATTTAGCAGTCAACATGTTTTGTTTTCTAATAAAATTGATGTTCTGTAAAACTTGATTTTCCTTAGTAAAAAAATTATCAAAAAATACAATATAGGTAATTTTAAAACTTGTTTAGCGGTTCTAATCACGATAATTCTATATTTTAGGTAAAAAAAACATGTAATTTAACAAAATGTAATAACAAAATTAATTATTCTCCTATTCTATTATTTTATCTAGAAAAAAATAATGCTTAGGTATGTTTTGACTTCTGGTATGTTTTGACTTTGAGGTTCGGTCTGACTTTGACTTTGTCTTTGTTTGTTAGGAAGCTTCTTCTTCTTCATTGTGTTGGTTGAAAGGTCGACAACCGATCCCACAAACCCTGGTAACAGTGTTATAGAGCCATGTAAGTGGCCTTTGGCGGCTCTATAATAGGGCAGGGTTAGTAGCAATCATGATTGTCGGGCTAAGTACGAATGTAAAAAGAAAAAAGAGTTTATAAAATGCCATTTTAAGCGTCGATCATATTCTTTAATCAATCAAAATGTACGAATGAGATGTGCTAGTGGTGACTGTAAAGTAACATTTATAATTACAAAATGCCAATCATGATTCAAAGTGACACACATGATTTTAAAGTGCCAAACATGATTGTAAAGTGACACCCATGATTGTTAAGTGCCAATTGCGATTGTAAAAGCTAGTAAGTGTCGATAAAGTCAGGCTAATGAGCTGTGGCACGGATCAGTTGGTTTAACACACTCTAAGCAACTGATCCCGAGATTCCTGCTCAAATTTACTGCCGAGGTACTTAAATTGAACCGGCAAAATATTAGGATATTAATCCGAGCCCTCACGGGCCATTGTAAGCTTAATAAGCATCTGAACAGGATGGGTCTATCTGAGAACCCTTACTGTAGATTCTGCGCAGATGACGAGGAGACTCCACTTCACATCCTATGTGAGTGCGATGCCCTTGTCAATAAGAGAATCCGGGTACTGGGAGGACCCAAAATTGCCATCCAGGAAGCCCAGGCTTTAAGCCCCTTATCGACCGTCAGCTTCATCAAAACTGTTGGTCTAGAGGAGGCTATTTAACACCAAAGGGCTGACTACAATAGATCCACCTCGGGTCGCAGTGGTCATTGGGACATAATTTGCCCGATCCCTTCTACCTAAATCATAAGTGACAAATATTTTTATTTTTATTTTATTTTTATTTATTTGGGATAACATCAGCAACATAACGCCGAAAGCAGTTGTGACAATGAATGCGTCAAATAAGTAGGTACAAAAAATAATAATTACCAAGTTACACACTACATAATAAATGAATGAAGTGCGCGGAAAGTCGAAATATATAAGATATACCCACAAATAAAATAATAAATACCAATGTAATACAAATATACATACGGAATAAATAATATATATAAATATATGTGTATATATATATATAAACAGATAAGTGTTATAAGTTTTATATATTAAGAAAAAGAAAATAATATTAATGATATTAATGATATTGCAGTACAGCAATAAGAACCAGTGGATCAAAACCAGACAAATAGAAAATAAAATAAAATTATACATTTATCCTGGGTTGCCAATGCAAGGACTACCATGACTAATATTACAGTCAAATCTTGATGTATACTTACATGATACCTTTGTCCACAGTCAAGTTTAGTTGGTCAAGCACAACTTTATGATCAGGTTTGTTTTGTCGACCATACGCCTTGCTGGCGCGCTCGACTATCACCGCGGCCTCTCTCGCCGCCATCTTGGATTTTGCCTGTGGTTAGTCAGTGGAGACACATTGTGGATCTGTGGAAGAAGAAACATAAACAATCAATGAAATGAAGGTAAAATATAATATCAGTGAGTAAGTTGAGTTAGTAATGCAATTCTGAAGTACGAAATTACGATTTTAAATTAACGTAATTATTAATTTTAATAACCCACACGATGATGATGATGATTAATTTTAATAAAAATACTAGTTCCCACCAACGAGTAGAGTGTAGCACTGAATGTTTATTTCATAAATTATGCATTTAAACTGTAATTATTCTGTGATATAATAATACCTCGGGAAAAAACGAAAAAACAAATTTTGACTTTTACTGATGCCGGTTGATCAAGACTATCCAGGACAATTTTCACCACCGTCTTTAGTTCCAAAAGAACTGTTGGTATTTTTAATTACCATTAATATACCCACTTAATGCCTTAAAACGTCTAAGCTGTTCAACTTGAATACACCATTCTCAAATTATTTGTTTTCAATGCATCTTGGCATGAATTGATTGCCTGAGTCCGAAATCACGGCCAACCATCACTAAATTGACTGCTGTTGAAGATGTTGCTGTTAGCTAACACAGTGCAACCCCGTAACACTTAAACAAGTATTAGTTAAATACTTGTTGGCATTCTCTTCTTCATCATCATCATCATCATCTGGGTTGTTGACAGCTGATCTCTTTAACCGGTGGTAACAGCACACACTCACCCAAAAAAATGTAATGACGGATCTAAGTGATTTAATAACATCCTATGGAAATAAATTATTTTGACACTGCTGCGATAAAAATATATTTATACAACTAATGTTTTCTAATTACAGATAGGCGAAAAAAGAGAATAATTAAAATAACTAGCGACAGCTAGTTACATCTGCATAATTCTACGGTTGCAGTGTTGTTAATTATTATTTATAGTAATTAACGTTCAAGGTCAGCACGTGGTTAAAACATGAGATGTGAGTGCAATTGCATGTGTGTAACCATTTATTCATGTCTAAATTGAGTATTTCTTCTTTTCCATCAGGAAAAAATGACAAAAATACCAACTAAAGTAACCTGACTGACCTTGAACTGGATGTATTTAAAATAATATTAATATAATAATAATCATTATATATGATAATATACATTGGTACGCAGAAACAATACGCATTGTACAATCTAGGGTTTACAATAGTGGAAGTCAGCCATATCCCTAAACTAGGTAGGAACCTATTTTAGGGATATTGGAGGAAAAAATTAAATTTTCTTATTAGTTATTTAAAATACCTATGATTTATTTTATTTGATGATGTTAGTTAGCAATGAAAATGTGGATGACTCTCGTTCTATTCTCAATGGGTAAATAGTAAAAAATGTCATGAAATGATCGTGCGCTTTGGCGTGCCCTTGGGGAAGCCTACGTCCAGCAGTGGACTGCAAGAGGCTGATTGATTGATTGATTGGGTAAATAGAATTGCGGATGGAAAACTAATAGAGCCCGCCCACTCCAGCCCAAGTCCAGCGAAAAAAAAAACATCACAATATTTGACACAAAGAATTCTGACGCGCGTCGCCAGGGAGCGAAGCGATCGTCTTTTATTTCCTCTGAGATTTGACAGGACCTTCAAATGAAGGGAATTTACTCAGGAATTGGGTGCTAGGTATCGTAATTAATGATATATTTATTATTATTATTATGTAACTAACATTTAGTTTTGCTGACAGTGTTGCGGCTATGGCGGCGGCTTGTGTGATTGCACTGACTATAATCTAAGGATAAAGGATTCCTAATGTGTTATTCACTTGCTTTTATCTGCTTCGTAAGAAGGAAGTCATAAACTAATGTCGACATTAAAAAAATAATAATACATAAATAAATTGCATATGTAAGTACTTAATAACGATTATGATTACCTATCTGTCATTTTATATTTACCTTTATTTTCATACAGACATTTTTACGACCTTTTTGTTAATAAATATTGCTATTAAAATCAATTTTAGTATACGTTTTTAGTGACTAATTAAAAAAAATTGTAAAACCGCTCGCGTTTATGTCTTTTATATGGAACTTCTTACAGAGACGTCAATTCGAAAAAACAAAAACAAATAAAATAGGGATCCGTAATTATAATTTTAATCAGATTAACTACTCTATGTGTTTGGCCCATAAATTATTTTTCTTTCTTTCTTTCTAGTAAATGAAATTGAATTGACGTCAATGGATATTTAGGTTAATGTGATGTAGATTTTTCAGGCATTTGTCGGCATCTAGTTAACCAGAAATTTGGCATACCGACACAATATCAATAGTTTCCAATGCAATATTAAGATAACATGAACTTGATCTGAAAATGGACATGGAAGCGGCCATCTTCTTTTTTAACATTTTATTCTCAGAAAAAAAAAGACATGCAGTGGAAATTGCAACATAACCCCGCGTGTTTGGGGTTGGATTTGTCTTTACAAGTTTTATAGACCCAGGGTGGGACCTAACTTTAGGACCTCATCAACAGCTCATATACGTCCCCACCGAGGGGCTCGAGTCTGCCCTGAATTAGGCGATTAGGCCTCAGTCGACCACGTTGGCCCAGTGCGGGTTGGCGGGTTGGTCACTTTAGGACCTAATAAAATGTAATTTTTTACCTTACGCTACATATACGTAAGGCTCCTTAAGGAAGAGCACTTTTGTGCCCTATGCCCGTAACGAGGAATGAAATCAGCATCGTCAAGTCTGTAGCGCCTTCAGTACAGTTCAACGCTGTTCAAAATTCTAAAGGTTTGTTTGTTGCACCGCGAGCGGCCATTTTGAAGCAATTAAACATTATTATCGGTTAGTTCCAGTTTTCATTTGACAGTCTTTGTTTTTACCGCAAGAAACGTGTTGCAAATTGAAGGAGACTTTACAATGCCACAAGTTTAGTACGATTTTACCCAACATGACAACATGCCTAAGGGCGGCGCCCTCAGTAGGGCACGGACCTCGGCCCAGGGTGAAAAACGAGTCGGAGAAGCATTCATAATGTCAAAATAAAGCATCCTAGGCAAGAAACAAAATGATAAGATAAAGAAGATTATAGCATGCTTAATGTTTCTAAAGGGTCAGATGAAGTAGTAGTTACAGCCGCTAATTCTCGTCTGAGAAGCTGCACCACCGCCGGTTCAAGCTTCACTACGTACCGACGTGTTTTCGAATTTTCAAAATCGTAATTCGTTAATTCAACGCTCTTATGGAGACCGCGTCTCGAGAAACGTAGTGTGGGACGCTCCCCTGCCAGGGGGACTGATGACCTGAGGAAGGTCGCTGGTGGTGGCTGGATGAGGAAAGCGGGTGATCGTGCGAGCGTGCCCTTGGGGAGGCCTACGTCCAGCAGTGGACTGCAATAGGCTGGTTGATTGATGGTGAAGAAAAATAAAGTAATGAAACCTCTCAACCTCTGATCTCTGTGAAGACGCACTCGTATATGAGCTGACTACAAGAATAAGGACAACAGTAATTTACTGCCATCAATTCATCAAGTTTCCGTCTCTGTAACCTACGACAACAAATTGCGACGTCATCGAGTGTTGTTAGCAACTGTCACATGCTATCAATTAAATTGTTGCTATCCGTGAAGGCAATCTTAGCGCGCGGATGTCTAGTCGGCTGACTACAGTGAAATATCCGGCAAAACACAAAAAGGTTGATTTGTATTTTGACATTGGAAATGTCTTTTCGTTCGCTCCAGTATTATAGGTAGGCTCCGATTTTACGAAAAATTGCGATCCCTTAGAGAGTTGTAAAGATATGATCTTAAAAAAAAACTCAAAAGACACGTGTTCACGAGAACTGTAAGGTGCAAAAAGAATTATTCGAGAAAGTAAAAAACGAAGAATTTTATGGCCAAAATTGTAAAACAAAAATTCAATATTTTCCGAATTTTTGATTTTGGCGTTCGATATTTTGGAAATAAAGGATGATATCAAAAATTTGAGAGAAATTCCTCTGGACAATTTAGCCAGCTAAAATTTGAGGTTAAAACAAAGACGATCGGGTTGCGAGCTTGCCCTGTAGCCTAACCTTTTTGAAAAAAGACAAAAAGTCAGACCGTCAGATTCATTTCCAATGTATTATAAAAAGGTTCTCTGTGGTGCTCGATAGCCGTGTGAGGCACGAAATCTGAATTTTTTTCAAAGCGATGTGGTACCCATCACACTATAATATTATAAATGTGATAATATATTTGGGTGTTTAGACGTTTGGATATTTATATGTTTGGATGTTTGTTCTTCCTTCACGCTTAAAGTACCCAACGCATTTGAATGAAATTTAGAATGGAGATAGTTTGTAACCTGGATTATCACATAGGATACTTTAAACGGGATAAAGTCTCCCACGGGAAAATCTTACACAACGTGAGCGTAGACGCGGGGGAACTGGCTAGTTGGTAATAAATTTATTTTTATGTATAGTAGGTTATATTTATTGACAGCTTTATTTATTACCATCTTTGAATACTCAGAACACTCAACAGAAATATTAAATAAACAGCTCGTTATGAAACAGATTCGCATTGTCCGTGTGTGATATCGACCAATCCGCAATAGTCCAGCGTGCCCCGAAAAGCTCTCTATCATTGGAGACGACAAACGTAACACTCATAGAATTATTTTGAACTCGCAGCTATTCTAGCGTCATGTAAGATTTTTACCTGTGAAAAAAATATTTTTTCCCGTAAAAGAGTCCTTTGTTCCAAATCCGTTTACCTATGAACATCCACACATCCAAACTTTGACATCAGATTTGTAGGATTTGATTACAATATTACACATGATACGATACATAACAAAATAATTTTAGAGTATGCGTAGATTTCAAATAAAAAAATCAAGGGCCCGTTACAGTCCACTGCTGGACTATGAGCCTCCTCCACTTAAGTGGAGGGTTTTGCCATAATCTCCACGCTTGGCAGGCGGGTTGGAGATCGCAGATTAAAAGGTTACTGTATCAGAGAGCGCTCCTGCCCGTTCCCTGTTCAATGTGTAGTCCCTAAGTCGCCTCTTACGACACCCACGGGAAGAGTAGCGGTTGGTGACAAATGTATTCTACTCTGCGTAGATTTACCGACCGCTTATACGAATTTACGAATAACACGAATAATTCGATGTGAGAACTCAATTTCTATTACTTAAATAATGCAATATCATTACAGTAATAAAATACCAATCTGATAATAGAAAGCGCAACGAATCCAAAGTCCCACCGACGACCGGTGGCGACCTTGCCAAGGTCTCTGTAATTCTATCAAAGTGATGTAACCCGCATTTTTGCAAATCTCGAATCGGGGCCGTCCATACTGTCGTCGTCGTTCCGAAACCTGTTGGTTTGTCCCACAAAACTCTTTCTTCGCAGGTTATACATTCACACGCAGAGGCGAAATGGGTTTTTTATTTACTTACTCAATGGTCTTTAGTGTAGATCTTGTGCATAGCTCCGACACGAAAGTAACTCTTTCCTGTTTTATGTCTGGCAACCTTTCTTGCTGGAGTTTTATCTTACATTTTAAATTCATTTTCAAATTTAGATTTCTTATGTTTCGATTTTGTCTTTTTCCTGCCTAATTCCTCACTTCATAAATACCTTTACTACCTGGACTGAACCCTGGTTTTTACCACGTTTTATATTAATATCCTCTACAACATCCTTCGTGTGGAGCTCAGCAGCTCCGTGGCGGCAGTGGTAAGTGGATTCGTGACAATAAACTTTTATTTTTCTCTGACATTGATTTATATTATGCTTTTTAGTAATCAAAAAATTACTGTGCCTATATGTTAGTCAAAAGCTTCTTAAAAGGCATAATTTGTTAATAATATAACTTATGAAATAATATGACGTTTAAAATTGAGTCCAAGGTAGAACTTTTTATAGATATTTTAATTTACCATTAAACGCACAGTAAACCTAAATATTTAATAAAAAGAACCTTATTAAGTATATGGTTTTTGAATGAACGAATGATGTTCCTTTCGGATCTTGGTGCCCTTTAAAGTTAATACAAAGAAGACAACAAATTAGAATAATGCCGTATTTTATCAATTCGCTCCGAGATTACACTTAAAAAAGAGAAATATTAAACAACTCTGTATGTCGTGTATACCGGTAACGTTTAAAAGTCATTCACGGAAGACATGGAGTACTATAGACTGCCTAGTAAGATGATCGCGTGTTGACACCAGTGAGTGGACACCGCACAGCTTCTTGCTTGCTCTTTCTCTTGACGCAACCAGTTACGCGCGGATGACCGGAACAGCGTGGGTTGGTCGTTGCGTCATCCTGTATTTTTTTAGTCTGTGGTTTGTATCGTGTCTAGAGTAGAAGTGTTTTTTAGATTTTTTAGATTTGCGGGTTCTCGTTTTTATATTTAGGACCTGCGCAGACGGACTGTATTTTAACTGCACTCGGCTGCAAATTGCAGTTTGAATTTAATGTAGTTGACAGTAATAATGTTGATATAACTGCATCAAAACTATATTCTTCAAATAAGCGCTCTGCTGGCTCTGTCCGCAACTTTGCTTGTATGATCAAAGTTTTATCTCCGAGATGAGATTTCAGCACAAAAATGAAAAGGAAGATATCTCTTACAACTGCGAAAACCGCATCCAATTTCATGCAGTAGTTTTGGCGTGATGCGCGCACAAACATACAAACAAACAAATCTAAAAATATTTCTACAAAATAAAATGGCGGTTATTTTTTTTTATTTTTTTTTCTTTTCCTTCTATAAACGACCTCTCATATGTTTTTTCTTAAATATCTTCTGATCGACATCAGCCAGTTACTATTTTTTTATACTCGTAGTACATTATATAGTATTGTGTACCTATTTGTGTGATACAATCGTTCCAAATGCATGCATTACGATGCAGCAAAAATGCAGCCAGAGAGCATTGTAGAAGGTGTACGGCAAACATTTAAAATCCACAGACAGCTTAGTCAAATTATAGGTGATTATGTAAAACAGTAATTTACGTTTTTGAATCATTTGTTTCTATTTTGGTCAGCAAAGTTTTTCGGTCATAATTACGAGTAATATTATGATAATAATTATGTATTTTTTACTTCAATGTCAACTAAATAAACTGGTCATAATTACGTCGTCTGTAAAGTATTTACCTAAGAGGTAACAAGACGCGGTGTTTCTTTGTTTTTTTTTTTATCGGAAACGGCTGCAACGATTTCGATGAAATTTAATATATAGAGGGTCTCGGGGGCGATAAATTTATCTAATAGCTAGGTTTTATTCTTGGTGAAACGGGTTTTCTCTGTGTTTTCAGGCATCAAATATTGCTACTTAATAGACTTAGATCCTAAATTTGATCGTTTGTAGATATTTTTAGGCATTACAATACAGGTAAGTTTCAAAACTAGCTTTCTTTTTTTCAGAAAACACAATTTTAAAGGATCAACTTACCCATGAAACTTAACAACTTTCCCCAAGAAACATGGCCTGTTGGAGGAAAAAAATATGCATCTTCCATAGTAAATCGATTAGCTGGCCGCGCGGTTTTGTATGAAAGGGACAACTTTTTTTTCGTCCGGTAGCCTATGTCTTTTGGGGAAAATTGTTCAGTTTCATGAAACTCATGGGTAGGTTGGTCCTTTAAAATAGTGTCAGCTAATTTATTTACACCCTGTATGCAGTATTTCAGCTCAGTCTGGTAGAAGGATTGCAGTTGCAAGATTTTACCCGAACAAACTAAACAAAACAAAAGGTTATCATGGGACACTTCCCAAAAGGCCACGCCTTTGGGGAACGGAGTCGTTGTAAAACCTAAAATTATCGTCGTGAATTGTTATTCTAAGTACCTAATTTATCACGTCCTAACCTTTTGAAAGAACACAATTTATGTTTATTTTATCTTTTTTTGTCTGTTTTATTTTAAAGATATAGGTACCAAAACATCCGACTGGACACTGTTTCCACAGATAATACTGTAATACTATTATATATTCTGTGGTATTAGAAGGAGCGGTATTTGTAATGTGAATGTGTAGCTGAATGCGCTGGATACTGTATCTAAATAAGTAGCCTTGTTAAAATAAATAAATTAATTAAACCTCCCATGTTATAGAAAGTAAATAACACATAATTTTCACAGTCACTCTCAAATATCGGACAAGGTTTTCTTCTAATTGGTTTTCATTGCCAAGTTTGACAGCTAATGGATAATTACACCAAATACTCGTATGTGCAGCAATTAAAGGTCAAAAAAGTTTGTGTAATTTATGAATATTTTTATATGTACACTTAGTTTTGTGAGCTAAAAAGACAACAGAAAATACACGGGTGTTTTGGGAACGGGTATTATGGGAAACGGATGCCCTGTTCCGATAAGAAAATACTGGACTACTAACGTACGTACCACATAATAAGTGATATAGTTGGTGGTAACGTGGAAACTATGTAGCTAGCTAGCTATGTAGCTTTAAAAAAGAAATATGAGCGCGAAAATAAGAGCTGAAGCAGCCGCCGTGGCCGAAATCGGTCAGGAACTCAGCAAAAAGGCTACAATAAAAATATTTCTAAACTTATCGTTATATTTTAGACATCAGTTAATAAATACTCAATTAGCATATCTGTATTATGTCATTTCAAAAGCTGTGTTTAGGTAACTAAAGCAAGTCCACACGTTAAATAAAGCGCTTGCAGAGGTGTTATAGTTGTGTCATGTTTGTTTATTTTTGTGTTTTTTGTTATTTGTACTCCGGGAAAGAGGCGTGGCTTTATGAACGTGTTATATTTGGTAAATTTAATGTTTCAAATTCAAAGTTTATTTGCGTAAAAAACATAAAAACACGATCAGAATAAATTTGATAGAATACAAAATTTGGTGAACAGAATAGTTTTAAAGTCAACTTTGAATGCATAATGTATAAAATCAACGTAAAATTTTCAAAATACAATTTTTGATCAAATATATTATTTTTTATTTGGTCAACTCTACCTTTCAAGAGTTCACTAGGCCAAGTTAAGATAGCATCATCATTGGCCACCGTGTCTATTACATTATTACAAATGTCATCGGAGGTAGTTATGTGAAAGTGTTGTATGGCCCGAATAATGGTGAATCGACGCGCCTTGACACTGCTTTGCCGTACGAAGGTACAGGCGGGGAGAAAAGTGGCACTCAAATATTCTTCGCTTAGCAGCAAATTATTTGCAACCATATTTGGGATTACGTTGATGAACGATCTCATAAAAGAAATTGGATGACTTCATCAAACGTACTGTAAATACCGATACTTGATCGAAGACTTTTTTAAACCCCTAACCCCCCCCCGACCCCTTTGTTGCTTTATTTTGTTAACGACCCGAAAATCTTAGAATCTTATCAAATATTCGGCACGAAATTTGTACCAAGATGTAGTGGAATACCATCCTAAATTAACTATTCAAGCTATTCAGGTGGTCGATCATCGAGTGTATAACTCATACGATAAGAAAAAGTAGCCAGCAATATTAATACATTGACCACAGTTTGGTTAATACCAAACTGTGGAAAGTATCACTCAGTTGGTTTAGTTTAACAGTGTTCTCACTGGGACTCAAACCCAGGACCTCGATGACGGTAAACAACGGCGGTTAAGACTGAAACACATTATAAAGAGATTTTGTATTTAATTAATCTGATTATCCATTCGTTAAATGTTACAATAAACAAAATGTGACAATGTGTTGGTTTATTTGCATTAATTTCCATGATATAACTTACGTAATTTAAAAATGGTTAAGTATAACATAAAAAATCATCATTCTGTGTCATTTAGATGTTCCAAGTTCAAAATAATACATCATAAATATTTATAGTTGGCTACCTACAAAGTGGTCTTTAAAGTTAAAATTATGATGTCACTATGGCGTTTGTTTGCAGACATTGATTGTTTCTGTGTTACTACTGCCAATAAAAAAATCTTTAAAAATGGACCATTGTGTATTATTTTAATGTGAAATATAAAAAAAACATGATTTTTGTTCTCGGGCTAAGAAATGAGTTATTTTATGACAATAAAAAAAACCATTGTAACAAAAATATACTGTTATTTTCATTTTGGGCGTTAATGGGTTAAGTTGATTGAAGCCTATTAAACTGAAAACTATTTGTTTAAAATGTTTAAATGTCGAATCAACAAGTGATACCTAACATAAAATAACTATTGCCCATGTGCAAGCAAACGCACATCCCTTTCATCTAGCGGTCGTTTCACGTGACGCATACCTATATATACTGTTATCAATTCAATTCAATTTATTCAATCTATACACAGTCAATACATAGCCGTCATAGGTTTACCCCAAATAACTATGGTTCACAATTAATTACAATGTAAAATAATATAAATATAAAAGTCAATAATCAAGCAATAATCAATAAAATGATAGTTCATCAATGTCAATACCAAAAAATACCTATAAGTAACCTAAGAGCAAGTACTAAGCTTTAGTAATTAGCCTACAACTATGTCATACATTTCTAGTTATTTAATATGTGTAATATAACCTATACTACTTTGGTCATTTTTTATTATCTCTGTATAAGCATGTATATGTGATTTCTGTGAATTTAGTCAAGTCTATTTAATCAAGTCTATGTGATATAATAATACAGGTGCGACAAATATTTCGATCAAAAGGCGGTGTGGCAGAGGAAGATCAAGGAAGTACGTTTCTCTTCCATAGATTCACACATTTGTATGAAAATTGTTCAAGGATCGACGGGCTTTGTACGTACTTAAATTCTGTTTGAATTTCTACTTCACATCAGAATTCCAAGATCCAGCTAAAGCACACGTGAAATATAAACAACAAAAAACAATCCACTAGATATCACGAATTTAGGTGTTTTATGGAATAACGTCAATGCAAAGATTAAAAACCTTGTCATTGAAATTGTTCAATATTTACCATAGAAGTGTTTGAAGGTAGGTAAATACATAACACGATGAGTGGAGATGGACGCATTTTTACACAGTATTGATATGGTTCGACCTACATGAGTGAGGTCAAAATACAAGGGCGTAGCCAGGATCGTATATCCCCCCATACAAAGAAAATCCTAGATTGAATAAGAAATGATGAAAAATATATATATATACGAGTATTAGAGATCACATCCCGTATTGTTGGATTACACAAGCCAGCCTTCAAGCCTGCTAGTTTCTTAGATCTTGCTATAAAGCTCATCAGAATTACCAGCGAACGACTGCCCTTCTAAGGGGGGGCAGCTGCCCCTCCCTGCCCGTACCTCGCTACGCCCATGTCAAGATACGATTTACATTGAATGACGTGTAAAATTTACTCATTATCAGTTCTTTTTCAGTTCTATCAGTATTCAGTTCGGAGCCTGATGAGGTTTCTTATTTACTTATTTATTATATTTGGAATGCTAGATTACGACTATATTATCTTTCAGCTGGAAGATTCATACTCATAAAGTTAAAAAATGGGTTGACGAAGGCTGAATATTGCAGGCTATTTCAGGGTAGCCTCGGTGGGGGGACGTATAATGAGCTAATTAAAAAAAACGCTTTACTTGAACTACTTTGCAGCTACGACCAGGGAATAAAAGAAAGCCGCGGAAAACAATTATCTTAAATTGTCCGTTCTTGGGTGATAAGCTAACCTTTTATCATGAAAGCGGAACAGAAGCAGACATTCGCATTTATATTAATACTAGCAGTCCGCCCGCGGATACGCTCGCGTAGTGTAAGATTTTCCCGTAGGAATAAGACTTTTCCCGTCAAAAGTATCCTGTGTGTTAATCCAAGGCACAAACCATCTCTATTCCAAATTTCATCCCAATCCGTTCAGTAGTTTTTGCGTGAAAGAGTAACAAACATCCATACATACAAACATTCACAAGTAAGGATACTTCAGTGGCTGCGTACTAGTTAGTCCAAAACAGCTCATAATATCGACACCACTAAATAAGTGAACGACACAATAAGAAGAATATTAGCATGCATATGAATATGCAAATTAGTTTTGATTATATAATTTATATTATTAATAGTTGGCGTAGGTTTTGGGTAATACCAAAATAAGGTTAGAAAAGGATGTAAAAAAAACGTATCTGTTAGAATTATTTTGTGCCATTCGGACATTTATAAACCTTTTTCCAACGCGTGGTATTTATTTTGGAAACCAGTTTAGAACGAATAAAGAATTTTTTATAACGATTTTTGGAACTTTTGGAACAAGTTATAAGATTTTGAGATCACGTTTCTCTGAGCACGTCGTTTCCAAACCAAAGATTTTATTATCCCTAAATGTATCTACAACATTGAAATTCTAAACAGGTGTTAGGCCAGACAGTCTTGCCTCTATTTAATTGGAAATACCCATAGATTAAAAATGATTTTGCAGGTATTGAAGTTATTTGTGATGATAAAAACACGAAATTATTTTTGAAGTATACGAGAACAACAGATTAATTCTAATCGTATGGCAGCGTTTGTAGCATAGGTTTTAATTATATTTCAGACGAATGATTTACCGTTGGAATGACGCTGATTTTACCGTTTAGCTAAAACGATTGTCACACCAACCATGTGATAACTAGGTCTTCAAAATTTCTTGCAAGTATGGTTATCAATGATTCCTTTTGAATAGATACCTATTTATTACTTATTTCGTTTTTCGGTGCTAATTTTCATAATTCTGAAGCGAATGAAATACAGTATTAGTGTATTATAAAGTTTGAACATTGTTCTTTACTTTTTTCTTTGAGAATATTGCTGGCCTTCTCAGTTTTACCACCCTAAAAAGGTGCTAATAATATATTGGCCTCGATTCGGGATGTCATGATCTAATTCTAATTTTAAAATCCAGCTATCCTTTTCGTTTTTATGACCAATGAAAGAGAGGTGATGAACGAATGATATTAATTTGAATGAATGATAACCTAAAATAAAGGCATAGCTGTCAGTTTAAGAGATTTTTAAGTCGCATGTTTTAAGTGCTCTCTAAAATTATACAATCGACACGGCCATAAGGTTCAAATTCGATGTTTGACAGCTCTAATATTAGAATGACCATCTCCTATCCCTTTTCAATCTTTAAAAGGTAAAAAGGACAGACTAACTTAAATTAAGGATTAGAGCGTGACAGTGTGAATCGGGGCCATTATTTTCTACTAATCTGTCACTTTTGTTACACTTTTGTCCTCGATTGTACCTAACTGGGCACATTCGATAAGTTACGTCACGAGAGGCTAGTCAATGATCTCTGCAATTGTTGCATTGGCTAATATGGGACCATGAATTGTGCCATTAGGCCACGGGGCCTGGTTTGTCCCACTGCTGGGCACGTGGACTACTTTTTCAATAAGTGGTAGATGTATACTTTTCTTTATGTATTATTTACTCGTACCTTTAGGCGTTAGAATGAAGTTTATGACAGGTTCTGTCGACTAATTAAGGATTTAATATTAGCAACGTCATTTCAGACTTTAAAAAAATATAGGGTCACACCATAAACCACACTCCGGAACGTGTAAAACTATTTAGGTCTGGTATGTACGTAATAAGATTAAAATTAAATGCCCTTTCTTTTGAGCCAATGTTGTTTTAGATGAATATTAAAAAAATTGAAAAATCCTCAATAAGTGTGATGCGAGTACTTATCTGCAATCCTATCTTTAGACAAGGTAACATGTTATAAATAACAGCTCCAAAAATAAAAGCTACTTCTTTACTTATGGTTTTTTGTCTCAAAATCAAAATAGATCGAAAAGGATGGGAAATATCATCTCAACAAACTACAACATCAACACAACACCAACCTAACAACATCATCCTAACAATATGGATTGATTTATCTGAAAATAAGTTATTATTATTAGTATTTATTTAATTTAGTTATATTTAAGAGTATGTTGTTTTCGGAATCGTGACCAATATTACTTACTTATTAAGGAAATTATGATACAATTATGAAGTCTATTAGAAACACGAAAAGTTCCTAGCTTCGTGATTTTCGATAATTGACAAAATATAGCCTAGGTTCGTAATTAATCGTAAAATTTATTGGTACTGATCTGTGACAAGGACATTTGAATACTAATTTTTTAACCCCCGACGTAAAAAAAGAGGGGTGTTATAAGTTTGACCGCTATGTGTGTTTGTCTGTGTGTCTGTCTGTGGCACTGTAGCAATTAAACGGGTCAACCGATTTGGATGCGGTTTTTTTTATTTGAAAGCAGGTTTTCTAGCGATGGTTCTTAGACATGTTTCATCAAAATCGGTTTAGCCGTTTTAAGGTCATCAGCTCTTTTGTTAACTGCGGAAGGGTTCTAAGGATCATAATGTGTACTTTTTACTTTTAAACATACGTGTGAACTAAAATTTGAAACACCCATGTATGCTTTATAACTTTGCATGATGATGGAATTATTGGTCTGATGCTGCAGCCATGATATCCAGCACTCTAGTACACTCTTGAAAAAATAATAGCAGATATGTCGTGTTTGGATTCGTTTTGATCAGTATTTGATTCTACATACATTGCAATGGTGGCAACACTATGAACTGATGCTGTAGCCAGGATATCCAGCACACTAGTACTATCTTCAAAAGTACTCTCCAATCTGATAGTGATCCTTTTAAATATAACTGTACTCATCATAATTTATTTTGTAATTAAGTTTTAAAATAAAAAATACATTAAAAATTACGCCTGAAGCAAAAAAAATAAAAATTCAAAAATAATGCCTATTGTTGAGCCATCAAATTCGATTGAGTAACACCTACATATATATTTAAAGTTTATTATAGAAATTGATGGATGGCACGATTTGGTTTGCTCGTTGAAATGACGCTATAATGTCGCGTCGGGGTACCGCTTAGTAAGTCAGACGCTTCATTATAGCGTCATTATAGCGTCATTTCAACGAGCAAACCAAATCGTGCCATCCATCAATTTCTATAATAAAATTTAAATATATAGGTGATACTCAATCGAATTTGATGGCTCAACAATAGGCATTATTTTTGACTTTTTGCTTTTTTTACTTCGGGGGATTTTATGGAATGAAGGCCTCCGAGGTTGCTGTAATTTTAGGTATTAGGACTGGTCGCCATGGCCGAAATCGGTCGGATAGATCGTCATCGTCATCATCATCAGGTTTTAGGACTTATATAATACCTAAAGACGTGACAGGTAGATATGCAGTGGTAGGTACTTGAAATATAGGAATAAATACTTAAATAGTTTGTAATTTAACATCTTATTTTAACCATAGAGTTTGATATCTTGACTATCAGTGTGTGTGAGTATCTATGATGGTAAAATTAACCGAAATTGGATAATTCATATTATTTTATTTTACCTAGACAAATATTAAATTCCTATGATGATATTGACCTCCTTATTATCCGCAATATTTGCTGTAGAATTTGTATTGTATTATTAGGCATATTCTACGTAATTTGAGTATCTTCATGATCATCATAATCCTCACTGACTGGGTGGTCGTATTTCAAAACCTAATCACGCCTATCTACGTGACTTTAATATTATGAAGTATAATTTCGAAATAACAAATTTTTGAATGATTTGCTATAATCTAGCAACATTACACTTGTTTTATTATCTGATGCTACCTATTGGTCATTGCTGTTGCAGTTTGGGACCCAAACTCTGCATTTAACCAGAAAGCAAAGCCTACTGGAAGTTGGAAAGTAAATTTTGCTGATATAAATAACCGCACGCACATGTATATCGGTAAGATTGTGTCAGTACCGTTAGGTACTGTGTTATTGAGGTTACTGTGCTAACTGCCTGCTACCGAAGACCTTAAGTTCATCCTCACGACTTGCAACCTTAGGAAAATGAAGATTGTAAGTGCTCTAGACATCTTTTTTGACTAGATGTTTATTCTTGTTTCATACCATGAATGGCTTCCATTACTTGAAAAATAATGTAAGTTTATAATAAAATATTTGAGGACTATCTATGTCCGTTGTTGATCTATTAATATTCTTCACTAAACGAAGATTTTACTCCATTTATTTCGCACAATCTGTATTTTACTGTAACATAAAAAGTAGGTAGTCGCTTCTTGGTTAGGTATCTAGGTACCTAAGAATTTTAAAATAGCAAAGTAGCTTACTACTTGCACAAAATGTGCAATGAACATCTGTTCAACCATACTGATGCGTTCGTTTCAGTTATTACAATTGAGGTCATTGTGCTACCGACATAAACATAGTATTGAAAATGTTTCAATGCCTTTCTGTACAGTCTTGAATAGGCGATTTTAAATTTTCATATCCTTGACCTCTATTTAACTGTTATGTTTTTACATAACAACAACAACTTTTTAGTTATAGAGTAATAATCATAATGAATCAGAGATATAAAAGACGTATTTATTTAACGTTTTGATATTGCATTAAAACAATGTTACAACTATAATCACAAACTGCAGTGTAGTTTAATACTACCTGTGTAATAGATATGTGATCAAAACTAGTGAGGTCATTGACATGTTAGAAGAAGGACGCAGTTCCCAAGTGCGTGCCTTGTAGGAGTGATACTTGCCTTGTAGCTTGATGCCTTTCTAGAATGATCTTGGTTGAACTTATTAACATCTTATTCGTCAAATATTAAGCAATAGTGTTCTCTAAAAGAGTTCTGAGGTATGAATGAAACTCTCAAGGGTTTTTGAGTACTATAACTCACTTTGTTAGGGTCACATCTTTGAACGAGCTTTGTTTAGGTAGGTAATGTAACCACGAATGATCATAACACCTGTCTAAATATCAAATGCTAACTACCACGTCCATCGAAGACTACCGTTCGACTACCACTCATTGCTGTTGCAGTACCAAATGCGACCAAAACACAGGAACGTAATTTGCGCAAAAAGCGCTTTTAAACTCTGAACATTGCGTGAAAATATTTAGAGTTTAATTACAGTTTAAAGTAATTTTGTGGTAAGTATAGATATTTAAATAAATTCTTCTAGAACATAATTATTTGTCAGTTTTGGTGTAGGTACAATTGACGTAAATTAGAAGGGAATATGTACTATAGAGGAATATACATATTTCTGATCAGTTACAAGGACGATGTACACTAAGATTATAAAATAAGATTACGTATTAGTTACCCATATTATTTATTTAAAGATATTATATAATGTTGAGAATTATATTAAGGCCAGTATTTAAATCTATAACAACTTCGTACACATATAATATAAATACTCAAAGGAAATCTGCAAAAACTATCTCATCATTTTAAGGTTGAAGCTGAAATTTTATATTTTTTAAATCTAATCCATACTTACAAGATACATACTGATCACGCTCCATGCAAGATGATCAAGAATTTACTGCGTAGTTAAACGAATGACAGCGACAATAAAAAACACTATATACAGATTTGATTAATTTTAAAATATGTTCAAAATTATAATTCCCTTCTTAACGTGACCATAATATCTCGAGCCGGTTCCCTGACCCAGTGACGGTTACACGGTATTACGTTACAAGTTGCGTTCTTGCACGATCTTAACCACCGGTCGTGACAACCGAGGGTAGACACCTCGTCTGCTGAGCCAAGGTTGCTATGCAAGTTCAATATTCTAACAATTAACTCTTTTTTAAAAATTTTGCGATCGGTTTTCAGAACGATCAGCTTCAGTTCAGATGTTACTTTTTACGAATTTTCAAATGAAACTCATATTACGAAAGCACAGGAATGTAAGAGATTGTGTTTGTATTTCATATGTTTTTTATGTTAAAATTATAATTAAATATTTGAAAAGTTTGTTTGTGTTTCTGTGGTCTGAGGTCAAATAATGATAAGAACAATAATAGTCTATTCCAAATAGATTTATACGATTTTGCTTTATCCATCGATTTGTGCTGAGGCGACTATATTATTTAATTCAGTACGGTTTTTCGACACAATCAAATAGAGATACAAATTAATTACAACCAAATAAAAATTTCGCATTTGAGCACCAATTTCGAACGTTTGAATTCTTAATAGCGCACGCGCAATGTCGTCTATTGAAATTGCGCCTCGATCTCACTTGTCGAAATTTCATCTGTGGAACCGGTTGTCCGATGCGACCTACTATGCGTTACGGGCGTTACGTGTCCGCTGCAAGATCTTAACCCGCTGGCATAGTGAACTGTCATTCACCCACTACGAAATCGAAAGGTTAAACCCGTATAATGTTCTCACAGCCTGCCTTTTTATAATCTGCTGCATTTAAAACAGCTACCGTACTAAGCGGATCAACTCTGTGTGAGGAAAATGATATACTGTAGCAAACTTTATCCTCACTCCAACTTACTAACCTAACCTAGCAAGTCAAAAGACACACATAGACAAGCATAGACCTATCAATATCAGTACAGACAGACAAGAAAATGAGTAAGACATTGAAAAGCTTACAGCGTCAGCTATGCTGTTTTTCATCCATCACCTCGTTTTCTACTTCTTAGAATATCTATTCCATGCACGCCACGTTTTTCGTTTTAAGTCCTACAAGAGTACTACACCAATAAAAATCTCAATAAAAATTATTTTATACTTTTTAGTGCGTAAAAACGTGTTGTTAAAAATCTATTTTTTACTTAATAATTATTTTGTGCTTTTTAGTCTAGCGTATTTAAATGTTGCAAGATGCCCTGAACATCACGTAGGGCATAATTGCTAAGACTAAAAATCCCAAGTATGCCGAGATTATGTTGTTACGATGAGATTACCTTCCGGCTCCATCATGAGACCCTGGACATCACGTATGACTAAAGATCGTGTCAAGACAAATCTAACGAGCCCAAACACGACAAGGTTATGTTGCGACGTTGAGAGAGTTCCTATGGCAACCTTCTGGTTCCATTATGAGATCCTGGACATCACATATGACTCAAGAACTAGTCAAGATAAATCCAACGGGCCCAAACATGACTAGGTTATGTTAAGTATTTGAGGAAATACAGCGGCCACCTTCCGGCTTCATAATGAGACCCTGGACATTACGTATGATTAAAGATCTTGTCAAAACAAATCCAACGACCCCAAACACGTCGAGGTTATGTTGTATTTTTGAGGAGTTCCTATGGCCAACTTCCGGCTCCATCATGAGGCCCTGGACATCACGTATGACTAAAGATCTTGTCAAGACAAATCCAACGAGTCCAAACACGACGATGTTGTGTTGTGCATTTTAGAAGTTCATATGACCACCTTCCGGCTCCATCATGAGACCCTGGACATCACGTATGACTAAAGATCTTGTCAAGACAAATCCAACGAGTCCAAACACGACGATGTTGTGTCGTGCATTTTAGAAGTTCCTATGGCCACCTTCCGGCTCCATCATCAGACCAGCTCCATGAGATCATAATATTGCATTGTCATTGAGGTTACATAAGAGTACCAAATTTCAGCACAATCGAATGACAGCACGTGCTCCAAAAATGAGTTGCAAGATTCGGACCGAACAAACCCACAAACAAACAAACAAACAAACAGACAAGAAAGCGAGTTAATAAAAACGTGTTAAAATCGGTACAACAGAGCTGTGAAAACCGAGCAGACAGATGAGATATTGCTATAATAAATAATTATTATAGATAGTAGATAGTATTCTCTACTCATTCGACGTTTTTAACGTTAGCTACTATTAGGAAAGCAGATCTTTAATGTACTTAGGTAATAAAATATATAGATTTGTTTGTAATCATTAATTAGTGTCTATATAATTTCATTTATGACTTTACAGTTCCAATTTTACTCGTATGATTTACGTACGTACGACTATGATGTCACTTTTCCTCTTTCCGCATAATATGAAAGAAGAAAAAAGTAAAAACACTTTATTGCACACAAAAGGAACATAAAACAATAGAACAAAAACATATAGCTTGAAGTATTTTGTTTCCTAGATACTAAGTATATCTTATGTAGGCTGAATAATGTTATATCATAGATGCTATTCTATATTGCGTGGTAGGTAGGATTGAGAAAGTATTATCGCGGGAGTGGGTAAATAGGTATGACTCTGCTGGCATTGCGTGTACTTTCTTTCCACTTACTTATTTACTTTCATTCTAATTTATTTTTTCACTAAGCAGTGTGTTCTTCGTCGCCTTTCTTTTCGTCTTTCTTCTCGTTTTTATTTTCGTCTTTCTTCTAGTTTGTATTTTCGTCTTTATTCTCGTTTTTATTTTCGTCTTTCTTCTCGTTTTTATTTTCGTCTTTCTTCTCGTTTTTATTTTCGTCTTTCTTCTCGTTTGTATTTTCGCCTTTCTTCTCGTTTTTATTTTCGTCTTTCTTCTCGTTTTTATTTTCGTCTTTCTTCTCGTTTTTATTTTCGTCTTTCTTCTCGTCTTTCTTCTCGTCTTTCTTCTCATTTTTCTTGTCGTCCTTCTTGTCGTCTTTCTTGTCGTCCTTCTTGTCGTCTTTCTTGTCGTCCTTCTTGTCATCCTTCTTGTCATCTTTTTTGTCGTCCTTCTTGTCATCCTTCTTGTCGTTCTTCTTGTCATCCTTCTTGTCATCTTTATTGTCGTCTTTCTTGTCCTTATCTTTATTGTCGTCTTTCTTGTCGTCCTTCTTGTCGTCCTTCTTGTCATCTTTCTTGTCGTCCTTCTTGTCATCCTTCTTGTCGTCCTTCTTGTCATCCTTCTTGTCATCTTTATTGTCGTCTTTCTTGTCATCCTTCTTGTCATCTTTTTTGTCGTCCTTCTTGTCATCCTTCTTGTCGTCCTTCTTGTCATCCTTCTTGTCATCTTTATTGTCGTCTTTCTTGTCCTTATCTTTATTGTCGTCCTTCTTGTCATCCTTCTTGTCATCTTTTTTGTCGTCCTTCTTGTCATCCTTCTTGTCGTCCTTCTTGTCATCCTTCTTGTCATCCTTATTGTCGTCTTTCTTGTCATCCTTATTGTCGTCTTTCTTGTCCTTATCTTTATTGCCGTCTTTCTTGTCGTCCTTCTTGTCATCCTTCTCGTCATCTTTATTGTCGTCTTTCTTGTCCTTATCTTTATTGTCGTCTTTCTTGTCGTCCTTCTTGTCGTCCTTCTTGTCATCTTTCTTGTCGTCCTTCTTGTCATCCTTCTTGTCGTCCTTCTTGTCATCCTTCTTGTCATCTTTATTGTCGTCTTTCTTGTCATCCTTCTTGTCATCTTTTTTGTCGTCCTTCTTGTCATCCTTCTTGTCGTCCTTCTTGTCATCCTTCTTGTCATCCTTCTTGTCATCTTTATTGTCGTCTTTCTTGTCCTTATCTTTATTGTCGTCCTTCTTGTCATCCTTCTTGTCATCTTTTTTGTCGTCCTTCTTGTCATCCTTCTTGTCGTCCTTCTTGTCATCCTTCTTGTCATCCTTATTGTCGTCTTTCTTGTCCTTATCTTTATTGTCGTCTTTCTTGTCGTCCTTCTTGTCGTCCTTCTTGTCATCTTTCTTGTCGTCCTTCTTGTCATCTTTCTTGTCGTCCTTCTTGTCATCCTTCTTGTCGTCCTTCTTGTCATCCTTCTTGTCATCTTTTTTGTCGTCCTTCTTGTCATCCTTCTTGTCGTCATTCTTGTTATCTTTCTTGTCATCTTTATTGTCGTCTTTCTTGTCCTTATCTTTATTGTCGTCTTTCTTGTCGTCCTTCTTGTCGTCCTTCTTGTCGTCCTTCTTGTCATCTTTCTTGTCGTCCTTCTTGTCGTCCTTCTTGTCATCTTTCTTGTCGTCCTTCTTGTCATCCTTCTTGTCATCCTTCTTGTCGTCATTCTTGTTATCTTTCTTGTCATCTTTATTGTCGTCTTTCTTGTCCTTATCTTTATTGTCGTCTTTCTTGTCGTCCTTCTTGTCATCCTTCTTGTCATCTTTTTTGTCGTCCTTTTTGTCATCCTTCTTGTCGTCCTTTTTGTCATCTTTCTTGTCGTCATTCTTGTTATCTTTCTTGTCATCTTTATTGTCGTCTTTCTTGTCCTTATCTTTATTGTCGTCTTTTTTGTCGTCCTTCTTGTCGTCCTTCTTGTCGTCCTTCTTGTCATCTTTCTTGTCGTCCTTCTTGTCATCCTTCTTGTCGTCATTCTTGTCATCCTTCTTGTCATCTTTATTGTCGTCTTTCTTGTCCTTATCTTTATTGTCGTCTTTCTTGTCGTCCTTCTTGTCATCCTTCTTGTCATCTTTTTTATCGTCCTTTTTGTCATCCTTCTTGTCGTCATTCTTGTCATCCTTCTTGTCATCTTTATTGTCGTCTTTCTTGTCCTTATCTTTATTGTCGTCTTTCTTGTCGTCCTTCTTGTCATCCTTCTTGTCATCTTTTTTGTCGTCCTTCTTGTCATCCTTCTTGTCATCCTTCTTGTCATCCTTCTTGTCATCTTTATTGTCGTCTTTCTTGTCCTTATCTTTATTGTCGTCTTTCTTGTCGTCCTTCTTGTCATCCTTCTTGTCATCTTTTTTGTCGTCCTTCTTGTCATCCTTCTTGTCGTCCTTCTTGTCATCCTTCTTGTCATCTTTATTGTCGTCTTTCTTGTCCTTATCTTTATTGTCGTCTTTCTTGTCGTCCTTCTTGTCGTCCTTCTTGTCATCTTTCTTGTCGTCCTTCTTGTCATCCTTTTTGTCGTCCTTCTTGTCATCCTTCTTGTCATCTTTTTTGTCGTCCTTCTTGTCGTCATTCTTGTTATCTTTCTTGTCATCTTTATTGTCGTCCTTCTTGTCATTCTTCTTGTCATCCTTCTTGTCGTCATTCTTGTTATCTTTCTTGTCATCTTTATTGTCGTCTTTCTTGTCCTTATCTTTATTGTCATCTTTCTTGTCGTCCTTCTTGTCGTCCTTCTTGTCATCTTTCTTGTCGTCCTTCTTGTCGTCATTCTTGTTATCTTTCTTGTCATCTTTATTGTCGTCTTTTTTGTCGTCCTTCTTGTCGCCCTTCTTGTCATCTTTCTTGTCGTCCTTCTTGTCATCCTTCTTGTCGTCCTTCTTGTCATCCTTCTTATCATCTTTATTGTCGTCTTTCTTGTCCTTATCTTTATTGTCGTCTTTCTTGTCGTCCTTCTTGTCATCCTTCTTGTCATCTTTTTTGTCGTCCTTCTTGTCATCCTTCTTGTCGTTCTTCTTGTCATCCTTCTTGTCGTCCTTCTTGTCATCCTTCTTGTCATCTTTTTTGTCGTCCTTCTTGTCATCCTTCTTGTCGTCATTCTTGTTATCTTTCTTGTCATCTTTATTGTCGTCTTTCTTGTCCTTATCTTTATTGTCGTCTTTTTTGTCGTCCTTCTTGTCGTCCTTCTTGTCATCTTTCTTGTCGTCCTTCTTGTCATCCTTCTTGTCGTCCTTCTTGTCATCCTTCTTGTCATCTTTATTGTCGTCTTTCTTGTCGTCCTTCTTGTCGTCCTTCTTGTCGTCCTTCTTGTCGTCCTTCTTGTCGTCCTTCTTGTCGTCCTTCTTGTCATCTTTTTTGTCGTCCTTCTTGTCATCCTTCTTGTCCTTATCTTTATTGTCGTCCTTCTTGTCATCCTTCTTGTCGTCATTCTTGTTATCTTTCTTGTCATCTTTATTGTCGTCTTTCTTGTCCCTATCTTTATTGTCGTCTTTATTGTCGTCCTTCTTGTCATCCTTCTTGTCGTCTTTCTTGTCCTTATCTTTATTGTCGTCTTTCTTGTCGTCCTTCTTGTCGTCATTCTTGTTATCTTTCTTGTCATCTTTATTGTCGTCTTTCTTGTCCTTATCTTTATAGTCGTCTTTCTTGTCGTCCTTCTTGTCATCCTTCTTGTCATCTTTTTTGTCGTCCTTCTTGTCATCCTTCTTGTCATCTTTATTGTCGTCTTTCTTGTCGTCTTTCTTGTCGTCCTTCTTGTCATCCTTCTTGTCATCTTTCTTGTCATCCTTCTTGTCATCTTTTTTGTCGTCCTTCTTGTCATCCTTCTTGTCCTTATCTTTATTGTCGTCTTTCTTGTCGTCTTTCTTGTCGTCCTTCTTGTCATCCTTCTTGTCATCTTTCTTGTCATCCTTCTTGTCATCCTTCTTGCCATCTTTTTTGTCGTCATTCTTGTCATCCTTCTTGTCGTCATTCTTGTTATCTTTCTTGTCATCTTTATTGTTCTTGTCATCTTTGTCTTTCATGTAATTTTTGTTATCATCTTTCTCGTCTTCATCTTTATTGTCTTCATCTTTATTATTCTTTGATTTATCAGATTTTTCTGATCTTAAATCAATATTAATAATTGTTTGTTTACTTTTGTTACAAATACATCCAATATTAGAACGACCTTGTTTCTCTGTTTCCTTTGAGTTTTTCTGATCAGGTTTGTCAGGTTCGTCGTCATTGGGATTATCTGGTTTATCAGATTTCTGTGATCTTAAATCTATATTGATGGTTGTTACTGTACGTTTTTTACTAGAACGTCCATTATTGGAACAGCTATAACCAGAGTTTCTGTTGGGTTTACTACCAGTATTGCAGTTTCTGCATCCAGAGTTATCACAAATAAAGTCATTATTTTTACTGTTGCAACCACAGTTGCCTGTGCCAGGGTGGCAGTTACTGCAACCGCGGACGTCACGATTATTACCATTTCTACAGGAAGTGCAAGAGCTAGGATTTGCTGTAATGCGTATGACAGCAGCTTCGTGTAAGGCGCACTGAAAACAAACATTTGATTTTATAAACCTCAAACCTTGATAAAAAAAAAACAAATCAAAATCAAATTTATTTATTAAGATTAACAACAACACTCAACAATAACAACTGGTGGTTAACTTATATAGTTATGATAAATATCCTTCAGTTTTGCAGTAAGAACAAAACGCTTTTCCTAAGAATTCTGGTATACCTACACATATTATAAATACTAGAAATGAAACTAAAATTTAGACTGTGTAAGGTAAACAATTTATTCATGGCGAACTGTATTCGCTTCTATAATAAAATACCAGATGATATTGTAAATCAGTCCGATTCCCAATTTAAAATTAAAAATATGTTTTGTTCTAAGGCCTACAATACGATAAATGATTACTTAGATGATAAAAATATCTGGTCAACTGTTGTTCCAAATCAGCGGAGTAGATTGTAATTATGTGACAATTCAAAAACGTTTGGTAATATCAAAAACACAAAAAGAAAACGATGTTTTATAGATACAAAAAAGCGATGAAGAATCAGTATTAAAAAAACAATAACAAAAAATTCACTTACTTGCACCAGACACACCGTCACAAATAAAGACACCGTGTACCACTTCATCATGTAGAGGAATACTTTAAAATTGACACGAACATCTTTTTATATCATGTCATAGAAAATAAAATTCTTTGTTACACCGAACACCTGCGCTTCGAATTTTTACATTAGCTGATAAAATGCGTACATCGCACCAAATTCTCACGGCAACAGACCAAACTAAAGTTTAGCCCGTCCAGACATGTTTCACTTTCCAACAAAGACAGAAAGACAGGTGAATGATTACTGATTTTTAGACGCAAATATCGAACTTAGATTTTATATTAAGAAACAGGTCCAAATACACATACGAATTGTAATTGAAGTCAACAAGAGTAACCTTGGAGGTTTGTTAATATTTATTTTCTTTCCCAGAAAGAATTGGGAAAGCGACCTCATCATCTTTTTTTTGGAAGTGCTGAGACACACTTGCAATCTATTATCTAAAATCTCAATATCACTAAGATTTAAAGATAAACTTTAATAACAAACTGGCTAAGCTATGCGTTTTTGTGTTATATTTAAAGTGCATGTAACAACTGCACAAACAAATATCATTAACACCTAACAAAACAAAACACAAATGACAAAACAAAACAAACACAAAACAAAACAAAAACACAAACAACTTTAACACAAAAACTTTTTTTTGTGCACAAATAACTTTGTTTTCTCTTACATTGAGTTTGTGCTGGTAGTTATAAAATTATGTACTTTACTTTCCGTAGTTTGTTATATTACGATTTCAACAAATGTTTTCATACTGCTAATACAAGTCATGGGAAGAGTAGTAAAGCTTAATTTTGTAATACGATTAAAGAACAAAAGAACAGCTTTTATAATATGGTAGGTATATTTTGTACTAGAATAAGCCACAAAACAACTAAATAAACAATTTAAATACACAAGCGTGCAAGTGTACCTACGAGTATGTTGTATGCCTAAGCAAACGTCACTTGTAGGTAAATGTGCAGAGTAATCAATGCATTATGTGCATATTTACAAATGCACTCGCAACTTCATCCGTAGTTGCATCTGTTATAGGTATGATAGAATTGATGTAGGTATTTGTCATTATTCTTATTTATTTCCAACCTCCGTGGTGTAGCGGTTAAAGCGTTTTGATTTCGATCGGAGATTCTGGGTTCAAATTGCGGTAGAGACACAGAAAACGTGAATGAATATGGAAAATAAATACGTTGGTGCTTAAATTTTTATTCCTTAATAAAAATCATTTTATAAGAATGTTCCAAGTGTGGAAATGCATTCGCAGACTGACTTACCTCTTTATCAGGAAAATATGATGATTCCGTATTTCGAAAGGTACGATGGTCTCAATTGGTACTGAAGGAAGCAGTCGTTACATAAACTATGTCATATCAGAGGACTGTGAAGATACCAGGGTTTATGAGGATAGTCGTCGTTGTGATAATAAGTGTTCGTGTTTAATTAAGCTTTACGTGCAGTCAAATGTCCTTACGATACTTACAAAAGACATGGTCTTCTCTTTTCAAATACGTACCATTGTTTAAGTAGAGTCTAGTAAAGCAACGAAGATAATTTGTTCGGTATAGTAAAGACGCAGTTTTATACTTATGTGCTTAGTAATTAACTTATGTGCCTACTTATGTGTAATAATAAGTTGCAAGTATTCTACAAAAACAAAATGTTTTAACGCCATAATATTTTTCAAAAGAACTTAACTTCATTTCATTCAATGCTTGGTGTCATAAATAAATAATTATCATGATTATGCTGACATGGTAATTAAAATATAAAGCCTGCAACAATGTTCTGTATGAATGCAGCTTTGTGTTAATACGATTGTAATGACTGCAATTTCTAAATAAATGCTAAATATAAACTTGGGTTCTTGAAATAATATGACCAAGATTCGTTATTCAAGCCAAATACCATTTACTTCTCTTACATACATGCAAAATCTTTAAAAATGCGTAATGATTTTATTGACTTCATTCAATGCTTGGTGTCATTGTCATGTCATGTCATTGGTTGACGGCTCCGTAGCCCAGGTGGAATTGAAGTGTATCTACCTCCAACGCACAGGGTCGCGGGTTCCAACCCCGCCCAGGGCAAAAATTCGTGTAATAAGAACTTGTGTTTGCCTTGTGTCTGGTTGTTGTTTATCTATATAAGTATGTATTTATATACCAGGTGTTACAAAACTACAAATAAAGCCGAAAGGGTGTGAATCTGCTCGTAAAACTGAACAACTTTCCCCAAAGAACATAGGTCGAAAAACGATTTAAAAAAATCGCATTCCCATACAAAATGTAGATGGTCTCCACACAAAATTTACGGGTTTTTTTGTAACACCGTGTATATCCGCTGTCTGGTACCCATAATACAAGCTCTGTTTAGTTTGGGATCAGATGGCCGTGTGTGGGTGAGGGAGCTCCAACGCACAGAGTCGCGGGTTCGAACCCCGCCGAGGGCAAAAATTCGTGTAATAAGAACTTGTGTTTGCCTTGTGTCTGGTTGCTGTTTATCTATATAAGTATGTATTTATATACCAGGTGTTACAGAACTACAAATAAAGCCGAAAGGGTGTGAATCTGCTCGTAAAACTGAACAAATTTCCCCAAAGAACATAGGTCGAAAAACGATTTAAAAAAATCGCATTCCCATACAAAATGTAGATGGTCTCCACACAAAATTTACGGGTTTTTTGTAACACCGTGTATATCCGCTGTCTGGTACCCATAATACAAGCTCTGTTTAGTTTGGGATCAGATGACCGTGTGTGAAGATGTCCCCACATATTTATATATTTATTTAATCTACTTATTTAAAATAATCATCAACGGCCCGTTACAATCCACTGCTGGACTGTGAGCCTCTTCCACTTAAGTGGAGGTTTCGTTTTTATTTTCGTCTTTCTTCTCGTTTTCATTTTCGTCTTTCTTTTAGTTTTTATTTTCGTCTTTCTTCTCGTTTGTATTTTCGTCTTTCTTCTCGGTTTTATTTTCGTCTTTCTTTTCGTATTTCTTCTCGTTTTTTTTCGTCTTTCTTTTCGTTTTTATTTTCGTCTTTCTTTTCGTCTTTCTTTTCGTTTTTATTTTCGTCTTTCTTCTCGTTTGGATTTTCGTCTTTCTTCTCGTTTTTATTTTCGTCTTTCTCCTCGTTTTTATTTTCGTCTTTCTTTTCGTTTTTATTTTCTTCTTTCTTCTCGTTTTTATTTTCGTCTTTCTTCTCGTTTGTATTTTCGTCTTTCTTCTCGTTTTTATTTTCTTCTTTCTTCTCGTTTTTATTTTCGTCTTTCTTCTCGTTTTTAATTTCGTCTTTCTTCTCGTTTTTATTTTCGTCTTTCTTCTCGTTTTTTTCGTCTTTCTTTTCGTTTTTATTTCCGTCTTTCTTCTAGTTTTTATTTTCTTCTTTCTTCTCGTATTTATTTTCGTCTTTCTTCTCGTTTTTATTTTCGTCTTACTTCTCGTCTTTCTTTTCGTTTTTATTTTCGTCTTTCTTTTCGTTTTTATTTTCGTCTTTCTTCTCATTTTTCTTGTCGTCCTTCTTGTCGTCTTTCTTGTCGTCCTTCTTGTCGTCTTTCTTGTTGTCCTTCTTGTCATCTTTCTTGTCGTCTTTCTTATCGTCATTCTTGTCGTCCTTCTTGTCGTCTTTCTTGTCATCCTTCTTGTCGTCTTTCTTGTTGTCCTTCTTGTCATCTTTCTTGTCGTCTTTCTTGTCGTCATTCTTGTCGTCCTTCTTGTCGTCTTTCTTGTCGTTCTTTTTGTTATCTTTTTTGTCATCTTTATTGTCGTCTTTCTTGTCCTTATCTTTATTGTCGTCTTTCTTGTCGTCTTTCTTGTCGTCCTTCTTGTCATCCTTCTTGTCGTCATTCTTGTTATCTTTCTTGTCATCTTTATTATCGTCTTTCTTGTCGTTCTTTTTGTTATCTTTTTTGTCATATTTATTGTCGTCTTTCGTGTCCTTATCTTTATTGTCGTCTTTCTTGTCGTCCTTCTTGTCATCCTTCTTGTCGTCATTCTTGTTATCTTTCTTGTCATCTTTATTGTCGTCTTTCTTGTCCTTATCTTTATTGTCGTCCTTCTTGTCATCCTTCTTGTCATCTTTTTTGTTGTCCTTCTTGTTATCTTTCTTGTCATCTTTGTCTTTCATGTAATTTTTCTTATCGTCTTTCTTGTCTTCATCTTTATTGTCTTCATCTTTATTATTCTTTGATTTATCAGATTTTTCTGATCTTAAATCAATATTGATAATTGTTTGTTTACTTTTGTTACAAATACATCCAATATTAGAACGACCTTGTTTCTCTGCTTCCTTTGAGTTTTTCTGATCAGGTTTGTCAGGTTCGTCTTCATTGGGATTATCTGGTTTATCAGATTTCTGTGATCTTAAATCTATATTGATGGTTGTTACTGTACGTTTTTTACTAGAACATCCATTATTGGAACAGCTATAACCAGAGTTTCTGTTGGGTTTACTACCAGTATTGCAGTTTCTGCATCCAGAGTTATCACAAATAAAACTGTTAGAATTGTCATTATTTTTACTGTTGCAACCACAGTTGCCTGTGCCAGGGTTGCAGTTACTGCAACCGCGGATGTCACGATTATTATCATTTCTACAGGAAGTGCAAGAGCTAGGATTTGCTGTAATGCGTATGACAGCAGCTTCGTGTAAGGCGCACTGAAAACAAACATTTGATTTTATAAACCTCAAACCTTGATAAAAAAAACAAATCAAAATCAAATTTATTTATTAAGATTAACAACAACAACTGGTGGTTAACTTATATAGTTATGATAAATATCCTTCAGTTTTGCAGTAAGAACAAAACGCTTTTCCTAAGAATTCTGGTATACCTACACATAATATAAATACTAGAAATGAAACTAAAATTTAGACTGTGTAAGGTAAACAATTTATTCATGGCGAACTGTATTCGCTTCTATAAAAAATAATTTTAACAAAAAAATAGAAACCTCCTTCAAATTACCTTATATGGTTATCTCCACTAAAAAGTAACAAATAAAATAACATTTCAGATGGAACATGAAAAAAAATATTGCCAATATCCTCAATTAAGTAGATAGGTAGTGTATTAAGTAAATATTTAGAATTTTGTACTTCCTTTTGGAGTCGATGCCAGCCAAAAGTTCGTACGATTTATCGAATGAAACCTACCTGGACTTTCTTGGTAGCCGCTCCTGTCGTTATCCCTGCATTTGGTCGGGTGAGGCATTGCATCCCGCGCAGCACAACAAAACATTTATATCATAGACTATCAAAGAATTTTATGATAGTCATATAGAAATATGTACTGACTTAACGACGACGACGACTTAAAACAGTTTCCCACGACTAATCGACGATGTTTTGGCTGGCACCGACTCCAAAAGGAAGTACAAAATTCTAAATATTTACTTAATACACTACCTATCTACTTAATTGAGAATATTGGCAATATTTTTTTTCATGTTCCATCTGAAATGTTATTTTATTTGTTACTTTTTAGTGGAGATAACCATATAAGGTAATTTGAAGGAGGTTTCTATTTTTTTGTTAAAATTATTTTTATTTTATGATTTTCAGTGTGTCATTCAATATATTTTATGTAAGTAATTAATCCTAACCTCGACACATTTCCTATTATTTTTCTTCATTATCCAAAGCTAGGTAAGCAATGTCCCAACTAAACTGGAGAAAGTCTCACAAGGACATTTTCGTTTAAGAGTGTCTTAACCGAGATTCGAACCCGAAACCTCCGTAAAGAGAGTAAAGCAATCGACCACTCGGCCATAGAAGCTAAATTATTTGTTATTTCCAATACAATATCCGAAGATTTCCGAGGAGGTTCTTGTCCTGTCACAGTTGCCAAAAATGTTATAAAATCGAATAATATAATTTTGGAACAAGGGAAACGTAGATTTTCAGCAAACTGACAAAACAAATTTATTTCGTTGCCTAGCAACCATTCCACCACAAACTACAATACAACAACGGTATCGCGATGCATGTTGCTTTACCAGTTGAGGAGTTTCCGCTTTTATTTGCTATTTCATCATCAGATTTTAACAAAATTGGTATGGATCTATTCCTAAAGCACTTTCTATCGAATGAAAAAAAAATCATCGAAATCGGTTGAAAACTGACTGAGATATGACTAAAAGAATAGACGAATAACGACGCGAATGCTACATTCCATTGAGGAATTTCCAAGTTTTACCTCATGTTCCACCATCAGATCTTGACGAAATTAATATGGGACTACCTCGAGAGTAAATCCTATCGAATGAAAAGAATTATTAAAATCGGTTAACAATTGGCGGAGATATCTAATAACATACATAAAAAAAAAAATACAGACGAATTGAGAACCTCCTCCTTTTTTGAAGTCGGTTAATAATATACCAGATGATATTGTAAATCAGTCCGATTCCCAATTTAAAACTAAAAATATGTTTTGTTCTAAGGCATACAATACGATAAATGATTACTTAGATGATAAAAACATCTGGTCAACTGTTGTTCCAAATCAACGGAGTAGATTGTAATTATGTGACAATTCAAAAACGTTTGGTAATATCAAAAACACAAAAAGAAAACGATGTTTTATAGATACAAAAAAGCGATGGAGAATCAGTATTAAAAAAAAAATAACAAAAAATTCACTTACTTGCACCAGACACACCGTCACAAATAAAGACACCGTGTACCACTTCATCATGTGGAGGAATACTTTAAAATTGACACGAACATCTTTTTATATCATGTCATAGAAAATAAAATTCTTTGTTACACCGAACACCTGCGCTTCGAATTTTTACATTAGCTGATAAAATGCGTACATCGCACCAAATTCTCACGGCAACAGACCAAACTAAAGTTTAGGCCGTCCAGACATGTTTCACTTTCCAACAAAGACAGAGAGACAGGTGAATGATTACTGATTTTTAGACGCAAATATCGAACTTAGATTTTATATTAAGAAACAGGTCCAAATACACATATGAATTGTAATTGAAGTCAACAAGAGTAACCTTGGAGGTTTGTTAATATTTATTTTCTTTCCCAGAAAGAATTGGGAAAGCGACCTCATCATCTTTTTTTTGGAAGTGCTGAGACACACTTGCAATGTATTATCTAAAATCTCAATATCACTAAGATTTAAAGATAAACTTTAATAACAAACTGGCTAAGCTATGCGTTCTTGTGCTATATTTAAAGTGCATGTAACAACTGCACAAACAAATATCATTAACACCTAACAAAACAAAACACAAATGACAAAACAAAACAAACACAAAACAAAACAAAAACACAAACAACTTTAACACAAAAACTTTTTTTTGTGCACAAATAACTTTGTTTTCTCTTACATTGAGTTTGTGCTGGTAGTTTTAAAATTATGTACTTTACTTTCCGTAGTTTGTTATATTACGATTTCAACAAATGTTTTCATACTGCTAATACAAGTCATGGGAAGAGTAGTAAAGCTTAATTTTGTAATACGATTAAAGAACTATAGATTGGTGCTTAAATTTTTATTCCTAAAAAAAATCATTTTATAAGAATGTTCCAAGTGTAGAAATGCATTCGCAGACTGACTCACGTCATTGTCAGGAAAATATGATGACTCCGTGTTTCGAAATGTACGATGGTCTCAATTGGTACTGAAGGAAGCAGTCGTTACATAAACTATGCCATATCAGAGGACTTTGAAGATACCAGGGTTTATGAGGATAGTCGTCGTTGTGAGAATAAGTGTTCGTGTTTAATTAAGCTTTACGTGCAGTCAAATGTCCTTACGATACTTACAAAAGACATGGTGTTCTCTTTTCAAATACGTACCATTGTTTAAGTAGAGTCTAGTAAAGCAACGAAAATAATTTGTTCGGTATAGTAAAGACACAGTTTTATACTTATGTGCTTAGTAATTAACTTATGTGCCTACTTATGTGTAATAATAAGTTGCAAGTATTCTACAAAAACAAAATGTTTTAACGCCATAATATTTTTCAAAAGAACTTAACTTCATTTCATTCAATGCTTGGTGTCATAAATAAATAATTATCATGATTATGCTGACATGGTAATTAAAATATAAAGCCTGCAACAATGTTCTGTATGAATGCAGCTTTGTGTTAATACGATTGTAATGACTGCAATTTCTAAATAAATGCTAAATATAAACTTGGGTTCTTGAAATAATATGACCAAGATTCGTTATTCAAGCCAAATACCATTTACTTCTCACATACATGCAAAATCTTTAAAAATGCGAAATGATTTTATTGACTTCATTCAATGCTTGGTGTCATTGTCATGTCATCTCATTGGTTGACGGCTCCGTAGCCCAGGTGGAATTGAAGTGTATCTCCCTCCAACGCACAGAGTCGCGGGTTCGAACCCCGCCCAGGGCAAAAAATCGTGTAATAAGAACTTGTGTTTGCCTTGTGTCTGGTTGTTGTTTATCTATATAAGTATGTATTTATATACCAGGTGTTACAGAACTACAAATAAAGCCGAAAGGGTGTGAATCTGCTCGTAAAACTGAACAGCTTTCCCCAAAAACATAGGTCGAAAAACGATTTAAAAAAATCGCATTCCCATACAAAATGTAGATGGTCTCCATACAAAATTTACGGGTTTTTTTGTAACACCGTGTATATCCGCTGTCTGGTACCCATAATACAAGCTCTGTTTAGTTTGGGATCAGATGGCCGTGTGTGAAGATGTCCCCACATATTTATATATTTATTTAATCTACTTATTTAAAATAATCATCAACGGCCCGTTACAGTCCACTGCTGGACTATGAGCCTCTTCCACTTAAGTGGAGGGTTTTGCCATAATCTCCACGCTTGGCAGGCGGGTTGGAGATCGCAGATTAAAAGGTTACTGTATCAGAGAGCGCTGCTGCCCGTTCCCTGTTCAATGTGTAGTCCCTAAGTCGCCTCTTACGACACCCACGGGAAGAGTAGGGGTTGGTGACAAATGTATTCTACTCTGCCGTCACCACACACATATTTAAAATAAAGAGCAGACTTATTTTGATAATCGTAAGTATTGTTTTCATAACATATCAGAGTACATTGTAAATTATTCTATAAAACTGTTTTTTAAGCACTGACGAGGAGAGACGTGAAAAGTCGAGATGAGAATTGAAAATTGTATGAACAACGAAACATTTCCTTACAAGTGCATCTCCAACAAAGTTCTTTAGCATAAAATCGTCCTCGTCTTGACTCGTCCAGTCTCGCCTATGTAAAAATAACAGGAATAGGTGAATACTATTTTGATTCCCAAACAGGTAATATCCTTACAGCCGCAGTAGACGAAACCGCTGAAACCAGGGTTGGTGAGGACGTTGTCAACTTTACAATCCACACGATAAAAGAAGGAAGGAAACAGTAGCAATTTTATTTAACAAGGTGGAACCTTATCATTGAGTGTAGTGAATTTAATTCAAAGGATGGGTTTTTATTTTTGAAGATACTAATAAAATAACTGAACAGTTTTTTAACCATCTTCTTAGAATAGAATAGAATAGAATAGTCTTTATTTGCATTAAACATGGTGGGTTACAGGTGTTACTACTACATATTCAGCGCAAACATGTTCAGCTAAAGTCAAGTAGCATGCAAATTGTGTCACAATTGTATCTAGTCAAGTATGGCGGTCATCGAGGAACTCCTTAACACTGTAATAATTTTTATTTTTAAGCCATCCATACATTTTTTTTTAAACAAAGCCAGATTAAATGATTTATAATAATTTGTTTTTTTTTTATAAATTTTAACACACATAGATAAACAAAACAGTTCTTAGCATATTTTGCGCTCTTTGGCACCTCATTTAAAATTAATCTATAAATGTCTCTTTTTAATCTTACTAGCTGTCCGCCCGCGGCTATGCTCGTGTTGTGTACTTTTTCCCGTAAAAACTTATAAACGTCCACCGAGGGGCTCGAGCCTACCCTGAATTAGGGTCATTAGGCCTTAGTCGACCACGCTAGCCCAGTGCGGGTTGGTCGACTTCACACACAACCTTTGAACTTCTTCGCAGTAGTGTGCAGGTTTCATCACGAATATCACGATGTTTTCCTTCATCGTAAGAGCGTTGAATAAACGTACATAATTATGAATTCGAAAACACATTAGTACGTGGTGGGGATCGAACCAGCGACTCCCGGACGGGAGGCAGCGGCCCTAGCCACTAGACCACCGACGCTCTTGGTCTATAGCCTTTGTGTTTATCCTGGGTACAAACTATCTCTATTCCATAAATCCGAAAAGCGGAACAAACATTCAAACATCTAAACATCCAAACTTTCAATACTTTAGTGTGATGTGATGTGATTTTTTACCACCACCATAGTTATTGCTACTAAGCTATTATTTCATGGTCTTAGATTTTAGAGGCAATGGGGGATTAACTGACAGCCAATTAAAAAAAAAATTGTTCATAAATCGTCGATAGATGGCGTTGACGATTCGTGGATGCGAAGAAATCCGGCGAGTCACCCAGGGCCATAAAAGGATTTAAAAAAAAAGAATCCACGAAGTTCACCTGGCGCCATCTATCGTCTTAATTAGTTTTTATCAGCAAGACAATTAATTATTGTATAAGGTACGTACTTTATAAAAGTAAAAGTTGTTTGAAATTGATTTTATTTATTTATTGAATCACAAAATATTTAAATTACATGGATACAAAAAACTGTTAAATTGCATTGGATCCCGATCTCCTTCTTCTGAATTATTTGATAAAGCAGAAAAAATAAAAAATAATAATAAAAAATCTCTTTACTTTATTGTTTTAAGAAGAAGAAGAAAAAACGTTTAGTAATGTTAACAATACACACACACAGAGTTCAGTAAACAACTATATTATATTATAACTCAATTCTCACAACTGTGCGCCTGTCATCGTCATAATATTTGCATGTTGGTAGGTTTGGTATCCGATTTTCTCGATATTTTTTCAGTTTGCTTTTAATCTACCGTTTTTCTTTTCTTTTTTGAATCACCATTTCTTTTTGGTCTCCTTTTTAAAGGTTAATATATATTATTTTTTATAGATTACAGATTATGTCTGTTAACGAAATATCGCATCGCTGTTGTACCTTTTTTCGCTTTATAATTATTAGATATTAATTATTCTTCTCGTTTCCTCCATATTTCTTATCTCTCTTTTTTCTAAGCGCCTCCTTCCTTCTATGTTATCGGAGTTGCTATCGCTATTGCAGCTTCTGCATTCAGGGTTTTGACAAGTGTAACAGTTACAATTTCCATTATTTTTATTGCTGCAACCACATCTGCAGTTGCCAGTGTTGCAACTACTGCATCCACGTTTATCACGATTATTACCATTTTCACAGGAAGTGCATGAGCTAAGATTTGTTGTAGTGCGTGTGACACCGGCTTCGTGTAGGGCGCACTAAAAATAAATAAAGATAATTATTAAATTTACAAAATCTTATAAAGATGCTTTGCTTACAAGAACGTTAAGGAAAGCTATATTGTAATTAGGTTACTATCAGTCTTGCTGTAGGCAACATTTTTTAAATTCAAGCTTAGTGACTGACAATGAATATAAAATTGAGTTAAAAAAATATCTAGTTTTAAAAATATGTTAAATTGTACAGAGTTAAAAAGTGACATCATTACAAAGCGCGTACAAAGAGGAAATGATCTTCTATATAATAAAAATGAATTGCGGTTCGTTAGTCAGCGCTAAAACTCGAGAACGGCTGAACCGATTTGGCTAATTTTAGTCTTGAAATATTTGTGGAAGTCCAGGGAAGGTTTGAACAGTAAAAAAATATGGGTAGGGTAGGTTTAGGGTAGGTGTAGGGAAAAATGGCAGGACAACGTCTGCCGGTTCAGCTAGTATATTACACAAAAAACAAATGATAAAATAATTTATATAAAATCATTGTGCATATATTATTATGTATTAATAATTTCTGACGATTTATATTATTGTGTATTGCATAAAATTTTGTATTTATAGAGATAATAATAAAATATACAATTATAATAAACTTACTTGCGCCAAACACACCGCCACAAATAAAGACACTATATACCACTTCATCATGTAGAGGAATAATTTAAATTGTCACGAACGCCTTTATATATCATTTGATAGAAAAAATATATTTGGTAAGCTGAACACCTGCGTGTTGCATTTCTATATTTGCTGATAAGGAAGCTAAAGTTCAAGCCGTCCAAACAATTCTCTTGTCGTCCTTCCAACAAAGAAAGAAAAATTGTGTGACAGATTACCTGTCTTTGATACAAATATCGAATTTAGATATGATTTTAGGAACTACATTGTTTTTAACATCAACAGGAATAACCTTTGTGTTCTGTGACCTCGTTACGTTTCCTGTTTTATGGACGCGTTGAGTAGGCGCGTTTTTTAGCAATATAATTAATATGTCTTTTCTGTCAGTAGTAATATCGTTTAGTCAACTGTACTAGGATGCTTAAACACAAGCACGTGTTCTTATCTCATAAAGGTACTTACAATTTACCATTGCTTAATTAATATCTAGTAAAGCAACGAAGATTATTTTGTTCATACTTACTTAGATTGAATTGAATACCTATTTAATACGTTTTCTGGAATGGAGATAGTTTGTAACCTGGATTAACACATAAGATAATTTTTACGGGAAAATGTCTTATTCCGACGGGAAAATCTTACACAATGCGAGCGTAGCCGCGGGCGGAGTTAAAATATATATTATATAGATCTCCTCGTCTCATCTTGTCTCGCCTCGTCTCGATCGTAGAATCTTGGTTTTTTTCTGAACAGCATTTTACACATACTTGACCAAATATTATGTTTCATATCATGTTGCAGGTGTCAAGCTGCTACTTAGTTGTTAAGTAACAAACTTGTTTTTCTCTCTTAAACCAACGAATATTCACTGACAAACAGCATATTGAATGCAATTGGGCTGCATCATCAACGGCCCGTTACAGTCCACTGCTGGACTATAAGCCTCCTCCACTTAAGTGAAGGGTTTTGCCATAATCTCCACGCTTGGCAGACGGGTTGGAGATCGCAGATTTAAAAGGTTACTGTATCAGAGAGCGCTGCTGCCCGTTCCCTGTTCAATGTGTAGTCCCTAAGTCGCCTCTTACGACACCCACGGGAAAAGTAGGGGTTGGTGACAAATGTATTCTACTCTGCCGCAACGGCTGTACTTGGCTGCATACGAAACCGTAAATTCGTAACATACACACACAATGCTATTCAAAATTGAAAAGGACAGCAGCGGCCGCAAATTTGTGTTGTAACGTTATACGAAAAATATATGAAAAATTTTAGGCCGTACTTGGAAAAGTTTTATTTCTGTTACTGTTCAAAAACTGCATAGGTAAGTAGATCATTTTTCTGTTTTGAATGTCAGTTTTGTTGCTATAGTAAATATATTCTGCTGGAATATAAGTCTGCTGGAAGATATTTCTTTAGAAGTAAGTAGGCCTGTTATGTCGTTTTTCTTTGTGTTATTGTCATTTTCTTGTTTAATGTTTACAATAAATGGTTAAATAAAATAAATAAATATTCATCTTAGAATATTTTAAAGAAGATAAAGCAACAAAATTGAAGTATATTTGTTCTTGAGTTAGAAATCGAAGGTATTGCGCATTCTTGGATTTTTCCATGTAAATGTAACTAAGTTGGTAAGTAGGTAGATTCTTATAAATGCCTATCGTATTGTGCTATTAATCACGTAATAAAACTGTGGTCTGATCTGACTTGTCCTTCAGACGCTTCACTCTTGTCTATGCATGTAGGGTTGCCAGGTCTTGAAACTGAAAAGCCGGACTGACCAGACAGCTTAGCCGGACATTCGGGTAGTAAGACCCTTATTTTAGTCTTCACACGACAATTTTCTAAAGTAAAACAAGGCTTTTTTATCATTTATCATAAAATCTTAAATTTTAATGAAACAACAATAAAATGGTATAAGTTAAGAAGCCTAACAAAAGCTGGATATCGTCTAATTTGGCCGGACACGCAACCAAAAAGCCTGGCTGTGTCCGGCTTTATCCGGACGTCTGGCAACCCTATATGCATGCCATACTTAGTGGGTAGTGGGTTGGTTTAGGTATCTGAAATTGGTGTTCTACTAATAGGTTTGTAGATGTTACAGGAAGTCTACTATCTAGTACTATATAGAAACAAGAGTATACTTGTTTACTTTAAGAGGTTATAGAAATAGGCAATGGGTATTTAATGGTAGTGATTCACACAGTCATGCTCTAATCCTTAATATTTAAGTTCGTCAGTCCTTATCACCTTTTAAAGATCGAAAAGGGACGGGAGATGGCCAACCTAATATTAGAGCTGTCAAACATCGAATTTCACCCTTATAGACGCATCAGTTAAATAATTATTTTAGAGAGCACGTAAAACATCCGACCACGACTGATTCGGCTGGTGGTACACTTGACTCTAACAAAATAGAGCACCTTAAAATTAAATATTTCTGAAACGTACATCGTAAAATGGTTCTTGTAAGCCCCCATCATTTATAAAAAACCTATCCACCTCATACTATGGGGTAGTCCAAAAAATAGCCCCCCATTTTAAATGTACCAGAGGAAGCCAATTTTTTCTTATACATTTCATTCTACCACTTTGCTGGCATGATTATATTGTGCTAAATTACAGCTTTCTAGTACCAAGACCCTTTGAGCTGTGCCGCGGATAAACATACATACACATGGACAAATGGCGAAATTATAAGGGTTCCTTCTTGGGTACGGAACCTTAAAAATAAAAAACTTCTGGGACTAAAGTTGTTCAGTTTCATGGGCTAACCGAGAAGTATTGTAGTTTTGCTAACATGTTGTATACAACTCGAATAACAAAATGTGCAATGACGACAACGTATCTTGTTTCGGTTACTGACGTTAGGAGCTGCTACTCCTGCAGGTAGCCTAACGTATCATATTATCATATAATTTATTTGGTAATATTAAATAACATGTTAAAAATATTAAATTAAAATGCAATGTGTTATGTATACAAATGTATAAATAAACAAATTCTTATTTAAAACAGTTTCTGAAAACAGAGTTAGGTCATTATTCAAAAGCTCAAAAAAGTAACTAACGTAAAAACCGCTTTAACTGCATATTACGCGTATGCTCACTCTTGGCTGCAATATGGTGTTCTACTTTGGGGAAATAGCACAAATGCGTCTAACCTATTTATCTTACAAAAGAGATGTATCAGAGTAATCGTAAATATAGATAACAGAACAAGCTGCAAGCCATACTATAAAAAATTGCAAATTTTAACTCTCCCATGTATTTATATCATGGAGGCCAGTATTTTTATAAAAAAGAACCCAAAACTCTACACAACCTATCATAGACCACAAAACTTAAGACCGCAAGCTAGATTGGCGCTTCCCTCTACTAAAATGAAAATGGTTTCATCTGGTCCATTAGCAATGTCTACTAGGATATATAACAACTTGCCTACAGAAATTAAAAATGAAGATAACATAAATAAATTCAAACAACGGCTAAAAAGTTTTCTGCTAGAGAAATGTTATTATGCTCTCAAGGACTTCTTGGATGATAAGATTGTGTAGAATAGTAATAAATATATAAAAATAATAGACAAGTTGTTATGTGTTTATTTAGATAGTATAGTATATGTTATGTCTAATATTCTAGTGTATTTAAAATTGTTATGCCCAATCCGGGCCCATGTTTTCGCTTCACATTTTTTATTTAAGACCTTTTATGTACTCAACATGGTATGCAATAAATAATTTGAGTTTGAGTTTGAGTTTTAAGTCAATTCAAATTAAAAATTCATCTATAGAATAGAACGCTTGCTTGATGAGCCATTTCTTTAATTATAATATTTAAAACTAGTAAAACTGTCCACTTTAGTAATATCGTCAGGTAACCGATTGTAAGTTGAGAGTCCCAACACATCTTCAGAATTAAGATGCGCTAGAAGTGAAGTTGTAGTTCCAACTTCTGCAATCTATTAAATGTGGTCAGGCGTAGACTCTATACCCCCTACTCTTCCCGTGGGTGTCGTAAGAGGCGACTTAGGGACTACACATTGAACAAGAAATGGGCGGCAGCGTTCTCTGATACAGTAA
The DNA here is from genome assembly GCA_951230895.1 of Carpatolechia fugitivella. Lineage (NCBI taxonomy): Eukaryota > Metazoa > Arthropoda > Insecta > Lepidoptera > Gelechiidae > Carpatolechia > Carpatolechia fugitivella. Next base: position 4,434,000 of record OX579667.1, on the reverse strand, counting down.
CCTTTTAATCTGCGATCTCCAACCCGCCTGCCAAGCGTGGAGATTATGGCAAAACCCTCCACTTAAGTGGAGGAGGCTCATAGTCCAGCAGTGGACTGTAACGGGCCGTTGATGATGTAGACTCTGTATTGATATATAATATATCGTTTAATATAAATGTAATGAACAGACAGATTATTCAAAAAACCCTATGGATCAATCAAAGATGACGAAGTCAGAGCGAATTGTTCACAATTTATCTGACCCTTCAAAAGTTTTTATTACTTTGTATGAAGTAGGTACTTATAATTTCATAGATATTACACGTATTAACTTTAATGTTACATAATACCCAATCGTAATTGATCGTATAGTAATTTGATGGTACTTGCTATGAATTGCAGTGGTCATTGGCCGCTATATTCCAACCGATATGGGATCGATTTGGCTCGCTTCGATCTATTGTGACATAGTTCGTGAACAATGCGAGCTGTATGTTATAGTTTGATCTAGAATCGTCTCTTATTAGCAACAAAGTATAGTCTTCGTAGTACGACTGCCAAAAAAAAATAGCCGGTGTCTATAATGAATTATTCGGGCCGATGATGTACTAAGGATTCTAGCGATGTCCTATGCGTTCAAATCTTATTCTGGTATTTAGAAATTATGGTTGAATAAAGAATATGTATACTAACATGCGTCGTTGGTCTAGTGGCTAGGGCCGCTGCCTCTCGTTCGGGAGAAGCGGGTTTGATCCCCACCACGTACCAATGTGTTTTCGAATTTCGAATTCATATGTATGTTTATTCGACGCTCTTACGGTGAAGGAAAACATCGTGATGAAACCTGCATACTCCTACGAAGAAATTCAAAGGTTGTGTGTGAAGTCGACCAACCTACATTGGGCCAGCGTGGCCGACTAAGGTCTAATCACTCTAAATCAGGGTAGGCTCGAGCCTGGGACGCATAATGAGCTCTTGATGTTGATGATACTTAAATGAACAGTGAATACATTACACTCCTTTTTTTGAGCAGTCGTGTAAAAAGAACGCACGAGCTTGATTTTATAAATCTATTTAGGAAGTTCACGAGAAAATACTTGGTATCCATAATTCAAGGTCCGCTTAGTTTAAGACTTGTGAGATGTTATAAAACCTAATAGGCCAGTCAATATCGACATCAAACATCGCAAACGCGCATGTATCTACGATTTTTTTATATGTTGTTAGGTTCTTTGAGAGTAGTTTACACGCAAGTTTGCAACCCCGAAAACCCTGTGCTACCCCCATGGTGCTTGAAAAACTGCGAAATCTTGGCACTTGTTTCAGTTTTTTCGAAAAAACTACCCTAAGGAAGCGTTTTTCAATGTATGTTTGCTATGTAATTTAATAAAGTTAACTAAATTTTCTACAATTTGAGTTTAATCCCAGCACTCTAGGTCCATTAGTTGCAGACATACAGCATGTCAAAGGTAGGCTATTTAAAAAAAAAGTGTTTATTTTGTGTTTCCGTCATATTCAAACACACGTACTGGCTAAACTAACAGTCCTGGTGCTGCTTCAATTGTTCATCTGATTGTTTTGTGACGCAGACTCTTTGGAATATGGTAAAGGGATCAACATCAACTCTCTTGTTGAATACTTTCACAGAGGTGGTGACTGATGCCAAGGTCTTCACTTTGTCCTGGGTCAGCGTTTTTCGCGATTTTTCGAGGTTTTTGTTAACTACTCTCAAGGGACCTAACAACATATAAAAAAATCGTAGTTACATGCGCGTTTGCGATGTTTGTCCTTTTTTGTGTTGATATTGACTAGCCTATAAGTTTTTCCACATATTATGATTATTAACGCTAGTTATTTCAAATCAATATTGTTTTTGGCATTTTCATAGTTTACTTATATCGTTCAAATTACTTTATTGAATAGAATATACTTTATTGCACACAAGGATATAGCTTGAAAGTACAGAAGATAGATAAAAGAGTGTACAGATAGGCGGCCTTATTGCTAAGGTAGCAATTTCTTCCAGGCAACCTTAGGGTACAAGAAAACTTCATTGGAACTGTGGGACGGTGCACACAAGAAAAACAGAATAGGATAAGCTATTTAATACTATTAATCAAAGTTACATAACGAATATTATATTCTTTGGCCTTAGCTATTCAAATTATAAACTATTTTTGGTGAAGTGTACGGGGCTGTATCCACTAGGATAAAAAATACGAAAAAGGTTACATAAATAAAAAGATATTTCAAAGTACGCACATGATATGGATGGACTTATGAATCCGACTGACTGTACGTACACATTTATTTTATTTGTAAGTATTATTATTATTTTATACATTTGACTGTCGTGATATTTTGTACATACATACTTGCTTAAACCAGCTGATTTTGTAAATACACATGCAGTGATTTGTACTTTGATAAACAATACTAACTCATAACTTGATGCAAAGCAAGTAAAAAAGGATGTATAATTAAACTTATCACATGTTGTATAACATGCTGATCGATATCAGATCCCGTTTTTATGTGATGTGCTATCATTTTACTTTATTTAATATTTAGTTATTTAACTAAATCATAAAAAAAAACTTATTATGATATACTTATTATCCCATTATTTTATTATCACGAAAATTATAAACTATTTTTGTAAGTAACAAGTTTTACTACATAGTTTTTGATAACAAATGCCATAAATTCCGACACTTGAATTACGAGTTCGATAACGAATGCCTATATGTTGTGCAATTTTATTTTTTAATATGAGTTGAGATTTGATGTATGTATAATGAATGAGTCTTCTAGTTTTATCCTAAAGAAACAGAGTCTTCATAATTCCTGTAACTCTTAAAGCTCCTGTTCTAATTAATATCTGATCTGGTCTGATCTAAGGATCTCATTATTTATTCCAACAATAAACTTATTTGTTATTTACAAATTTAAATTATTTAAGTTTTCAGTTTTGACATTTAATAAATATATATGTCCTGAAAGCGACACATGAATCTGATTCTAAATTAGGCAGAACTTAACATACAAATCATACGGCGGATATATACTCACCGGCACATCTAACCGCCCACCCTTGTATTTCAGGTTAATTTTAAACTACGTTTATTGTTGTTATTGTTATAATTGATTTATTGATTATTTTACGATAAATAAAACACACTTAACTTAAATAAACGTTAAATTAACTACTTTTTAACTAACATCAGCTGTGATTAATAGAATTATAAAGAATCACGAATATTCCCTGAAAAAAAGGGTGGGCGATTAGTTGTGCCGGTGAGTGTATTTATCTAGGGTATAATATTCCGACACAAGCCAAACGCCAAACACAACAGCGGGATTTGAACCTGGAGTTTTCTAGACAGGTAAAGCTTCATAGCAGATTAAATAAAATAATAAGCTTAATTAAAAATCCTTTTTAAACAAGCTTTACAGCCGTGGAGTGGAGTATCCTTGTTAAGACAAATCCAACGAGCCCAAACACGACTAGGTTATGGTGTGTATTTAAGGAGTTCCTATGGATACCTTCCGGCTCCATCATGAGACCCTGGACATCACGTATGACTAAAGATCTTGTTAAGACAAATCCAACGAGACCAAATACGACTAGGTTGTGGTGTGTATTTAAGGAGTTCCTATGGACACCTTCCGGCTCCATCATGAGACCCTGGACATCACGTATGACTAAAGATCTTGTTAAGACAAATCCAATGAACCCAAACACGACTAGGTTGTGGTGTGTATTTAAAGAGTTCCTATGGACACCTTCCGGCTCCATCATGAGACCCTGAACATAACGTATGACTAAAGATCTTGTTAAGACAAATCCAACGAGCCCAAACACGACTAGGTTGTGTTGCGTATTAGAGGAGTTCCTATGGCCACCTTTTGTCTCCATCATCAGACCAGCTCCATGGTACCATAATATTGCATTGTCATTGCGGTTACATAAGTGTACCAAAATAAAATAACATAAAAGCTTGTAAAAAAGATTAAGTTTTGAGTTTGAAGGCCATTTGACAATGCAATTACTAGTCTTTAGTACTTTTTTGGTCTAAAGGTCTTAGTAACCGGACCATGAAACTTCAAAAAAAAAAAGCTAGCACTACACACTCTGCCGATTAATACAATATTATTTTTCTAATAATTTGCCGATTAGTAAACGGAGTTCCAAATCAACAGATATAGAAACGCTTATTTATCTATTCAAGTAAGTGTGTCATTTCAGTCGTTAAGTGAAATTAGTCAACTCACGCGCAGGCTCACCGTATAATGCACATTGCACATGCTCTTGGTTGATTATGCAATAAACTAGTCCAATGCGAACTATCTTCCGATCCCGAAATAAAATGGCCGTGTGTGAGATGTCCCCACATTCCAGTTCAGGGGTTCCCAAAGTTTTTCCCCCCTACTGCCTATATATAATGAAAACGCTTATGCCCCCTTCCGTGCCAGCAAGAGGATGCAAGTAGACTCGCCATGTACTTTTAAAATATAACAAGGCTAATAAAAGAAAAAGAATACACATCAATTCTGATTTGAAAAGATATAAGTGCATAACGTTGGTAACTACTAGCAGCTAGTGAAACTGAGCTAGCATGTGAAATTTAATATCAATAATCGTGAGAACAGCATATTTTTGACTCCTACTACTGACAAAGAAATATTTAATATTATTAATTCATTCAAATTCTGTCGGAAGCGATGAAGTCTCTACAAAAATATTAAAACAAGTATCTAATGTTATTGCACCGGTTCTTTGTCACTTAATAAATCTTTCTTTCAGCCAGGGCATATTCTCAGAGCGGCTAAAAACTACAGTTATTAAGCCACTTTTTAAAAAGGGTGATCAGTGCGATATGGGTAGTTACAGACCCATAGCGCTTATATTAATATTTGCAAAATTTTTTGAAATGGCTATGCGTATAAGACTTGATAACTACATAAATAAATTTAAAATTATTGGACATGAACAATTTGGATTTCAAAAGGGTAAATCTACAACATTAGCAGCTTATACTCTGATTTCAAATGTTACTAAATTTGTAGACAAAAAAATTCCAGTATCTGTATTGTTCTTTGACATGAGTAGAGCGTTTGACTTCGTCAGCCATGAGTTGTTGATACGTAAGTGTGAAGCATATGGTAAACGTGGACAGGCAGCTAATTGGCTCAAAAGCTATTTACAAGACCGATCGCAATATGTCGAAATAAATAATTTAGATATTTACCACACAGAACATGTTTACAGATCTTATACTGACTTCAACAGAGTTGGTGTTCCGCAGGGTAGTGTGCTGGGCCCTCTGCTGTTCTTGTTGTATATTAACGACCTTCCTACTTCCATCAAACATCAGTGTATCTTATTTGCTGACGATATATCGGTAATAGTTCCGTGTAAAGACACTGATAGTTTTGCTTATGACACCAATAGTGCGGTTAATGATGTAGTTGTTTGGCTTAATCATAATAACTTACATGTTAATCTTAATAAAACTACTTTCATCCAATTTAACAACCGACGTCAGAAGAGTAACATCCATATTACGTATAACCAAATTGACATAAAGGAAAGTAAATGTGTTACTTTCCTAGGCGTTACCTTGGATGACCTTTGCTCGTGGAAAGAACATATTGGAAAAGTTTGCGGGAAAATTAATAGGTTTGCATATGCTTTGTGGCGAATTGGGAAAACTGTTATCCGTAAGTCAGCCCTGCCAACTTACCACGGTTATGTCGCATCAGTCCCTAGGTACGGCATTGTCATTTGGGGTAATTCCGTGCATCTAAATAGAGCATTCATAGCACAAAAGCAATGCGTTCGGGCCATTTGCAATGTAAAGCCCTCTTTAGAAAATTAAAACTATTAACCTTGCCTTCTTTATATATTTATGAGGCTTGCAATTTTGTCAAATCAAATTCAGTTCTTTTTGAGAGAAATTACGCTGACCCTGGGTATAACAGAAGGTACCCTAGTAAACTTCAAATTCCTTCGGCACATACTAAATTGTTTAGCAACAACTGCCATGCCATGTGTGTCAGAATATTTAATAAACTGCCTGAAAAAATGAGAGTGTTACCAATTAGAATGTTTAAAACAAAATTATACAATTGGCTCATTGTACAAGCGTTCTATTCTGTCAAGGAGTTTATTGACATGAATGACGTAATAATAGAATAATATTAATAGATACTCTTACATTAAATTCATTTGTTTGTAATTATTTAATTGTAATGCATTGTTATTATTATTGAAATTGATGTATGTTTTTAAATGTTCTTTAAGTTATATTTAATATTTAATGTTATGACATAGATAGACATAGATATATAAATAGATAGATAGATTTTAAAATTATACATGCATTGTTTATGTTTATATTCGTATGCCTCAGTCAGGCGAAATATGTGATACGCCCTCTATGTGATATACCACCTTTTATGTTAAATTACCATGTTTCAAACGAATAAAGAATTTATTTATTTATTTATACATTTTGTTAAGAATGCTCGTTTGAAAAGGATAAAAGCTTTAGTATTTCTTCTGCCATTTTGAAGTCAACTTCCAGAGATATTTGAGCTTGCTTTTGAAATATTTCGCCCCCCATGACATGTTTACAAGTTTTTTGCAAGTGTGAAGCCGGAACAAACATCCAAATATATTTTCATATTTCTTCAAATATTTTTTCACGTTTATAATAATAGTGTGATGTGATAACGTTGTTCTATGATATGATTGTTATTAAGTGTAGGAAAAATATGTATCGTTGTTAGCATAGGTAGGTGCACAATAAATTTGAATCGCCTTACTCGCCAACAAACTGGGTAAAAGTTTGGCCAGATATTATTGTATGAATTAAGCAAGTACATTAAAAAAAAAGTTGTCTCGCTTCCCTAGCGGGGCACATCCATTGAAAATCAATGTTCTAGCTAGTGAAATTAACCTTGACATGTGAAATTCAGCTCACGCGCAGCCGCGCCGCGCATTGCCCGCGCGCATGCCCTTGACGACGACGCAACGCGACGCTAAACTGCGGATATGTATGCGCGCGAGTGGACAACAGTCGCAAAACGTGTCCACAGGTTTGAGTATGGATGTACACATCGCAACGGCCAGGTGTATTGATCTATTGAATGTCTGTTAAGAGAGTATGTGAAGAAAGTATACTCACTACCTATGTAGTTAATGAATTTAGTTTTAGTAATAACTAGTCAATTCAATTTTAAATTTTAATGTTGAAATGGTAAACCCAGAAAATATAAATATGATTCGGAATCATTGGCTGAATATACCCCAATCGTTTTTTAAAAACCTGGTTATTTACACCCTGTTTAATTTGATTAGTTATTACTAAAGCTAAATCCATTATAAATACATAACACACGTACGTACATACGTAGTTTATATTTTTATTTATTTTTATAGTGGCAAGTTTCTACACACTGTTGCAATGTACGTTAAGTATTATCATGCTAAAATAATCAACACACAAATAAAGTATTTTCAATGCTAAGGAAATCGAGACGAGACCTATTCATTGATCACGTGACGAATTATCGGATTACGAAATAGAATGATTTGCTGCTGCTGAAATGGGGTTGATGACTACTTTTTTTTTCTTTTTCTATCAGGTATCTTAATCTTACTTAGCCTATGCTGTCCCACTGCTGGGCAAAAGCCCCTCTCTTTTCTTTCCACCCTTCTCTGTCTAGAGCATCGGTAAGCCAGGTCTTTGAAAAATTTTTTAGGTCGTCCTGCCATCTCCGCCGAGGTCTGCTACTTCGTCGCCTGTTAATTGGGGGTTTCCAGTAAGTGGTTAACTTAGCCCACAGGATGTCAGGCATGCGAGCGATGAGATGGCCGGCCCAGTCCCACTTAAGCCTGGCCGCAGTATGAGCAACGTCAGCCACTTGTGTTTTGGAGCGCAGTACCGTATTTCTGACTCTTTCAATCAGTTTAAACCCCAGCATACTGCACTCCATGGCTCAGGTAGAATTGAAAAAAATATTAGACATATATTTTTTTACTTTTTCACTTAATCATAAAATAACGGAGATATATTGAGTTGAAAAAATGTATGACGTCACACTTGCGTCGATAATTATACCGAGTTGTGACGTAATCAGCCCCCCACTCTCCAACTTTAATGCGGTTTAACTACGTATTTCTTTTTATTTGAGAAAACAAGAAATACGTGTCTAATATATTTATATTTATTTATATTTCCTGACTGACGGACTAAATATAATTTCGTTATTTTTATCCAGTCATCATCCCTATTCTATGATTGCCATTCGAATTTTAAACATTTGTATGTAAGTTCGTGTATGGTCCCTTTCAATAGAATCCGGCAATAATGTAAACAAACCAATTTAAACACGATTACTGAATCCTGATCATATTCACATTTCACGGAACCATAAATTCTTCTCACAATCATTTCGCCCCCTATGATAGTTATTTTAATGAAAAATACTCGGACGAGAAAACTTTCAATAATTTGAAAAACTGCCATATTAATTTTTTACTCATTAAAGTCTTGTTTGTCTTTGGAAAGCTTGTGTCAAAAAATTATTGATAACTACACATTGAACAGGGAACGGGCAGCAGCAGCGCTCTCTGATACAGTAACCTTTTAATCTGCGATCTCCAACCCGCCTGCGAAGCGTGGAGATTATGGCAACACCCTCCACTTAAGTGGAGGAGGCTCTCAGTCCAGCAGAGGACTGTAACGGCCCGTTGATTTGATTTGACATTATTGCCGTATTGTATTGAAAGGGACTTTAGTGGGTAATAAGAAAATGTAAAAGCTCCTCTCCTCTCGCCTCGATAAATAGCGATGTTGTGGCAAATACCCAACTCTCACTTGTCTTTTTATAAGCAATTTTATGGTACGTATTTTTTGGGTATGGGTGTTGCCATGTATTTTTCAGGTTCATTTTAAGATCTTCAACTTCAAATCCATGTATTACACCTTTTGGATAGGTACTGATTGTTTTAAAAATATATCTTTTTTATGAGTCTTGGACGGTCGTAACTGCCATCTAGTGTTAACTTGAAGCTGAAAAAAAAACGCCTAGCCTAGAATTGAATTGATTATTAAACAAATATTATTTTCATACCAATATGTGTCAGAAGTATAGTCTTCTAAGCCAGAGTGATAAAAAGAGTTTTAAATTTGGAACATTTATAGGTTTTTACCAGTTGTCATTACAAGCGTTTTATAAATTCTTCACTCCGATAAAAATAGCACCCTCATCATAAAAATATTGTTATCAAATCTGCTATTTAGGTTAGAAAAGGTGTGTCGGAGCAAGTAGAAAGAAGTTATTGTAATATGCGAAGACAATGCATTACCTATCAGATCACGCGCATTCTTTCTGCACATAGTTTTGTAACAGTGACTTTGTTTTATAAATAAAGATCGGAGTCGCAGGCGCACGCTGCTCATTCTTGTAAAGCGAGCAGAATCGTTACGTAACAGTATTTATAAAAGATGATTGTTTATAATAACACAGAATACTGAACTTTTCTTAAAACTACAGTTATTTTAAATATTTTGAATTGCAGGTTAGCTTATGATAATCAGAAAGATTTAGCAGTATTGAATGAATGCTTGGTATTATGTAAAAGATGAGAAATGCGATACTTATGTATTAATAACACTTTTTTTATGTTACTTTAAGATATTTTTAAATCGGGTATTAAAAACACCGAAAATTGGTAAAAACTCTTGATATGGAATAATTTTCAATGAACATTTATTCCAAGTTTTCTCCTTTGGTCAGACCGTTTTAGTCCACAAAACACATTTCATAACGCGAAAGCAACAACAGCTCAAATACGTCCCCACCGAGGGGCTCGAGCCTACCCTGAATTAGAGCGATTAGGCCTTAGTCGACCACGCTGGCCCAGTGCGGGTTGGTCGACTTCACACACAACCTTTGAATTTCTTCGCAGGAGCGTGCAAAAAAAATACTGTGCATACATAAATAAGTGCGCAGTTTTACTGAACGTAACAGTCAGTTGTTTTTTAAAATGCACTTATTTATTTCTAAACAAACACGAATTATTTTTTAAAATGCTATCAAAACAATATAGATTCCCACGCTGCTGCCGCACTACAAAACAAAGTTATTAATGAAAATTGCAACACTTAACTAGTTTTCTGTATATTTCTCTCAGACAGTTCCAGACTTGAGCAAAGAGTTAAATAATATTTAATTATGAAAGTAGATGTCTACAAGCTGTGAGCCGTATTTATAACCCAAGCGTATAACAGATAACGAAATAAAATCTACAGTCATGTTTGTGAAATCAGCTGGCGATTGAGTAAGTTTCTTAAGACTTCCTTTACTGATCGGCAAACGCAAGTCGTTTTTTTTTTTCATCAACATCAACAGCCCGTTACAGTCCACTGCTGGACTATGAGCCTCCTCCACTTAAGTGGAGGGTTTTGCCGTAATCTCCACGCTTGGCAGGCGGGTTGGAGATCGCAGATTAAAAGGTTACTGTATCAGAGAGCGCTGCTGCCCGTTCCCTGTTCAATGTGTAGTCCCTAAGTCGCCTCTTACGACACCCACGGGAAGAGTAGGGTTTGGTGACAAATGTATTCTACTCTGCCGTCACCACACTGCTTTTTTTCAATTCTTTAAAATTTTACTATGTGTCGCCAAAGTCTTTCGCTAAAATAGTAAACAATACGTAAAAATTGCAACATTTTACACTTTTAATTGGCTTTTTTAATTTGTACAGTTAACAAGTTTTTCGATTAATCTTCGGCAGCCGTACACTGCCATCCAGTGCAAACTTGAGAACTATAAATTAAAAAATAAAACAAAAAATCCCGTTGACAAGGGCTTAAATAACTTGTAAAACGCAAATAGTATGGTATACATGTACTACTTGAGATTTTTTTTTTTTTGATATGAAAACCGAAGTGTTAGTTTTGGATAGGAGTATTAATCTGGAAAATTTTCTCCAAGATCACAATTTAACTTTGATTACAAAATTGAGAAAGAAAAAGCACTGAAAAAATCTAAGTAAAGTAACTTGCGAACAAAATCAAATAATGAAAAAAAAAATACTCGTAGCTGAAATACTTCGTGCGTTTATTTACTTTTTATTACACGACTGCTGTGTTTAGGGTTCATGTATGTATGTATGTAATATATGTGAGTTTCACCATAACTTCTAAATGCCTGAACAGCTTGGATGTAACTCAGAGGAAATAAAAGACGATCGCTTCGCGAGGCGACGCGCGTCAGAAATCTTTGGGATGTGATATCGTTAGAATCCTTACGGAAGCCCAAATGACACTGGCTATAATTTTTTTGTGGCAGGATAGTTGTGTTTTTATTTCTTATTTTAAAACTTTTTCTAAACTCCTCTATGATGGTGACTGCTACAGTTATTTATTTTATTATTTTCGTAACAAGTTATTTTTGAGGTACATAACATAACTTTTTATAAAATGCCCATTCGTAGATCTCCCGGCTTCTATGCAAAATACAAATCAGCTAAGAGATAACCACAATTAATGGCTGCCATTTTTTATTCTCAAAATAGTTTATTCGTAACAGCTACCTATGTGTGCGAATATTTTTATTTTTTTAGGTGTATAGGTAATTTATTTTGTAGCTGGAGGTGTATGGAATATCGATAGAAAAACTAAGGATGAATATAACAAAATAGTATTTTGAAAATTCATAACCGTCACAACTATTGGTGGTAAAATTATAGAGTTTCATTCAGCCGCTAGAAAAAGAGCACAGTGTGACAAACTAAGTACTCACCAAATCACAATAAGCGTTTCACCTCCTTTTACTTTCGTTGATACGACAACGCACCTCACAATATTTAAAAAATATCACTTAAATAATATCACAAATAAAAAATAGAATGTAACCTTTTGAAAAAGTTAATTATTAGAAAATAATGCCGAGCGAAAACGGCGCGCGTCCAACGTCAAATTCGATTTTCAAACGTTTTTTCTTTCTTAAAGCGTCGCGTGCGGCCGGTACCCGATTCTAGACTGCCAGATAGTGGTCGCCAGATCGCTCTCTCCTGCCTTTGCCACAGAGCTACTAGCATTCAGATACGTCATAAGAATATTTGCAAACGTTTATGATGTTAAGTGCTAATAAAATATTTACCGAGCCACCTAAGTTCAATGAGCACAATTTTATAAAAACACAAATTGTACGGAAAAACAAAATAACGTCAGTCTATGAAGTTTTGAAGATCAAGGATTATTTTCGAACGTTTGTCAAACATTTATTAAGCAATAAATTTTGTTCATCGGACGAAACAAGTTCAATTCAACTGCTTATCATCGTGGTGTGCATAATAAAAACTAGCAACGCTCAATCGGCTACACTCGCGTTGTGTAAGATTTTTCCCGTGGGAATAAGAATTTTCCCGTAAGAAGTATCCTATGCGTTAATCCATAATACAAACTATTTCCAGTCAAAATTTCTTCTAAATCAGTTTTATTGTTTAGCATGAAAGCGGAACAAACACTCAAACATTTATACATCCAAACACAAATTAGCCAATAGATTTTATGACAAGGGCGCTACGCTATTTTGAATCCAGAGCGGAGTGAGATTCTAGAGTAGAATCCTGAGTGCAGTGAGGGATTGAAAGTATATCGCCCGAGGAAAAAATATTTGCGATCGAGTTTTCTACTTTTCATCTCCCTTTATGAGAAAACGTATTATAAAATTATTTTAGCTACAATTCATGAATACCTTTATTGATTGCGCCTGCTTTAACATATTCAATTATTAGAATAAAAACAATATGAAAACTTTTTAAATAATTAACAATGCACCATTGACGATCCGCCATAGAGTTAAAGACGGGCCGGGCCGTAGTTCGAAAGTTTTTCATTTGTTTCTTTTTCATTTGTTTCAGGCCACCCGCCTTACCGACCAGTAACTGTTTTCATACAATATTTTGTATTCCATATCTGTAGCCGCAGAATTATAAGCAAATATTCATGTTCCAAATTCAAAACATTTCCTGCCCGTGGGCTTCTAAGACCTACTTTGGGCACACTTATATACGAACCAATCGTTACTTTTTGAATACTTTCACGTTTATAATATTAGTGTGATTATTTAGATATTATTACATTATTTAAGATAAATGTCACCGTGTAAGATTACTAGTTCTATTGTTAGTGGCGGTGGCGTGATATTTCGTCAAAGTATTTTATAGTATATACTCAGACTAGTTTCAAAGTTTATTAATCCATAACAAAATAAATTGTGTTGGACATGAATTCATAAAACAAGAAAAGATGTCAAATTAATCATTCACATTATAAGTTTAGTTAATAATGAGATATTACTAACAAAAGTCAAAACCATCATTAAAATACATATTATTAAATTATACCTAAAATCTAATATACTTTCAGCAAATCTTTTAACCTCGTACGTAGTTCTATGTTGCGTGTCCGCTGTGACGTCACACGTCGAACCTTTCCCCGCTACAGTTCCATCCAACAGCTATGTGCTTGTGCTTATCATTGTTCGATTCTGATTGGCCTAGTTTCTCGCAACAAATTGGTTTTCAATTACTTACCCTAAAATTAAGCAAGATCTGTTCTAGTTGGATTCATAGCTCTACGACACCCTGTAGTGTCAGTCGCAGAATTAATATAGTACTACCGCCCCGCCACTCACCCTCTCCCGTCAACGCTTCCTCATCCCGCCCCGTAGTTGGGGGGCGAGTAGGGAGTACCGAGTAAAGATGACGCGCCGTGACGTGCCGCTGTCAATGACATTAGTGTGTACCAGCAGAGTTTATGTAATAGTGGTAGTTTAGAAGAAATTGTTATGAAGCAATAAGGCCGCCTAACCATCTTCCTGTTCTTACTCTCACTCTGTTATCATTCCTGTGTGTGCAATAAAGTATATTATAACTAGCTGTCCGCCCGAGGTTACGCTTGCGTTAAGTAATATTTTTCCCTGTAAAAAGTATGCTAATATTAATGGAGGTTTTAAACTATCTCCACTCCAAATTTCATCCAAATCCGTTGAGTACTTTAAGCGTGAAGGCGGAACAAACATCCAAACATCTTAACACCCAAATATATTTTCACATTCATAATATTAGTGTGATTTCATTGAGCACTACCGCTAACTATGCCTCATCTGTCATTCTTTCACGTCGTTTGGAGTGTCTATGGTGTGGTGCAGTGGAAAACAGACCCGTTTAAGATATTATTTACATACACAGTCACACACACACACACACACACACACACACAACACACACATCTACATAGGGCTATAATGTAACGTTTTAAGTGGTATTGCTATCGAGTGATATAATTTACCGATGTAGATAATCGTCAGTTGTATAATAAAAAATGCTGCGAGGGTCGGCGGTCTAGTGGCTAGGGCCGCTGCCTCCCGTCCGGGAGACGCGGGTTCTATCCCCACCACATACCAAGGTGTTTTCGAATTTCAAATTAATATGTACGATGCAAGGGTAACAAGGGAAGCCGTGTGGTGACGGCAGAGTAGAATACATTTGTCACCAACCCCTACTCTTCCCGTGGGTGTCGTAAGAGGCGACTTAGGGACTACACATTGAACAGGGAAGCAGCGCTCTCTGATACAGTAACCTTTTAATCTGCGATCTCCAACCCGCCTGCCAAGCGTGGAGATTATGGCAAAACCCTCCACTTGAGTGGAGGAGGCTCATAGACCAGCAGTGGACTGTAACGGGCCGTTGATGTTGATGAAGGGCAACAAAGGATTTATTCGACGCTCTTATGGTGAAGGAAAACATCGTAACTATACCTGCACACTCCTGCGAAGAAATTCAAAGGTTGTGTGTGAACCCGCAAGAAGTAGGCCAGCGTGATCGACTAAGGCCTGATCACCCTAATTCAGGGTAGGCTCGAGCCTCTCGGTGGGGACGTATATGAGCCGTTGATGATGATGATAATAAAAAATGCTGGGCTAGTGATGTCTTAAATATTATTTGAAACCAAATTTTGCTAAAATCCTTATTAGGTTCGGAATTAATAAAAAAATAACCGGTTTAATTAATTTTACCTAGGGCGCATGAATATATTATAACGAGTTTTTTTTTAATTAAACGGATCTGCGATTTAGTTTAGTAGGCATCACAATAAACGTGAAAATATATTTGAATGTTTAGATATTTGGATGTTTGTTCCGCCTTCACGCTTAAAGTACTCAACGGATTTGGATTAAATTTGGAATAGAGATAGTGTGTAACCTGGATTAACACTTAGTCTCTCAGCTGGACAAATTAGCAACTGGACGGAACGTGTACCAGTCCATGACATAATTAATACCTACCATGTGGCTCTTTTCTTAGTCGAAAAACATGTGAAATTATAAAGATACATCATTGCATCAAACAATACTAAAGATCTGGTTACTATAGCGTTACGGAAGTAATGGGTTGCTCAGACTATTGCGAGAATAATTATATAATTCGAGTTTGCGTATGATGGCCCGGCTTGTTGACTCTGGGGCTTTTTACAACATATTTTGTGTGTTCTTTCTTAGTTCATGTTGCACAATGGTGCCGGCCCGAATGATCGTCGCATGGTGCAGCTTTTAGAGTTCAAACTCTAATAAAGTTGTAGAAACTTAACAGTATTTTGTGGTACGGAAAAACTGAAGAAGTGTTCTTTAGTATGTACATTAAGTATCTTGTATTATATTATTTATTAAACAAAAGAAAAAGAACTACTTTTTATTTATATACGAGTATACATATATAGATAATATAATTGTATACGGAAACTGGTCTAAGATTATGATAAAACTCTGTATTGAGATAATCTAGTGTCATCTAGAGATATTTTGTTATACATAATAATGCGGACTCACATAATAACAATAATAAAATTATCTTAATTTTATCTTATCTTATCTTTATCCTATCGTATTTTCTTCTTCTTTGTTTTTTTTTACGATTAAAAGTTATAAATTTTGATTCTCAAATTGTATCCTGTTGATAAGTGTTGATGAATGTGACGTCAGCTCACCTCACGGCAGAAAAATAAACAAAAAGAGAAGGCTTTTTTGTTGTTGTGTAATTTGCCATTCCACCTGTTTGAAAACAAGTAAAAACATTGCCCTTCTCAAAAATTTAGTTATTAGAAATAAAAAAAATCACAAGTGTTTTCTTAAAAACTTAACTAATTAAAAAACATAAATCCTTACAACAAATAAAGTCATAGCTAAGAAAACGTGTTAAAATACGTTAATTTAATTTGGTAAGATACAAAAATCTTAGTTATCTTAAGTTTCGTGTATTATAAATAAAGTGGTTTTAATTTGAATCAATAACGAAACGACTAGTTTTTGGCATAATTTTTGCATCAGCATCTACTTAGATCAAAAACTATACTAATTAAGTATACACTATATTTCTACAAAAATAAACCTGTCTGAACTTCACGTATTTAATAAAATTTTAGTTTGCATACATAAATTTTTGTTTAAATTAAATTTACTTTGTATATAAGTATATATCATTGTAAACATATTTATATAGTATATTATGTAGTTGTATTATTTATTTATGTAGCTATATTGACATATTATGTATATATGTGGGTATATATGTAGGTTTGTATGCCCTAAGTATAAGTAGTTTGTTTATGTAACTTTGATTATTAGTATTAAATAGCTTATCCTATTCTGTTTTCCTTGTGTGCACCGTCCCACAGTTCCAATGAAGTTTTCTTGTACCCTAAGGTTGGCTGGAAGAAATTGCTACCTTAGCAATAAGGCCGCCTATCTGTACACTCTTTTATCTATCTTCTGTACTTTCAAGCTATATCCTTGTGTGCAATAAAGTATATTCTATTCTATTCTATTCTAATTTTGTTACACATGAATGATAAGTTATGGCTTTTTTGAATTACGAAATAGTACTAAATAGTACTCACACACGGCGTTGTTGTTGTGGACACGGCGCGCGGCGGCGGCTTTTATTTTTTCAATCGCCTAGGCATTTTAATGCTCTTTCGGTTTTAAAATTATTATCAGATAGTTGATTGCTTTTCAAAAGACGTTTCTTACAATCAACAATGTCCTAGGTAAATAGCTAGATAACGATAAACCTTATAGGTTGTAAGTAGTTTAGCTATTAATTGAAAAAGGTTCAAGTCTTCACATCGATATTACGCCTTTGTACCAACATTTGTAATCCTGTCTATGTTTAATTGTGCAATAAAATGTTATTATTATAATTATTATTTGTCAATATAATTTTACCCTTAACAAGGTAATATTTTTGGTATAGTGAAAGACAGAAGGGAAACAGTAAATAAAATAAAACTGAAATGTTTGCATGGGTACAAGCAAAGATTTACTTTAAGGTGGTGAATCTTTTCACACTCCACTTTAAAAAACTACACGCGTTTATGTCTTTTATATACTCGTATGCAACTCGTATGTATAATTTCGATCGTGTAATTACATTAAAATAAGCAAGAAGTATGTATGTCTTAAGCGCCATCTCGTAATTATTTTAAAAACTAACATTAGCTAAGACCTCTTTGGCTACGGCTACGAGAAGACTACGCACGCACACCTTTCTTGCTACCAACTGATGATTTGTTAATTCTTCACTTAATTGTTAGATGGCGCGCTTCGATTGTTCTTTTATTCTATTATGGATGGCGCTGTTGCAGTTCCATCAAATGACGCATGACATCGGGTTTCTAGTTGATATTTATATTTTGATTAAAAATGCGTCATATAATAAGAACTGGCTTTACGTCAGAATATTTATTACCTATATTGTGACGACGAGTCGAGAGTGGAAAAAATATAAATCCTTGTATATATAGCATGTTTGCACTTTTTAATCTTAATATTAGAGGACGAGGCTACTTAGGTGTATGATCTGGTTATGATTAAGTACCTAGGAATTTACCTATTATTGCGAAGTCAATTACTGGATATTTCCAGTAGTTTCACTAGTCTTGATTGTTCTACAGTGTCTACGTGATCTAGCGGTCAGAGCGTCTGGCTCTCAATCCGAAGGTTCTGGATTCATTTCTTTGGGGGCCAAACGAATAGATAAGATAGGAAATTATAGGTAAGGACTGAACAACCACTCAACAGATATTTTGTTATTGAATTAACACGTTGTATACAGGCTATATTGTATGTGCTTGGTATTTCGCTGCGGGATAAAATCCGAAACGAAATCATCCAGCAGAGGACCAATGTCCAGAAGTGTAAAGTGGCAGTGGGCGGGCCAAGTCTGTCGCAGAACCGATGAGCGTTGGAGCGGACGGGTTCTCGAATGGATACTTCACCTCGGGAAACGTAGTGTGCGACGCCCCCCTGCTAGGTCGACTGATGACCTGAGGAAGGTCACTGGTGGTGGCTGGATGAGGAAAGCGGGTGATCGTGCGCTTTGGCGTGCTCTTGGGGAGGCCTACGTCCAGCAGCGGACTGCAATAGGCTGATTGATTGATTGATACAGGCTAATTATTTTTTCAGTATTTTTATATCATTTTATGCATTAAGCGATGCAAATTCCATATCTAAAATAATCTTTAATCTTTATTTGTTAAATTCTTGACAATAATTTCAGTAGGACTCTGTAACCTGTTGTAGCATAGTAGCTGAGTTACAGGTTACAGTGTCTTCCCCGTTATATTACAATGACGTAATTATTGCTTTAAACAGTTTTGTGCACAGAGCTACAAACAAAAGCCATAACAATAAAAACAACATGTGAAGTATATGAGTAGTGTATATGAATGTGATTGAGAGCGTGGTGGGCGTGCATGCTTGTGTGGTAGGAGTGCATGGGTATATGTGTATGTGGTGAGTGTGTGTAGTGTGAGTGGTGTGTGTGATGTAAGTGGTGTTTGTGTATGTATGTGAGTGTTCGAATGGTGGATTTTCTGATGTAATCAACAAGGGACCTTAACGCATTGGGACAAATAGTTGCTCGATAGCCTCATAATCACTTTACAGTTTGCAATATCTTTAAAATTTACGAAATAATCATCTGGAAACTTAACGTTTCCAACCTGTATACTGCACTGTATAGGTTTCCAGCTGTTAAACAACCGTATGAATATTCAAATGACGCTACCTCCAAAATGTAAATCAAACCATCACATTATACATACAGACATATCTAGAACTTGTAATTGGAACTAAGGTCATTATTACTACCAACCCGACAGGTTTAACTGATCAGCACCCAAAACACTTATTGAAATTGCAAATCAACTAACTAGTTTACCAATCCGGTTTGCGTCTAGAATTGGATCTCGAAGTTAGATCATAAAGATGTTGTATTAGAATCACGCTAGGTACAGGGCAAATAATAGAAAAAGAGTTACCGGTCAAACAGTCCAGAGTTCCAGAGGATGCTAGGTTTTGTTTTTAAGCTTTTAAATCAACACTGACGAAATGGTTATTAAAACATTGTTTTTATAATACTTATGATTTTTTAAATCATGACAAATCAAATTGTAATGCTTGTAAATAATTTTAATTACTAATAATATCTGATTTAATTTTTAATAACTTATTGACAATTTTTTTTTTTTTTTTTTCCAGAGCCATTATAACTTTTATATTTTGGATACATTTTGGACATTTTTAGTTTTAAGACCTTCATTACTCATACTCTGAAAGTAGTTCGGAAGTTGCCTGAGGAGCGGATGAAGGTAATACTTTTCAGCCCGGAGGGAGAATCACTTTCAACTGACAGCTGTCATTCATTCATTCATTTTCATTCATTCTGGCAAATTATATTAAAAAAAAACTATTTCTAATTTTACATTTTTATTGAACTATGTTCCATCTTACTATACAGCCACTCAATTACAGCGCAATGTTAAATTGAAATAACATAAAGTTAATTAAAGAGTATATATTTTTTAAATGACTTTATTATAATTAACTTTCAACTATTTCTTTAAAATAAAATAGATTTGGGCAAAATATTTAACATTTTTCAATGATGGAAATTAAAAATAATGGCTCAAAAGCTGGCCGGCACGGCCACAGCAAAAAATAAAAATAGGCGGGAAAGCAACAATCCGATTATCATTTGTTTCTCGAGTTGTAGGGTGTTGTTTACAATGAGTTCATCTAATTCAGATATGGAAGTCACTCATTTTTTCTTTAGCTAATTCGTGTTTTTATTTTTACTACTTTCCTTGTATTCGTAATGAAAAGCACAGTGTTTACCTCTGGTTAAAGACTTATTTAGTGCCTCGAACTATTAGGGCCTGAGCGTAGTGACTCGGCGCTAAATAAGTTACTTTCACCCCTCGTATAACAATGTACTATTGTTACTACTGTGTTCTAGCAAATAAACGATTAATTATTATTATTTATTTAATATTATTATTAAAAATATCTTACAAAGCCTAAACAATTATGTTTCATAATTTTATTCAAATAAAATACATACATATACAGAAGCAATCACTTAGACTTTGTTGAAAAATCGCGTTATTATTACCCAGACGTCACAAAATCATTAACAAATTAGGTAAGAATTTATATTTTCAAGGTGTTCTGTTTCCGTTTGACGTGCGTGCTACCTTGGCACACATTTTTTGCAACAGACAAATAAAATAATCTAAAATAGTTATCAACTGGCTTGTAATTGCATTTTTTGGGAATGAAAGCATTGTAGTGTTAGTGGCTAGTGTCTCGCCCGAAGAACAAAGAGGTAAAAGCCTTCCGCTTTCCCAAGAGCCCGGTTACGCTTGAATCTTGATACGTTGTTGACTTTGCGACACAAGCATTAATCCAATAATAATAAGTTTAATTAAAAATCCTTTTTAAACCAGCTTTTAAAGCCGTGGAGTGGAGTATCCTTGTTAAGACCAAATCCAACGAGCCCAAACACGACTAGGTTGTGTTGTGTATTAGAGGAGTTCCTATGGACACCTTCCATCTCCATCATCAGACCAGCTCCATGGTACCATAATATTGCATTGTCATCGCGGTTACACAAGTGTACCAAATTTCAGCAAAATCCAATGGCAGCAAGTGCTTCAAAATTGAGTTGCAAGATTTCGCCCGATCATACGTACCCACATACAAAAAGGCGCCCAACGAGCAAAGTATATAAACGAATCCCTTGGTTCCCGTGGTTCCCGGGAACAAAAGAGACCGTGGTCCCTGTTATAAAAGTTGACTATGTCTATGTTTGTTTTATAAGTATGCCGAATTAAACATAATTCAATACTAAAGAGATAATGCAAGGGTTAGTAAGTAACGAATTCATAAAGCCTCAAAAATATTTCTTTCCACAGAAGTTTATTTTTTATTTACAAAACAAGTCTGCAGTTTCTTGGAACGCGTGTTGTATTCTCAAAGGCGAATTATGATAGGAAGAATATCTGCAAGGCCGGCAAAGTATTATTTCAGGTCTTAATATTTCATCATCATCAACAGCTCATATACGTCCCCACCGAGGGGCTCGAGCCTATCCTTGAGTAGAGCGATCAGGCCATAGTCGACCACGCTGGCCCAGTGCGGGTTGGTCGACTTAACTTTGAATTTATTCGCAGGTCTGTGCAGGTTTCATCACGATGTTTTCCTAAGAGCGTCGAATTAACGTACATATCAATTTGAAATTCAAAAACACATTGGTACGTGGTGGGGATCAAACCCTCGTCTCTTGAACGGGAGGCAGTGGCCCTAATCAATACACCTTCGACGCTCACCTCCTAATATTTAAGGTTATAATACCACTACCACTATGATGATGATGATGATGATGATACTATACTACAGTCAAGTAGTAAGTAGGAAAGAAAAACAAAATAGATGTGTTCAAATACAAAATAGTTGCCGATAGCCCAGTATATCTTGTTTCACAGCTAATTTATTAATATAACTCAATTATTTTAACTGTGCGCTTCGAGCTGTCAAAGTCGTCATGTTGGTGGCATTGAATTCACTCGCCCGCTTACTTCCTCACCTCCTCCGACGCCTATCAAAACGGATACCAAACCAACCAACATGCAAATATTATGACGTTGACAGGCGCACAGTAACTGTTATAAAAATTGGGTTATACTTGCCGAATTTAGTAACTAAATTCTTAATCAGTCAACTGTTGACGGATTAAGTTACCTCGCAAGTTACTTGTGCAAGTATAAATGAGCCATTAGGGACAAAATAATCATCTACTGACATGTAAATAAGGTTTTCACACTAATATTATAAATGTAAAAATAATTGGATATTTAGGTATTTGTTCCGCCTTCACGCTTAAAGCACTCAACGAATTTGGATGAAATTTAGAATGGACATTAGATTAACACAGGATACTTTTTACGGGAAAAAAAATTATTCCCTCGGGAAAATCTAACACAACGCGGGCGGACCGCTGCTAGTTAGATATATTACGAGATACTTATTATTCCTTATGACATACAGCATTAGCACTCGGGTCATATTGCACAGATTTTAAAAAGACTTTTGTTTGGGACGGTGTAACTTTTAATTGGGTACAGATTAAGCCATTAATTTTAATCTTTAGCTGAAACTGCGATTCAGGTATACTTTTCGTTCGCAAATTATTTCCATAATAATCGTATCTGCTGTTATTAATCGTACTGTAGCAGCTGTAGCCACTTTAGCTACAGCTCGCTACTTAGTAAAAACGCACTGTTTATAAATAATATTTTATTATATTTGATTTTACAACTTTAGTACTGGAAATAATACTATCGTCCGCACTCGACGGCGGACGGCAGATGAGAACGTCAAACTTCCACGGCCCCAGCCCGTCTGAAGTTTCTATCGTTCTCTTTCTAAACTGAATAGTTAAAAAGAGAACGAATATATTGCAAAAAGAATACTATCGCCAGTATCAAACTACATAGCACTCGGACCAACGAGGCCCGATGCTACATTACCCTACATATGAATGGGCCTATAAAAAGATGTAGTATTTTTTAATGTGGGCTCGGTACTGCGTATGAATGTTTTTTTATTTAAATCAATTCAATACAATTCAATTCAATTCTTGGGTGAATGGCGTTTCCGTGGTGATATTATTTAAATCTACGAATGCAGCTTTTCTTGTCAATCGATGACATGGTTCCACAAATATTTCTATGTCTTATAGTTTCAGAGCCTGGCCCTTAAGCTGAATGAGCCACCCCGTATATTATGTACCTATTGTAGTGTAGGTAATAGGTACACTACACTACTAATTAAAGTACTTTGTAACAGTCACAAATCACATCATAGCAGATAATTACAAATGATGAGGTATGTAAAGTGAAAAATTGCAATATGTTATGTCTTCCTCTTCTTCGTCCTAGCGTTTCCCCGGCCTAGTGCTGGGGTCCGCTTTCCTACTTAATCTTCTCCACTTTGCCCGGTCTTCGGCATCCTGAGGTGTGAGATTGTTCTCTTCCATATCCGCTTTCACGACGTCCGGCCAGTTTATACAGCATGAAATTTACATCGTTTTGTTCCCGCCGTGTAGTGATAGTACCCGTCAAACTGAACAACTTTTCACGAAAAAATAATTTCCTGTGACAAAAAAATGTTTTGGTCTCTCCATACAAAATGGGTTGGTCGGGAGTCTCACTTTGTATGGAGAGGCCAAAACATTTTTTGTCGCAGGGTTTTTTTTTTTCGCGAAAAGTTGTTCAGTTTGACGGGTACTATCACTGCACGGCGGGAACAAAACGATGTAAATTTCACGGTGTATGTTATGTATGATGATAATATAAAATAAGTATTAAACATGTTTGTAATGCAGCAGAAAGACGATTAATGCAGTTGCATTTGCACTATGCATTTGCAATTTATTTAATTGAGTTGGTTATATATAAGTAGAAAGAGGTGTAAGGTCGAGTTTGTTTTTATTATGCAATCGTCATGTTACCTGTACCTAGTGTCTTACAGATAATATTGTAATAAAAGAACCTGTCAAGTGCGAGTCGGACCCGCACACGAAGGGTTTTGTACCATCGTAAAAGTCGAGCATAAATGCCGCCGCCTTTTATTTTATTATTATTTGTTGTTATAGCAGCAATAGAAATACACGCTCTGAGAAAGTTTTGGACTGTCTGGTTCTTGGAGTCTAAGCCTTCTGCAAGCCCCCACAAGTCCACGCCTACTATTGCAGTATTGCTATCCTACCTTCTGCTATTTTGTTTCTGGCAATTCAGTACTTTTAAGTACTGGCAGTCTCATCATTAATTTTCAATTTATTTTCAAATTTCGAATCCATCCGTTTCGGTTTTGTCATTTTCATAAAAATTTCCTCATTCCACCTCAAGGCATCAGACTGTGATCATCTTATTAACTGTATTTTATTGATTTTATTTGAAAGTAAGCCTGTAAAAGTGTTACGTTAATTTCTTATATTAGGTCCTTACATATGAAATTGGCGTTTTGTCGTACTGGCCACTTTGATCACAAATTTCTCCTATTTGGTTAGGAATTCGAAATTCAAATTTATACAGCTATTTCCACATGTAGTTGTGTTTCGTAAACCGTCATTCATTTGTTTTTTTACTTATCTTTTTTCTGTTTGCATCGCTCGATTTACAAAATGGAAAATTTGAAATATCGCGTTATTTACGAGTACGAGTTCCACCGTGGCACCAGTGCTGCGGAAACGGCTCGAAGGGTTAATGATGTGTATGGCGGTTGTGTCGCAAAAGAAAACACAGTGCGTTTTTGGTTCCAACGTTTTCGTTCTGAAAATTTCGACCTGCAAAACAAGCCCCGTGGACGGCCGGAGACCCAAGTTGATAATGAAGCATTGAAGGCTATTGTGGAAGCGGATCCATCGCAAACCACGTCCGAGTTAGCTGCAGGCTTCGGTGTTAGTGATAAAACTGTTTTAATCCACTTGAAGCAAATTGGGAAGATTAAAAAACTTGAAAGGTGGGTTCCTCACGAATTGAGTGAAGCAAACCGGCAAACGCGCGTCAACTGCTGCGTTACATTACTTGACCGGCACAATAACGAAGGGATTTTAAATCGAATCATTACCTGTGATGAAAAGTGGATTCTCTACGATAATCGGAAGCGCTCATCGCAATGGCTGGACCCTGGCAAGCCAGCCAAAGCCTGCTCCAAGCGAAAATTGACCAATAAAAAGTTACTTGTAAGCGTTTGGTGGACTAGCGCCGGTGTCGTTCATTACAGTTTTCTCAAATCTGGCCAGACGATTACGGCAGATGACTATTGTCAGCAATTGCAAACCATGATGGAAAAGCTAGCTGGTAAACAACCGAGGCTGGTCAATCGCTCTACGCCACTGCTGCTTCACGACAACGCTAGACCACACACTGCACAACAGACGGCTAGCAAATTAGAAGAGCTTCAATTGGAATGTCTAAGGCATCCACCGTACTCCCCGGACCTTGCTCCAACAGATTACCATTTTTTTCGAAATTTGGATAACTTCTTGCAAGGGAAAAAATTCAACTCAGATGGGGCAGTCCAAATCGCCTTCAAAGATTTTATTGATTCCCGTCCGAATGGTTTTTTTAGTAAAGGGATCAATGAACTACCTATGAGATGGCAAAAGTGCATAGATTACAATGGCTCATACTTTGATTAAATAAATATACTATATAAAAATTTTTCGACTTTTTGTTCCTCCCATACAAAACGCCAATTTCATATGTAAGGACCTAATACTAATAAACCGTGTGGGCAACTATCTGGACTGAACCCTGTTTTCTTCTGCCACGCTACCTCTCCACAACTACATCTTCTACCTCATCTTCACCACCTGAAGGTACTACTATTTTCGTGCGTCGTGTGGCAGCTGCTGGGCTACACATGTTACCACTTTGATATACCTACATTTCAATAGTTCATAAAATAATATAGTTTTTAAGACACAGTCCGCTGACAGACAGACGGATATCAAAGGCTTAATATTCGGGTCCCGTTGGCACCCCTTAAATTGGTATATTGTACTTTAGGTACGGAACCCTAAAAAGTAAAGATCCAGTGCAACTGATTAAGTTAATTAGATACTTAAATAAAACTGCAAATGATACCCAGAATAATTACGCAATAAAATTATATATATAATTATGTATTCTTTATTGTTTATTTGAACGCCTGACCAGACAAATTGCCAACAAAAATGTCATAAAACCTATCATTACAATACTAATAATCTGTGTCCTGTGAAAGGTTTTTTCCAAAGTTATTTGAAACTATAGGTATGATATGTTTTAATTTTGTTCACTGTAGCATAATGGTAGGTACATTCTATGTAAACTTTAGAGCACTATATCGCCAATAAACGTAACAGTTTGGCGATGACTTTTGTACTAGCCGATAAGTACTTATCATTTCACTAACATTATCACAATTCGCGGGTTTGTTACCGCGGTTATATTAAATGTTAGTGTAGTGAACAAGAACGAAAATCTTAAAACATATACTTATCATTTGTTGAGTAAATAAAAAAAATAAAATTATTAATAATATGCAATATTCATACAGTAAAAAAGCTTGCGTTTATTTGAAGTCATAAACTGTGCTCCGTGGTCATAACAAAGTCGAAATCACGTCAGAATCACGGATAATGTTACATGCTCAGAGCAAAACATGAAACTAGAAATATACTAATCACGATTATCATTGAGTGGGAATAGAACATAATTTTGAGAACTCAAGCTGTCTACGTCATCGTAGCAAATAGGAATAAAATTGACTACGCTCGCTACGCCACCGCTACGCCGTAGCAATTATTGAGTGCGATACGGGATTTTGCACAGTGATTTTACTTAGAAAAAGCACATTAATAGTTATTTGTTAGGTAAGAGAGGACTGTTGATTTTTCCTCAGAGAACTGATATTGAATCCAGAGCATGCGAAGGAGTCTGTAATAGAAGCACGAGCGAAGCGAGTGTTTCTAAAACTAGACTCCTGAAGCTCGCGAGGGATTCTAAGGTTCGAGGTGAGAATAAGATTCCTCTCAAACCCAACACATTATTTTTCACCTCTTCCGGCAAGGAAATCATTTTACTTACCTACGTAAATACTGGTACTTAAAAATGTACAAGAGTGCTCCTATTTAGATATAATTCTATAAGTTGTGATTAAATTATTGTATTTTATCATAACTCTTTTAAATTTTTAGAAGAAAAAAATAAACAACCAAAACCGACAGTTTGATTCGGAACACACCCAAACAAAAAAAAAAATATGGCTTACGTCAATTATTTTACGCGCGGATTTATGAAAACTTTTTTTCTGAATATTAAATTCAATTGAAGATAGTGTTCGAAATTCAAACTAATTCTCCTCTCTCGACATGAGAATGGTTTGCATGTCTAGAAATGAATAAGCGCATTTCGACCCTGTTTTCGGGCATTAAAAGCCAACTTTCCCAGGTGGAGAGATGAAAAGTAAATTATTGATTCACTATTGAGAAATGAAATAAAGATAATGGTTACCGCAACTAACAAAACACTGGCATTACGGAAAAGAAAATAAAAATTGTTTTTTAAAAAGTCATTGGCATCTAACATATTTTTGACCTAAACTGGCCAGTATTAATTTTGTACATGTGGTATTCACTATCAAGAAATAATTCCATACAATGAATACTATTGTAGTATTTGTGGTACAGTTTACAAAATACTGGCAACATGAAGAACGAAATAAAAAATAAATTGGTTTACTATTTGATGGCTTCTACTATAATATTTACTACACACTACTGCTGGCCAGAAGTAGGTATGCTGATTTATAATAATAATAAAAAATAATAATAAAATAAAATATGTTTTATTCTCTATAAAGTGTATCATTTACAATTCACAGTGACCGGTGCCTCCTTGTAAGCTTGTGTGCCTGTGTTAGGAGACACCACTCTTCCATCCTATATAACAAACAATGTAACGAGAATAAACAATTCTTAATTACAATACACAGAAGTTAAACATTTAGCTAATATAGGTACGTAGTGTAAGTAACAATGTTTCAACTTAAATATGTATGCCAGGTTTTAGGTGCATGTGCGTAAGTGCGTGGATGCATGTGCGCGTGTGTGTGTGTGTGTGTGTGTGTGAGTGTACGATTTACTGTGGGCCATATTTTATTTTTCTGAAGGCTGCATCCATTTTTGGGACAAATAATATAGATATGTAGAGAGTGAGTAAAGAGAGCAAACACAGCCCTCTGCATGCCTAATATGCATGTCATCAACAGCTCATATACGTCTCCACCGAGTGGCTCGAGCCTACCCTGAATTAGGGCGATTAGGCCTTAGTCGACCACGCTGGCCCAGTGAGGGTTGGTCGACTTCACACAAAACCTTTGAATTTCTTCGCAGGAGTGTGCAGGTTTCATCACGATGTTTTCCTTCACCGTAAGAGCGTCGAATAAACGTACATATGTAATTCGAAATTCGAAAATACGTGGTGGGGATCGAACCCGCGTCTCCCGGACGGGAGGCAGCGGCCCTAGCCTCTAGACCACCGACGCTCTCTTCTAACTTATGTGAATATGTGGGTACAAAAGTAGTCGAATATAAGCAAATAGATACGCTGTTATGACTGGCAACAATTTTATGCGTATACAGCCAAAAATCGGGCTTATAATAGTAACCTGCAAGAGACCTATATCTAGTAAAATTCTTCCACATTTTGGTGATGATGATGATGTAGAGTCCATATTTTCCTCGTAGCATAGACCTTTCAATAAGCTATCTCTCTTACACCTAGTGGCTGTATGAGCTGGTAGACCTAACGAGTTCTTTTTTCGAAATAACTGATTTATGTTTATTTTACTTTTTCAACCTCCACCCTCCGCCATATCGAAAAATTTTAAAAAAACTGAATCGACGAACGAAATCGACATATTTATCGAATCATATCACGAAATTTCATGAAAATCGCTGGAGATATGCGACCTTTTGAGGAGAACAGCTAAAATGGAGACGCCTCGCGCTTGCTTAATCAAAAAGTTAATACAAAACCTGCCGATTGCTTACATAATAAACACGGTTGTAAGTTAGTTTGCCCCCCTGCCCCCCCATTGTTCGTTGCTCTTGACATCTCACCTCCGCCTCACATCGTAGTAAGCAAATTGTATAGTTTTTGCTTGACAACGTGAGGAAGTATATTATTCTTATTGCTTCTAGTCCTTGATGTCACTTCGAAGAGGCAAGGCTGTTTGGTAGTAACTATAGGCTAAGTTAATTGTAAGGGTGTATTCAGATATACCGCAGATAAACGCTTCTAAATTTAAGACCGTAGACAGAGTAAACCCGCCCGACAAACAGTGCAACCGTGACTTTTGTCGCACGAAGACAAGAACCTGCGTTAATATTGGCGGTTACTATTTATGTCGTGCAGTTTGTTTTGTCTACGACAATTGAGTTAAGCCTGCTAAGGATTCGAATATTGTCTTGGAAGCAGTCAAAGCTAGTAGAATATAGGTTTGAAATATTTTGAAAAACTGACGTTAGACTATACAGAATGTTTTTCAGGAACCATTTCTAAAATCAGAATCAGATTTTCTTATTCAAATTGAGATTTCAAAAATATTTTTCGATTTCTAAACTAGCAAATATCAAGGACAAGGAAAGATTGTTCATGGTAAACATGTTCACTACTATGACCAGTTCTGTTTTGAACAACTGGGGAGGCCTCTTCAGGGCTACTTATCTCTGAAGTGCTTGTCTCCTTAGCAAACTGAGGTTCTTGCCCCTGTGTGGTCGCCCCTCCGGACGTTGTCAGGGCTTTGAGAATTCTGCTCCAGTGTAAACTCCTCTAAGCCGTGTGGTGACGGCAGGCAGAGTAGAATACATTTGTCACTAACCCTTACTCTTCCCGTGGGTGTCGTAAGAGGCGACTTAGGGACTACACATTGAACAGGGAACGGGCAGCAGCGCTCTCTTATACAGTAACCTTTTAAGCTACGATCTCCAACCCGCCCAGCGTGGAGATTATGACAAAACCCTCCACTTAAGTGGAGGAGGCTCATAGTCCAGCAGTGGACTGTAACGGGCCGTCGATGTTGATGATGTAAACTCCTCTTTACCCATATAGGGCGTCCTTCAGGTTCGTTGTATGCCACCTTCCGCATTTCCTACTGTCCGATTTACTATAATAAGTAAAGTTAGGTAAAAAACTGTCCGTTCTGTATAGATCCTTAGGTAATATTAATAGATTACCACGTCATACACTACCTTTGCAGTTTTTTTGTTTTTTAATTTTCATAGGATTCTCCAAAGATAAAAACAGCTGGCTAACGAAATCGTCATAAAATACTGAAACGCCTACGTCACGATTGTGTTTAAAAGATAAAGTTCGAGGAAGACTGCGAGGAGAAACTTAATTAAAATGACGCACAGTTTTCATGACGTAGGTAGGTAGGTAGGTAGTCAAAACGGAACGGCCTGCGCGCGCAAATGCCCACAAACGTGAATACTTTGTAATTAAGAAAATCATGTTTTAATAACCGATTTCAAAAAAGAGTTCCTGCCCGAGTGCCTGCCCCTCCTAAAAAGAGATAGAAAAATATAGTTATTCCCCATGTTTACGACAAACGACCGACGCACAAACAAAATTTGAATTGCAAATCGTTGTATCAAAACTGGTTATCAACTAAATATTTTGACGTCACGACTAACATATTCATCTATTTTTATATCTTTCACACGTTACTAGCTTTAAGTTTTGTGAACTTAGCCGCTAGCTTTTATACATAGAGCGGACTGAATAAAATTGAATAGAATAGAATACGACCAAAATTTAAATAAATAAAAAAGCAATTCGGCCAGTAACTACAATGTAATTATTTCATCCAATAAAATTATGCGTCGAAACTTATTTTCAATAATTGAGAACTTTTAAATTTTCATATAAAAGTGAAAACGTTCCAAATACAAAACAAAAGAAGAAAACAATAACAACTGTATGACAGCGCATATCTGAATGCATACAGTAGTCATACATCAGACAACAAATCATACATTCCATATAAAACCGCGCGTTCATCTGATAGTTTACTATGGGGGAAGAAATTTTTATTTTTCATGTGTAAGCCCATGTTTCTTGGGGAAAGGTGTTCAGTTTAATGGATGAACACTCCCCCCTACACACTAAACACACATATAATATAATACCTCTATTATATTCATATAATTGTTAATTTAGTTAAGCGTTAAACTGCATGTTTTAATTTATTTATATTAAAATATTTACATTTTTATTAAAATTAAACTTGTGAAGATATTAACTAAGCCTTATCTTAGTTAATAGTTATTTAAAATATTAAATTGTCTTGCCTTAAGTGAAGCTGCAATACAGCTTCGCGACACCAAAATTATTTAGTTAATAACATTCACTGGTCTGGTTGTAATGTCGTAAGTTAGCATGCATAAATCTTTTGTAGGCGTATAATATTTAGCCAGAAAAGTAATTTATAGTTTAAGCTAAGTCATAAGTTGTGGTTTTAGTTGCAATTTATGACGCATAATTATTTTTAAATAAAGAATTAAAAAAAAACAAAAACAAACTTTATTTATCACCTTGCCAATGATGTTCTTATATTCTATGCTACTGTGATCAAGTTTTCGCATTTATTGATATGTCAGAGTTGGGGACCGGGTGGCCCATAGCACAGGGTTTTTCCTAGTTTGGGCCTCCCGTCTAGCTGTAAATTAATAGTTGTAAATTATCACATTCCCCTGATGTATATACTTGTAGCGAGATAATAAATTATAATTATTAATTTTTATTATAATTTTATTTTTTAACGAAAATCATCCAGTTAAACTCGGTGTGTAATACTTTTTCAAAGATGGCGATAATGTCTGACTTGAGCTAACTAAACAGATTCACAAATATAACAATTTTGATCCAGTAACGACTCCGTAGCCCAGGTGGTAGTGTATCTGCCTCTAACGCACAGGGTCGCGGGTTGGAATCCCGCCCAAGGCAAACATTCGTGTGATGAACACTTGTGTTTGCCTTGTGTCTGGTTGTTGTTTATCTATATAAGTATGTATTTATCTATTTACAGCTTCCTGGCTCAAAGAATCATTCTAGCCATTCAGAGGGGGAATGCTGCCAGTATCCTGGGTACCATGTCTGGCGGGGACGCGCTGGACGAAGTGTTTTTTTGTGACTTTTATTTGTATTTTTTACTTGTAATTGTTTGTATTTTGACTAATAAATAAAGTAATAATATTTATCTATTTATGTAATGTATATCAGCTGTTTGGTTACCTATGGTACAAGCTCTGCTTAGTTTGGGATCAGATGGCCGTGTGTGAAGATGTCCCCACATATTTATTTATTTATTTAGTAAGCGATTGCTTTTGTAGAGACCTGGCAATAATTTAAAACCTTAGTAAAATGATTGAGTATCAAAGCTTAGATCCAGTCTTGTTCAATGTCAAGGCAGACTTCGGCGGGATATTGAGTAACATTCAGAAGTGTGAATCAAATTGAGAGCGTTTGATGTCTGCGTTTTTTATAGGACCTTGGAGTAGAAAGGTCGATTTAAATACATTAACAAACATACATCACACTAATATTATAAATGTGAAAATATATACTCACCGGCACATCTAACCGCCCACTCTTGTATTTCGGGTTAATTTTAAACTACGCTTATTGTTATACATTACAATTGATTTATTGATAATTTTACAATAAATTAAACACACTTAAATAAACGTTAAATTAACTACTTTTGAACTAACATCAGCTGTAACTAATAGAATTATAAAGAATCACGAGTATTCCC
This sequence comes from Carpatolechia fugitivella, assembly GCA_951230895.1. Lineage (NCBI taxonomy): Eukaryota > Metazoa > Arthropoda > Insecta > Lepidoptera > Gelechiidae > Carpatolechia > Carpatolechia fugitivella. The sequence continues at coordinate 4,401,229 of OX579667.1, read as the reverse complement.
TGAAATGAAGCGTGGGCGGTTAGTTGTGCCGGTGAGTATATTTGGACGTTTAGATGTTTAGATGCTTGGATGTTTGTTCCACTTTCACGCCTTAACTACTGGAAGGATTGGGATGAAATTTGGAATAGAGATAGTTTGTATCCTGGATTAGCACATAGGATACTTTTTACCGGGAAAAGTTTTATTCCCACGAGAAAATCTTACGTAACGCGAGCGTAGCCGCGGGCGCGCCCCTAATATTACATACAGCTTTTTTCTCGGAGGAAGTAGGCAGTAATCACTTTTTTACACTTGTTACGATCCAGACACACTTATTGCTTCATCAATCTCTTCACGCTAGCTTTTCGGTGTACTCTTTACAGTAATTGTTGGTTATTATATTATAGATTATTTCTTTTCCTTTTCCAACTATACAAAACAATATTTGTTTTGTATTGTATATTTTGCAAGGTGTCAGGGAAAATAGCGTAAGAAACTGTATGAGCTACCGTACATCTAGTAATCCGTGATTGTCGGTGCAGGTTGCACAATAAACTCTGTTAAGCTTGTAAGTTAGAATAAGTAATACCCTATTGTACATTGATAATCCTAATAAAAATAAAAAATGTCATCATCAACAGCTCTTACACGTCCCCACAGAGGGGCTCGAGCCTACCCTGAATTAGAGCGATTAGGCCTTAGTCGACCACGCTGGTCTAGTGCGGGTTGGTCGATTGCAGAGTGTGCAGGTTTCATCACGATGTTTTCTTTCACCGTAAGAGCGTCGAATAAACATACTGAATTCGAAGTTCGAAAGGGGTGGGCATCGAACCCGCGTTTCCCGGATGGAAGGCAGCGGCCCTAGCCACTAGACCACTGACGAGTACGTTTTCCAAGTACGTACAATAATTTTTAAATAATAACACACATATCTAACGGGGGGCGCGTAAAATTTTCAATTCCTTCATGTCTAACGGGTTACCGCGAAAACCTAAAAGTGTTTAATTTTTAATTAGTATTTGTTTTTTTTTATATCTTACTTTTTAAACCACAAATTATGTTATTTTCCTTAAAACATAATAACCAAGCGAGCGTAGCCACGTGCATACAAACAGACTAATAAATATTATTTTCATTTTCGCGAAAACTCATAACCTATCTTGCGCATAAACCTATGATTGATGTGGGTGCGCAGTAATAATGGAAACGCAATGATAAATCTAATGCACAGTTGTGTTCGTTCATTATGTCACGTCTCTGTCTCTGCTGAGATCTTGCTCACGCGCAGCTGACGAGTAGATTAGAATTTTATAAGTTTAGCACAACAAAAAGATTCATTTATTTTTGTGCAGTTAGCGGCGGTGTAGTGGGCTAGTACATTATTTTGCTTTATTCCCTCTACGGCGACGGCACATAAGGTCCCTTTCAATAGATTCCGGCAATAATGTAAACAAACCAATTTAAACGCGATTACTCCGTAATTACTTACTTTTGAGTATCAATCCTGATCAAATTCACATTTCAAGGAACCATACATTCTTCTTACAATCATTTCACCTCCTATTAACTTCCTTAAGTTGGTGGTTATAATAAGAAATACTCAGACGACAAAACTTCGAAGAATTTGTAAAATTGCCATATTAACATAAAACACACTCTCACACACACACAATACACAACACACACACAAACGCAATGCCTTGGAGGTTCCTACTGAACAAATAATTTTATTGTTATCTTATCCTAAATATTCTTTGTTCTAAATGTATACATTATTCAATAAGAAGACCATTGTTATGGGAAGACGCTGGAGCCCAGTTTTTACACCGCAGGCTCCAGAGTTACAATATAAAACGCATTGTAATTATTGAATAAATACATTATTATTATTAATATATTACCCATCAAAGTCTTGTTTGTCTTTGGAATATAAGTGTCAAAAAATTATTTATTTTATTTTATTTTATTTTATTCCATTTGGTACAATAACAGACAACAGATCGTATACTCTAAAAATACATAAAAAACTTAACAATAAAACACTCTAAACCTGAAGTCCAATTAAAATTGTACACAACACTTACAATATAATAGTTTTAAAGTCTATATAAATAACTTATAAAAACTTACTTACACAATGCAGATCATAGTGTTTTGTGTTAAAAAGAGGAATTAAAAGATTAAATATGGATTTAGTCTCTCAGCTTACGTACACTACTTTTAAAGGCATACAGACTGCTGCCACGAAATATGTCAACATCAGCACAAATGCTGTTATATTCTCTGAACATTCTCAGAATCGGATTGTTTTGCGACACATTATTATTAGTGACAGGAATATTTAGTAGCTGCGGTATACGAACCGATCTTGTTATCTTGTTTACATTATTGCCGGATTCTATTGAAAGGGACATTCATATCGACGCTCTTACTTCACGACTCTACTGACTTTCCGTCTAATCTAACTATACTTTTTATTGCACACAAGAAATAATAGAAGAAAAATTCACACAAGAATTAGAGTATACTGACAGGCGGCTTTATTGCTAAGGTAGCAAATTTTTCCAGGCAACCTAGGGTACAGGAAAATTCTTTATTTCTCTATTTTGTATAGCAGTATAGAGCTGGCGGCGAAACGGTATTCGATCTTAGCTTATGGTGATTAGTACCTTAATTTTTTTCTTATTTTTTACGGCAGGTAAAGTTTGCCGCCAAAACAGAAATTGAATTCTAAAAAAAAAATAAAAAAAAAATAACTTGCAAATGTCCTATTGGTACTAAATAAACTGTATTGAGTAGGGAATAAAAAAATTCTTATTTAAATATATATATATATATAAAAATTGGAAGAAAAATCCGAAGCAAAATAAAGTATTGTTTGTTATTTTACAGTATTTTTTAAAAGTTACCGAAAAAAAAAACTATTTTTTTTTTACTTTTCCCATTTTTCTGGACCAAAAACAAGCTTAATTACCATAAGTATTATTAAAAACTAAAAAATCATTTGGCCCAGTGCGGGTTGGTTGACCTATGAATTTCTTCGCAGGAGTGTGCAGGTTTCATCACGATGTTTTCCTTCAACGTAAGAGCGTAGAATATACGAACATTATGAATTCGAAATTCGAAAACACGTCGGTACGTGGGGATCAAACCCGCGTCTTCTGGACGGGAGACAGCGGCCCTAGCCACTTGACCAGCGATGCTTTATTCTGATAAAGCCACCTATATAAGATAATTTTACAATATAATGTCAGCAAAGAGTAACCACGTGCATAGAATATTATAGTAATAATCAAATAATTATTGACATGTCGACTTCTCTGTACAGTCATACCTAAATACACTTTATACATAAACTGAATAGAATGGACGAAATTGTTTTTTTTACTGTGTACACAATTAAAAATAAACCTACAGACGACAGTAAAGTTATAAGTACTTTTGGAATCTTTATCTTTTGGTTTTTGAAGGTTAATAAACAAAAAAAACTGCAATGGCTTGTAAAATATGATTTAATGCTTATGAAACAGATATTTTTTTCAAGTAACCAGCAAAATAATTTAAAACGAATTAATCTACTTTGTCAAAAAAAAATACTCAGTGCGGATCCATGGACTTCTCCTTTGTATTTCTTTGCTGGTGGAAGCGTGTAGTAGTTCTTCAGTGGAAGAAGAGTCTTCAGCAATTATTTCTTAGACATATGCCTCTCCAATGCATTTTTACTCGGCTCAACACCATCTTTCTCGTCAATTGAAGGCCTGTGTAGTTTTCAGGACGTCGAACGATTTGGCTGGTAGTCTACACACTTTTCTCCTGCCTAACATGGTCTTCAGCTCAAAACGCATTTGCTTCATCTTCCATGTCAGTAACACAGGAGCCTGGACTAGTTTGAAATATGATGTGCACCAGCCGGGTGCCTTTTCGGATTTCCCAGTTGGGGATACAGAAAAAAACCAACAAAAATGATCGCTATGGCTATGGCTGAAATCGGTCAAGAGCTCATCAGAGACACAGTAGAGATGGAGATGACACATTATTGCTCGGAAGAATGCTACAGTGAGGAGCCTCGAATGGCATGTTGATCGAAAACCACCAAAACAATGGGTAAACGATCTCTGGCAGGCAGCAGCGCTCTCTAATACAGTAACCTTTTAATCTGCGATCTCAAACCCGCCTGCCAAGCGTGGAGATTATGGCAAAACCAAACACTTAAGTAGAGGAGCCTCATAGTCCAGCAGTGGATTGAAACGGGCCGTTGATGAATATGAGGGGTTTTTATAAGAGCACTAAAAGTAAAAATATTTATTTTTTATTTTTTGTCTGTCTGTATGTTGGTACACGCGTCACGCAGAAACCACTGCACTAAATTGGTTGCGGTTTTCACCATATTATATGGTTTTCACAGTGATATTGCTGGAAGTCTTATTTTGATAATATGCTGCCTGGAAACCAAGCTATCTTCGGCTCCATGGAAGACCATTTTTGGCATTTCTTATTATAATTTTATTACTTTTATTTTAGTCTAAGTTTGTTTTTGTTTGTGAATTGCTCGAAAAAAAAACTTTCCCTTTCTTTCTTTCTTTCTTTCTTTCAATCAAGCAAAGTTACGAGCAGACGGCTAGGTGATGAATACGTTGTTTAAATTGTCATCAAACACAAGTTAATCTTTAACAAAGATGTTATTATCAAAACATGCGTCCGACCGTACGAACAACATTATGATTGCAAATTAGATGCCCTATTCTGTGCAATATAATGTACTACAATGTTTATGTTCTTCCGACATGCAATGTTGCCATACTTATGTGCAATCAACGTAGATCCTTTTTTACTTTATGGCTTATATCAACAGGGTTGGATTTCGTAGTATAATTATACTATTTGTACCATAGTTTCATGTTGCGTAGTATATAGTATCCTAATGCTTGGATTGTACGCGAAAATACCATAATTTTAATACCCAATCATCTAAATGTTTTTTAATTGACATTAACCCTAATGCACGGAATTCTTTGCCGTATGACAACATCAAATGCAAACGAGAAGCATTGTGGGTATCCCCGTGCAATGTTTTGCTGCTTATATGTCATTTTGAGGGAAAGAGATGGATATTTTTTTCTGCTTGAGTATGGCTGAGATGAATGTATAGCAACAAATTTTGCGCGATCGATGAAGTTTCCATTGAAAAATTAGCTGAATTAGAGATTCTCATATTATTAAGTGATTTTATAAACTAATTAACCTAAATTTATGTGATAATATTAAAATAACAAGTGGTTTTTATTTAATCTAAAACATTTTCAACACAAAAACAAAACGTAATATATTTTTTTGGTAAAAAGTATCTTTTTAATATCCATAGACAATAATTTTATGGGAGCCTGATTCCAACCCTGTATATCAGTTAAAGAATGAATATATACCTATATACGAGTATATAACTTAATTTCGTTTTCAGAAATAAAACAAAATGTTTATTTGAAGTTAACGATAAAAAAGGGATTTGCAAATTAAATCATTATTTAAATGTGAAAAATATGTGACAGAAAAACAAAAAGTTTTAGCAGTACTAGTCAAATGATTTTACTCTTCATTCGCAAGACATAATATCTTTTGCGTAAGCAGTAACAAAACATTACGAGTAGGTATACGCCGTTAAGTAGGTACCTCAGTTCCCGCCCACTAAGTGGATGTAGCAAATACTAACTTGCAAAGAACTAACAAACTAACCTCACTGCTCAGCGGACCAAAGTGGTTATTTTAATAGTGAGTCAGTGACTAGGTAAGTAGTGACGAAACAGAAAGAACCCGCCGGCCGATATGGCCTTAAAAATCTTGAGAAATTACACGAAATATGGACGGTGGCTCGGGCTCTTCTCGTGTGCTCCATACAAAGACAGAATAATTTTATTGACAGATTTTTATTATTCCGTTTACGTCGAGTTCCCCTAGCGTCGAATATTGACGCTTCCAAGTGGCTACTTCTGGAGTGCAATAAGTAGAGTTCTACTCCATTTAATTTTATTTATTTCAGCGTTATCTTTGCAGGGATGCCCGCAAATCGATGACGGGATGTAGCCAAAGATAAGTTACAAACATACCACAGTCAAAATGATGACTCATATATATAAAATATTCTCATTTCAACATAAAAATAGACTTTCTATTGTAAAGCGAAAAAGAAGAAAAAAGAGCTAAGACTGAAAAGCATAAATGCACTTTGTTGTTACTAAAATAACAGAGAAAACCATTCTATATTAAATAAGATTATTTATATATCAAAGCAATAAGTAACATGTTAACTGTATAGATTTTAAAAGAAGACAAACCTGTTTTTTTTTTTGTAATAAACTTATGACGTTGTTGGTTCGACCATAGATTTATGATATCGAGAACACTTAAAAAAAAAAACGAAAAACAGTCAACGTTTTTCGTTTTTTTTTTTAAGTGTTCTGCTGACTGATACTGAAAAGCTATATTTTTCTTAACACGAATCGAACATCAGGGAATAACCCAACAAATTATTTGCTATTAGTCATATACCTGTTCACACTAATATGCACATTAATATCATCAAGTTACGGCATATTTTTCTGTGCGTTTCTAAGCTACCATTTGTTACTAAGTCACTTAGATCTCGAACCTTTTCAAGTCAAGAATGTTAGAAAAAGTAGTTTGGAAAACTAACTTTTTCTGAGAGTAAGTTTAACAAATAAGAAGTAGTATTATTCCCCTCGATTCTGACAGTATTTGTTTATCGATTTATTCCCAATATAAAAGGGAAAAGATAGTCAAATATCGAACTTTTGCGAAAAAGGTTATATTACAGATGGGTTGGCATATTGTTTATAGAACCGACAGAAAGCCGTTGGGCCAGGCAGGAAAAAGTTCTCGAGTGGCAAATACGTACCGGAAGACGCGAGACACTGGCAGGCCTATAAAAGTTACATTTTCTCACTGAATGCGTATAACGCAAAATAGTTCGTTGAGGCGATCCTTAGGAAAGTCTTTGTCCAGCAATGTAATGGGTCTGACCAGCGATTTTAGCTGAAAATGCCAAAATGTTCTTTAAAAAATTACAAAAAATACTATGTTTTTATTTATTTTTTATCTTTAAAAATGACTGAGTTATCAACTATTAAAGTGCACACTTTCGCACGAGGCGAGTGGTAGCTGTGACGTCATATGCACGCAACGTTCCTACACCGCCCGCAACCGCCTGCATATGACGTCACACGCTCGGATCTTCTCGCGGTCATAACTTTGGTAATATTGCATGTATTGAAGTGAAATAAAAAGTAATGTACTGTACATGATATAAACTTTAATTTAAGGCATATTTTAATGTGAAATAAGAACCTATCGGTGTTCTCCATTCTTATTTGTAGGTAAGGGTGTCAGAATCAGGGATGGATCTATACAAAAACAAAAGTGTTACGTGTTATGTAACGCAACTTATGTGGTAGTCGTACAACTTTTTGTGTTACAAACCAAAGTAGACTGGGCAACCGTCACTTTTATTTGTAAGAAATGATTCTCTCTCTCTCACAGATAAATGTATGGTGATACCTACAAATTATAGCCTATCCATTACAAAATAACTTAATCATGAAAAATAATTTTAAGTTATTGTATTAAATTTTTGAATTTCTGATTTTAGATATTATTTGTGTACTTTTATATCAATAAACTTTTTAATAAAAGGTTTAATTACATACGCTCATGTTTGGACTAATAAACATATATAAATAATGACTTATGTATTTTATAAAAATAATTTTCATAGTATATAACAAACGTGCATTTAACAAAAGAAACAGGAAATTATAAACGGAAAATTACTACAATTTTATTAATGAAATTAAACAAGAATGAAGTAGGCAAGTACCTATTTAGATTACGGAAAATGAATCGGTTTTATTAGCGATTTAAACGGCATTTGCTTGTTTATTGGCACTGATATTTATTTGTTTTGTATTTAAAGTAATATTTGATTGCTATTAACTCTGGCCTGAGTGAGTTCTGAAGCTCTACTTACCTCACTTGTATTGGAGCAAAGCTGATTTAAATTATAGGAAAAATATTGTTCCAAGTAGAAAATACTTTTTTCTCTTTGATATTTTAAGAGATTAAAAGAGCACGTCATATCTATGTAACTTATATATAAGTATACATATATGTGTTTGTATGTATTTGTGTGTTTGGATTTGGTTATATATGTATATTAAGTATTGTTATATAATATTTATATTCAAGTAGGTATATTTACTTACATTATACTTAGCGCACTTTTTGTCTACTTTTAAATTATTCTTCTCTCTTACTACATGAATAGGTTGGCTGGAAGAGATCTCTTTGTAGAAATAAGCTCGCTTTTTCAATGTTAATTATTATTCAAATGTATGTTGAAATTGCGTGCATTAAAGAGTATATATATATTTTTAAATTCTATTCCAGAAGCAATATGGCTGAGCCACGTCAGTACACTGGCGGCTCTATAACACTCACACCAGGGTTTGACCAGTTCTCGACCTTACGACCTACACGATGACGAAGAAGAACACTTGAATGACAAAAAACATAAACAAAACCATTATGTTTTTGATGTACCCGTTAAACTATCTGGCAGTTAGTCATAACTTGATTACTTTTGACAAATGTTTAAAAATATTGATCCAAGTGACGAATGATCGTTGTACCACACCAGGGTTTCATTGAAGGCAAGCAGGCTCCAATCCAACGCCGACGACGCAAGAGCATCTCAAGTTCAGTGTTAACGCGTCGACGTCTCTGAACGCACGCGCCGGTACCGCTTTGGCGCGAAATTCAAATTCCGAATGTTTTTATTTAAAAATAAAATAAAAATAGTGCTGTGGTGTTTGTGCCATTGTTGAATATTTGAAAAGTTGTGAATGTTACTTTTTTTATTGTGCCTGTGATTTTAGTTTTGACATAGATATTTTGGATTTTTGGTAAGTACAATTTTAAAAAAGATATATTTGAACCAACAATTTTCGACAGCGAGGAAAGTAAATAAAATAACAAGAAATTTTATTTAGTCTAAGTGAGTCCAATTTACTAATATTTACAGTGTTGCCATATTGAATTTTTGCACCGTCAAAACAAACTATTCTTTTATTGATAATTATTATTGTAAAACAGAATCTTGAGTGATCATTGTCTATAGCTGGGATTGTAAATAACTTGCGATCGATTCATCACGGCAAGGCCTTATTTAAGGTCTTCGACTACAAAATTAAACGAGAACATTATTATGTATATTTACATAAATTAGCGATTCCAAACATTTAAATGAGTTTGAATGTTTACAATTAATTGATTGACTTCAAAAGACATTTATCACAAAATATACCTATATAAAAGTATGAAAAGTAAAAATTAAAACAATAACTTGACTGTTTGTCGTTTTCCCTTTCGTGTGTTAGAAAGAAACGACATAATAATTGGATCAAATATACCTTTTGGGTCCTTGAGAGGACTATATTAAATGCAGGACGTTGTTGCACACATAATACTAAAGAAAACAAAGAATGAAATAAATTGGTACATACCTAGCTGTTTGATGTACAACATTGGCCGGCAGGACATTTTTTTCGGGCGTAGATTAAAAAAGAAAACAAACGACGACGATTGAGTGCTGGCCACAAAACGAATTCAAACCCGTTCGTTACCAGCCACTGAAAAACCGTAGTTCCAATTACAAAGTTTTTCGCGCCAATTTTTCTGTCAACGGTTTCTGTTTGCCATCAATTGATCAATCGTAGCTAAAATAGCTATGTTTTCATAAAAGTCTTGGTTTTTATTTAATCAAGCGTAACATATTGTTATGTTACTTATTATTTTCTAAAAATATTAAACTTCTGCCCAGAGTAGTTTATAATTCTTTAAATGTTAAATTCAAGTACGTGCCGACGTTTTAATTCTTAATTACATATTTTTTGAATAGCGTCGTATCTTTCTACAGTCATGAGATAAAAATATGGAAATTATTTGATTCGTCGATGGTCTAGAGGCTAGGACCGCTGCCTCCCCTCCATGTGTTTTCGAACTATGTATGTGTATACCAATGTGTTTTCGAATTGCGAATTCATATGTACGTTTGTTCGACGCTCTTATGGTGAAGGAAAACATCGTGATGAAACCTGCATACTCCTGCGAAGAAATTCAAAGGTTGTGTGAGAAGTCGACCAACCCGTACTGGGTTAGCGTGGTCGACTAAGGCTTAATCGCCCTAATTCAGGGTAGGCTCGAGCCCCTCGGTGGGGACATATATGATCTGTTGATTTGACTCGTAATGACTAATCTAATCATTGATAGGTGTAAACAACATTCCGGTACAAAAATTGACCAGTTTTAAATCTTGTACAATTTGTAAGGTCAAATCACTTATTAATGTCTTTTAGAAAGTTTTTCCTGTATTGTCATTGAATGAATCTGGTTGAAGATTCATTCATTCTATTTGGTGACGTCACTAAAATGTTGAAGTGGTAATATGGCCCTGGTATTTCTATTAATTTGTATGTTGTAGTACATTTTTGCTATAACTACTGAGTTGTCATCAAATTTTAGTCTGTTCCCAGCCAGGATTGTCGCCAATTAGCAGTAAAAATGTTAATTAGTGACGAAAATGTATTTTAATGAAGGCAGGAGAAAAATGTTAAAAGTAAAATAAAAATAGTGTGGTAGTTACATTTTTTTCGAAAACATACTAAAGTTTATAAAACTTAGAAAAAAATGTTGCTCATAGTAAAAATAATATAGAGCTTTAATAAAAGCATTTATTCACAACACAATAAAAAGGGTGCTTCAGACGAACAATGACTGAAAGGTTACAAGAAAACGGTACCATAAAACACCTAATGAGCTATTTGGCCTAATTGGTACTCAAGAGAGGAAAAGTCCAGGTTATAACTCAGGTCAGGATCAGAAAGGTTAAGTTAGGTTCTATTTTAAGCTAGGTCTTGCAAAAGATTACATTAAACGATAGGCAATTTGTTAACAGATGATTTTTACTACGTTCAGTAAAATTTAATTATCCAGCTTTTGGTGAAAATAGTCGTTTGCTAAATTACAGTTTTACTTCTGTTTAAAAAAAAAATAGATAGGTATTACAGTTAGCTCTATTTTAGCTACTTTGTTTCTCGTCTTAAATTACGCGCCTGGTATACGGCTATTTATATCTTATGACTGCTTATATTTTTAGTTAGAAATAAAAACATACATGAGCCTGGCTGGATTCAACGGGAACAACCTTAAAAACATTTAATTCTTTGAGAAGAAGAGCAAGATAAAGATGTCTTTGAAAATTCCTTTTTTGATGATTGATATTACTAAAAATATATAATATATATTTATATATTGATAAGATTATATCATTCATTGAAAAATCACTATCTACGTATACTTGCTCAGTATTATTGATCTCAGTATTGATCGCGGACGTTGGTTGCGTACGAGTTGATCTCGTGTAAGTGTAACTTAATCGATACTTGTGCTATACGTACAGATATATTTGTATGGTTGTATCAGCTCGGTTTAAAACCTGCTTCTTTGACGTCATACATTCTTTGAGGTCTTTTTTGCCGATTGCGGTGAAGCTACAACGGAGGGCAAGTTATTTTTTGTCTTGATTTAAAGAAATACTAGTTTTTCTGTGACATAATTTAATAAATTCAACCAAGCTTTGGGTTATAGAGCTGTTAAAAAAGCGAATAATTAAACAAAGTTCATTTCCGCACAATGTGTATTTAGTGCCTTAATTCTTATTTGGTGCAAAATGCTCCTCTCTGGCTACGACGTCGGATTCCGATTGAATTAACTGATACTGAGAGCGTCGGTGGTCTAGTGGCTAGGGCCGCTACCTCCCGTCTGGGAGACTCGGGTTCGATCCCTGCCACATACCAATGTGTTTTCGAATTACATATGTACGTGTATTCGACGCTCTTACGGTGAAGGAAAACATCGTGATGAAACCTGCACACTCCTGCGAAGAAATTCAAAGGATGTGTGTGAAGTCGACCAACCCGCACTGGGCTAGCGTGGTCGACTAAGGTCGCCCTAATTCGGGGTAGGCTCGAGCCCCTCTATTGATGAACTTATAATATCAATCAATCGTTTGCGGGTGACAGGCCATTATGACATGGGCATGTTTAAAACCGCCAGCGCACAACAAATTTTAAATATACGTACCTATATGAAAATATACTGGGTGGCGCAAAAGTAATGACCCTATTTGGTTCAGCTACAACATCTGTTCTAAATTAGAAAACTAGAAATAGTTTTTCATATGTGTATATTTAGGCCATAAAATTTCATCGCATTACGATTTGAAGACGATGTCTCTTAAATGGTGACCTCATTTGGTGAACCAAATAGGGTCATTACCTTTGCGCCACCCAGTAAAACAAAACGCAGTCGGGCTTTTATATTTTCCATAACACTTATCTGGTTTGCCATTTTTCAACTTGCAGTCGAACCTCTGACGTAGGTGAGGGCCTTGGAATTTTTTTTACGATCGATTTTGCAGCATTGCGGTTAAGTTTTGTCGTGAAAAGAAAGGCAAATGATTGAGCCATAAGGAAAACTCTAGTTACATTAAAAAATATATTCTTATAATATTCTATGTAAGAGCGTCGGTGGTCTAGTGGTTAAGGCCGCTGCCTCCCGTCCGGGAGACGCGGGTTCGATCCCTACCACGTACCGATGTGTTTTCGAATTTCGAATTCATTTATGAACGTTTATTCGACGCTCTTACGGTAAAGCAAAACATCGTGATGAAACCTGCACACTCCTACGAAGAAATTCAAAGGTTGTGTGTGAAGTTGACCAGCGTGGTTGACTAAGGCCTAATCGCTCAAATTCAGGGTAAGCTCGTTCCCCTCGGTGGTAACGTATAACAAATACAGTTGTCAATAAAAATTGCAGAGCACCAGAAAATCACAATCATCATGATGTTTTCCTTCACCGTAAGAGCGTCGAATAAACGTATGGGTACATCTGAATTCGAAATTCGAAAACACATTGGTACGTGGTGGGGATCGAACCCGAGTCTCCCGGACGGGAGGCAAGCGGCCCTAACCACTAGACCACCGACGCTCTTACATAGAATTTTATAAGACGAAATGTATACGATAGTAAGATATATAATGCAAGTACACGTCCGTATTTCAAGGATGCTGTATGAATAATGTTGGCGACACATCTCAGGTGCTCAATATGTCTGTCATGACCAAGATATTTCATTTCAGATTCAGAAGTTATTTTTTATTCAAAGAAAACAACAAATAACGTGAACTTTCTGCAAAGACCTTTAGAACAATTTTTATTTTATGATACAATCATTAAAAATGCTATGATTGTGACCATTACCTTTGAAATAATAAAAAACATCGTTTTGTAGGATTATAAACCAGTTTTTTAATTAGTGACGTGGACAGGTTAGACCAACTCCATAATCATAATCTTGATTAGTGTCACAGTAATTTGCTTTTTTTTTAATACCTAGATCTAGTAAACGTGTTTAAAACTGGAAAAAGATGGGCACAGGATCAGGTTCTGTATTGAGGTACGCTAGCACCGGAAGGCGCAGCGTGGGTCCATAAGGTGGACCGGCGGCGATGTGGTGAAGGTCGCAGGAAGTCGGGATGCGGGCAGCGCAGTCGGTCGTTGTGGAGATCCTTGGGGGAGGCCTTTGTCTTGCACTGGACGTCTTTCGGTTGAAATGTGATGTTGATGATTATACCTTACATCTAGATTCTGTGGTAGAGGCCTCAGAGAAATGACAGCTCGCCTCGCTCTCCCAAGGCGACGCATGCGCGTCCAATCTCTTTTGTATAACCATACCAAATTATTTTACGTAAACAAAATGATAAGCAGCAGTAAAAAAAAATAACGCCAGAAATCTATCCTGGGGCGAATAGCGTGGGTGCTCACCCATGTAAAGTTTTAATTGAAAAGTCACTGACGGAAATAGAGTACTGCTAGTGCCAGGTAAGGTAAAAATAGTAAAAATTACATTCTAGTTTGAGGACAGCGTATTTTTCAGTTTACTAGTGCGTGCTATCGGTCATAAAATTACCTGAATTTGTCTCAGGTGTCTCCGTCACTAACCGTACTCTTTGTGAGCGACCTAAAAGCTCTACTCACCTTTTAGGAATAAAGAGTGTCATTTTCTAGAACGCCAATAACAATAATTAAGATCGTTCATTAGAGTTTAGGCCGTTAAGACTAAAGACAGACTGAACTGCCGAAGGTTCCTTGGGTTTTACCATCTGTGCGCGTCATAAACCAGTTCTTGGCCTCTACATGTCGCTAAAGTTAGTTAGAAGGCCAGAAAACTATAAAGTTATAAATATATATAGCCACGTGAGAATAAAACACTAACCACCATTTATCGATACAAATTATTAATTAGTTTTTCGATTTTTTTTGTACTAGTGGTAAGTTTAAATGATAATATAAAAAATATAGAGCTTAAAATAAGCTCAACGTTTCCTTAAATATATATAATATATATACTCACCGGCACATCTAACAGCCCACTGTATTTCGAGTTAATTTTAAATTACGCTTATTGTTATACATTACAATTGATTTATTGATAATTTTACGATAAACTAAACACAGTTAATAAACGTTAAATTAACTACTTTTTAACTAACATCAGCTGTAACTAATAGAATTATAAAGAATCACGAGTATTCCCTGAAATTAAGGGTGGCCGGTTAGATGTGCCGGTGAGATATATAAATACAAAAACTTATCGTTGTCGTCATCAACAGGTCTTATACGTCCCCACCGAGGGGCTCAAGCCTATCGATGATGTGTAATTATTTATTTCTACAGATAGAGTCAAATCCTTATTAAAAACATAGCGTCCACATAACAAAAAATAAACAGCAAATCAACAAAATGCGTCGAAATACCAAATTTGATAATCAATTAGCACATCTTTGTTATATTCTTACAATGCCAAGTTATTTTTGAACTTAAATTATATAAAACCTAAGAGATGACGAATTCATAAAGTCATATTTTTAAACAGATATTTATAGGTATATAAAACTGATGCTGCTTAAATCATCTGGCAAGATGTAGGAGGCCTTATGATGATATTATAGTACCGACATGAATGATGGAATTATACAAGTTCAAAGGTCATAGGTTTTTTGTTCGTTATTCTGCACAGAAGCGTCATCAACAAAAGGTATAATGCGTGGGTGTAGGTAGAATATTGTTACCTACGATTTTATAATAGAAACACAATTAAATGTTGAAATGTTATTTTATTTTTAGTTTATAAACTATTTGTTTAATGTTTTAGAAATAATATAGCAATAATTTGGATTAAAAAAAACATGTACAAAATTTTCAGTGTCTAACTTATACACGGCCATCTGATCCTAAACTATGCAGATCCATGGGTATCAAACAGCTGATAAACATTAAATAAATAGATACATACATACTAATATAGATAAACAACATCCAGACCCAAAGCAAACCCCGTTGCATTTGTGTCCATATGAAACTAAATCATTACAAGTGCTCATCACACGAATTTGCTAGGGCGGAATTCGTACCCGCGGCCCTGCGCTTCGGAGACTATAATTGGTTATAGCTCTTAAAGTAAGGAGGAAGTATAGAATTATAAGTCTCTATAAAATATTACTGTCTTTAACCTTGCAAAATCGGGTAATAAAATAGCAGTATAAAAATAATAATAAAAATATTTTAAAAGTTTTTTTGCAACATTACCTATTGCTACGCACTTCATCGCATAAGCGCACTAAGCATGCAGGCTATTAAAATATTTTATGACTAGTCAAATTGATTTATGCATTGGGTTTGGTATAATGCAGTTTTTTATGTCATTACATTGATTATCACCATCGTCGTGCATCATTCTTCCATTAGTGCAAATCGCAAAAAAAGTAATAAATAAATTGGAGTCCTATATGACGGCCTCCTGGGTATTATTGCAGAGAGGGTCCAGGGTTCATATCATGAGCACTGGATGAAATTACATGTTATTCCTAAGTATATTATAAGTTTTTGTTTCTTTTTACTAACCCTTATGGATGTACAGTCGAATTCATAAGTCCAACTATATCACGTGCATCTATACTTTCAAATATCTTTTTAACGATATAACCCTTTTCGTATTTTTTTATTTTTGTGGATACAGTCCCGTACACTTCATATATAGACTTTTAGGAAATTAGTTATTTCAAAGTATAGACGCACGTGATATGGATGCACTTATGAACCTGACTACACTATATAATATCCGAAATATTTTTTTTGTTTTGATTTGATAATAAAATGCCACATTTGAGGTAATATACTATTATAGTTAATTTCAAATGGAAAAAAGACAAAAATATACCTTTATATTGTTACGAACAACCTTTTTTATGCCATATAACGTGGAACTTTGTTTCATTGGCTAAACTCTTACCCGAGATGCATTTTATTTTCTAGTTAACAAGTTCAACAAGAGTAGCTACAACAACACAAGCAAGTTTCCGAAGTTACGTCATAACTTCTTCAATCTTCATACCTTGATGGCCTGTCATCTCCGAATTTAATACAAGCTCGCCATGACCTAAGCTATTTCGGCTAGGCTTCGTTAAAGAAGCCTTACACCCTTAATTAAGGCTTTGAGGCTGTTCAGAAACAATCGGCCACACCTTCCCAATTACCCAGAGGTTATGGCTGTAGAACCTTCAAAAAGCAATTTATGAGAAATAATGAAATTGAGGTCAATATACATGAAGAATGCCCCGTAATCGTTGCTAAGGAGCCCTTAAAAATCTCTTTGATGACAAGCAATAACTCCACACCTACTATTTTTAATGAATCTAATTTAAAGCTAAACAATTTCATAACGAGTGTTCAGTTTGTGAAACTGCACATCTGTTAAAAAATAAAAGGTTAGATAAAAAAATACATTTCCTACGTAAATTGATCTGCTGATCGCACGCGGTTTGGTAAAAAGGGGAATTTTTTGTTCTTTTACACAACAACAAAGTAACAAATGCGTATCGTATAGGTGGTCCAAATTTTATATATTTTTTAAAGTTTCTTAGCTTAGAAACAAGTTCTTTAGCCTAAATTAGCCCAACAATGTTGCCAGACGTGGTTTTGACGTGTGCTTCTTGCGAACAGACTCTGTTCTGCCTTTTCGGGATAAGTCCGTGTCTATAATGTATGTATGTATGTATGTATTACGGCAAAAACTTAAGCCTCCGTTACATCTTCCTTTTGACTTGCACGTTTTGTTTTCAATTGCATATGTCATGCTCATACAATCACACAAAGTGCAATCAAAGCTGTTTGGGACACGTCTCTGCATTGAATTAAAACGTGATTTACGTGCAATCAATGAATCTGTGATTGTATTTATATTTTTAAGATTTGAGTGCATATTACTGAGTGTTACATAAATATATAGACAGTTATTGTAATAAATAGAGGCATTTGCCTTATATTTTTTACTATTGTGTTCTCAATTTTATTAAGCTTACTAGATTGGTGTATAGGCTATTCCTAAGTACTACCTACCTAGACATCAGTGGTTAAAAGACTGATAGCATTTATTTTTGGATAACATAAAAAGCGTAATCATACGAAAAAAAAAACAACCATATTATAGTAGACTATACTAGAACCACTAACACCAATGCCCTTCAGGTAGAAACCGCACCCGCCGGCGGGTACGCGGGTCTAATCGTAGAATTAATTCAGTAAGGCCCGGTAGGGGTCATTCTTCTCCGACGCGTTTTTCGCCCTGGCAACATTCTGGGCCGAGGTCCGAGCCCGTCTGAGGGCGCCCCCAGATACGTTGTCATAAGTTTCTAAAAGGTACGAGCCTTCCGCTCCCCCACAAGTCCGCGCCCGTCATATTACCACTCTGGTAGAAATAGAGATTAATCCGTTCAAAAAAACACACACGAACAAACTCGTTGATAAATACAAAAAAATGTGAATAGAACATAAGACAGAAATCATATAAAGAAAGTTTTGTTATGGAGGATATTACATTCTTTCATGGAAATATTTTACTCTCATTCAGTTTCTTAAGAGGGCTATTATACCCATTTTATTTTTACATCATAAAGCTGAGGCAACAAAATATAATTCATTGAGTCTACGTGTAGGTTTCAGAGCTTTTCTTTGAGGTCGTCACCTTGACGGCATTAGTGTTAGAATAAGTGGAATTTCGGATATTTCTGTTTTCACCCCGGGGCGGGAACTCGTATGGCACTTGGTACTCACGATAGCGTACACGTCATGCGCAACTTTGAATAAATAATAATAGTACTTGAAGAAAGCTTACTTTAGAACATTATCTATGTTTAAGAAAGATAGAATAGAAAAAAGTATGGCGGCGTTATTGCTACACAGCAATTTGTTTCAGGTATTTAAGTAGTCATAAGTACAAACCTATAAGAAGAAACATCTGGTAGATAAAATTCATGTTATTATTCGTAAATTTTGTGTTTGTTTGAAAGCGGTCTATACTCGTGTAATTAGAAACTTAATTACTACTTGCTTTTGATACTTTGTTATTTAAAACTACTATGAATACAATTTTATTCATAGTAATTTCTAAAAAAACAAATACCTTTGCCACAAACTAACAAACACTACATCTTGGACTTGAAGAGTTTTTTTTTCGAAATAATAGGCACATAAAAAAGGTAGTGTTAAGGTCATTGGCCTGGTAAAGCTTCCTTCTCACCCATGAAAGAAATAAAGCTAAGGGTCATTGGACCTGACACGCAAACTCATGAAGGAAGAAAAAATGTTACGCGCCCCCATGGAGTAGTAACCATGCCTATTCTGTATCGAAACCTATGCGGCGCTCAGAGGGGCGGGAGGGTAGGTGGAAGTGGGAGACAGGGTTTGTCTTTAAACTCTATCACACATCTTCGAATACGTTACGTAAAATAGGGCGGGCGCGTAAAATGTTTTCTTCCTTCATGCGCAAACTGTTTGTAAAACTTATTCAGGAATTTACTGGGTTCGACGAGAAATCTCTTTCTTATATAAGTATTTACTGTTGCTTAATGTCCATTCCTTCACCTAATATATACCTAGTTCCTGTACCTGAGGTCGGCTGGTAAACCAAAGTTCAAATTAAATCAACGGCCCGTTACAGTCCACTGCTGGACTATGAGCCTCCTCCACTTAAGTGGAGGGTTTTGCCATAATCTCCACGCTTGGCAGGCGGGTTGGAGATCGCAGATTAAAAGGTTACTATATCAGAGAGCGCTGCTGCTCGATCCCTGTTCAATGTGTAGTCCCTAAGTCGCCTCTTACGACACTCACGGGAAGAGTAGGGGTTGGTGACAAATGTATTCTACTCTGCCGTCACCACACGGCTTACCAAAGTTACCGACATATAAACGCTGAGGGCCTTTGGGGTAGAAAGGTTTTCGAGTCAAGATAACGTATCGGAAGAATATGTAGCGTTAACAGGCAGCGTCAATTGTCTATGAAACTCAACTAACTAATTCCAACTCCTTTTACTTTCCAAAGAACATTATGTCAATTGAAAATGTACCTTCCCGTACTATCGTACCGTAGCGTAGTTACGGTGCGTAGTTATGAATGAATTAATGAGAGAGTTCATTATATTGTGGACTCCTACCCAGTTTTCCTAAGGGAAATTTATTCAGTTTCATGGAATGGACACACTCTAATAATTTGATCAAAGTTCTACCATACCATACCATACTAATATTGAATAATTTTGTCATCATCATCATTAACGGCTCATATACGTCCCCACTGAGGGGCTCAAGCTTAACCTGAATTAGAGCGATCAGGCCTTAGTTAACCACGCAGTGCGGGTTGGTTGACTTCAGAACTAGACACAACCTTTGAATTTCTTCGCAGGAGTGAGCAGGTTTCCTCACGATGTTTTCTTTCACCTTAAGAGCGTCTAATAAACGCACATAATGAATTCGAAATTCGAAAATACTTTGGTAAGAAGTAAGGATCGAACCCACATCGGACGGAAGACAGCGGCCCTAGCCACTAACTACCGACGCTCTCTGATAATCATCAGTCGATAGCAACAGAAGTACAGTATCTTGAATATCCAAATGAGTATATTCATTCAAGGCCTACACATCCACATTTAACAGTTGATAAACACATTAGCATAGTGTGAGGTTGAGAGTCAAGGATAGCGCGGCAAAAAGTAAACAAAAAAACAGGTGATGGATGGAAAAATACTTTATCCATTAGATGAACGTTCAAAGATTAATTTGAAACAAAGATGTTATATATAGAGTGAGGTAGATGTCGCACTAGCGCGCAGAAACTGAGGCGTTCATGACGAATCGTCGTAATTTTAATATAGACTAGCGGCCCGCCAGTGACTACGCCCGCTTTATTTTTGAATTTTCCCGTGGGAAAAACATATTTCCCGTGCAAAAAGTGGTCTTTGTTACTCAAGGATAATTTAGCTTTCTAATGGTGAAAGAATTTTTAAAATCAGTTCAGTGGTTTTTGAGTTTATTCGTTACAAACATATACAAAAATACAAAGGTTTCCTCTTTATAATATTATATTAGTAAGTATAGACAAAAAACAGTCGCGTAGTAGTAGCCAAAGATTTCTGACGCGCGTCGGCGAAGCGATCGTCTTTCATTTCTTCTGAAGTAGTAGCAGCAAAATGCTTGCCTGCCAGCATTTAAAAGGAATCAAATTTGAACGCGGAACTGTATGAATATCATCAACAGCTTATATACGAAGACAGGTAATGTCAAAATAACAACAAAGATATTTAAATACGGACTCGACACACTGGATTTTACCATAATTCTTGGACTTGACAGAACCGGATTAGACATGAATTTACCCTACTGGATTTGAGAAAATGAGAAGACTTGGCCTCGGCCTTAATACTAACTAACTGAAGACTTGGCTCCGGCCTTTTTTTTTTTAATGGAAAAGTAAAATGAAATTACAGACCAGGGAGTATGGGCTTAGATCCCTTCGCCTGTCCAGAAAGGACGAACTAAAAAAAAAAACAACAATAACAGTATGAATATACGTCATCTTTACTGAATATCATTGATTTGAAACGTTTTAAAGATATACTTATAAATTAGTATATTCTAAGAGCTAGAACAGTTACAAGGTGTAGAGATACCATTTTAAAATGAAGTCCCTGTTGATATTCAAAATACTACATTGAATAAGTTTGAATCAAAACTATTTAGTTTACATTGAGAATTATAAGTAACAGCAATGTAAAAAAGGTTATTTATTAAATGTTAACAGACAAAATACTTAGAAGAGTAATGTCCTGAAATAGCTCCTAAGTTGTTCGTGTGATAGCTAATTTAAATACATAATAATACTAAAACTGAAGCTGAAATTTGTAAACAACTAAAAAAATCACAAAAGATACAAACCCTGTGGAGTTTTTTTAGCAGGTTCTTCTTCATAGAAAGCAGACTTGTTAGAATCAGTGATTTCTGAAATACCAAAAATGTATCGACTAAATTTGAAAATGTCTATGCCGTAATGCCGGAAGCAAGTGTGAGCAATCGTCCTTATTTTAAATAAAAAAAAAAATCATTGAGTGCAGTACTCAAATTTTCTGTAGGTCTGGCAATTTTATTTTACTTTTGTAAGTCATTAATATTATAAGAACGAAACAACAAATTTTAACAACTTTTCATTCTGGCAGCTTTTTAATAGGCTCTAAAAAATACAAAGCGAAGAAATCTAGCACAGCTGAAAAAAACAGTGAAGTTGAGATAACAAAGGCTTTTCTCTTTAAAAATATTCGCTTTTAACTCCCGGTACAGGAGTTGTGTTCTGTGTTTTCTTAGCGTCTGCGTGTCAACTATCCATTAAAATAAGGAAATTGTTCAAGGGCTAACTAGTGACCTTTTAAAGATAAATTATGTATAATAATAAGATGTTCAATATTGGAGACCTTCCCACACTAAGTTAAGGCCCATTATTACTTGCCCAAGTACAGTAGCGAGTCAACTTAATCCATGGACTAAATCCCAAGTACAGTGGCGAGTCAACTTAATCCGTGGACTAAATCCCAAGTACAGTGGCGAGTCAACTTAATCCATGGACTAAATCCCAAGTACAGTGGCGAGTCAACTTAATCCGTGGACTAAATCCCAAGTACAGTGGCGAATCAACTTAATCCGTCATCTAAACTCGGCTAGTGGTAAGTAGCTGTCAAAATATACCGGGCTACCGGCGAGCAGTCAAAACAGAACGGACTTATATTTTGTGTTTTGTTCCTACTGTCTACTTAACTGAGCAAGTGGTAACTTACTATTTGCCGAAGTGTAAATCAGCCCTTATAATAACTTGAAGAAATCTTTTGCAATAACGGTCCATATCTTGCAAATTACTTAACAGAATTGATGAAATTTACTCTGTTCACTAAATTAAATGCTCCAATAAAAAATAAATCTTCTGAGAAATACGTTGACGAATATAAATAAATATATACCTGGGCTGATTGATAACTGGCCGAAACGACGAACTTAAAAAAATGATACGCAAAAAAAAAATATTACATTATATTTTGGCATCTTTTTGAAAATAGAACGCCAAATTTGAATTTAATCGAACTGGTGGAATTTGTTTGATAGGACGTAGAACTTTCTCTGTCGTAAATTTTCTTAACAATGGAAAGAAACGAAATTCGTGCGGTGATAAAGTTTTACGTTTTAAAACAGAAAACAGCAACCCAGATTAAAACCAAGCTAGACAGTGTTTTAGGTAATTCTGCTCCTGCATTGAGTACAATTCACACCTGGGTAACTGATTTTAAACGTGGAAGACAGAGCTGCGAAGACGCCCACAGGTCTGGCCGTCCAAATGAAGTCACGAATCCGGACATGATCAAAAAAAATCACAAAATTGTATTGAATGATCGGCGCTTGAAGTTGCGAGAGATAGCAGAGATGGTGAGCATTTCATCTGAACGCGTTTTTAATATTTTGCACCAACATTTGGGAATGAAAAAGCTTTGCGCGCGATGGGTGCCGCGTTTGCTCACTGTTGACCAAAAGCAACGTCGAGTGGACGATTCATCGAAGTGTTTGGCGCTGTTTAACCGAGATCCTAACGAGTTTTCGCGGCGTTATGTAACAGTCGATGAAACCTGGATACATCATTATACTCCCGAGACAAAAGAACAATCTAAGCAGTGGACTGAGAGCGGAAGACCTGCGCCGAAGAAAGCAAAAACGGTTTTGTCGGCCGGCAAAGTGATGGCGACTGTTTTTTGGGATGCTCGAGGGATTATTTTAGTGGATTATCTGCAAAAAGGAAAAACAATAAATGGAGAGTACTACGCAAGCTTGCTGCAAAAATTAAGTGAAGAAATCCAGAAAAAACGACCACATTTGGCCAAGAATAAAGTTTTGTTCCACCATGACAACGCACCTGCACACACGTCAATGGTTGCAGTCGCCAAACTCCATGAATTGCGGTTCGAATTGCTACCGCATCCACCCTATTCCCCGGATCTGGCTCCGTGTGACTTCCACTTATTCCCAAACCTGAAGAAATGGTTAGGTGGCCAGAGATTTTCATCAAATGAAGAAGTCATTGTTGCCGTGGACGAGTATTTTGAGGGGTTGGAGAAAACATTTTATCAAACTGGTGTAACGGCATTGGAGAAGCGCTGGACTAAATGCATCGAGGTAGAAGGAAACTACGTTGAGAAATAAATTTATTTTAAATAGATTTTTAAAGTTTTTCTTTGTCGTTTCGTTTTTTAAAGTTTTTCTTTGTCGTTTTCTTTGTCGGAAACTTATCACTCGTATGTAGATGCGTATCAAATTGACCACCTTTTTTTTTATGTAGCTGTATTTGTGTCCCACTGCTGGGCAAAGGCCTCCCCTCGTTTTCGCCAACTGTCTCGATCTTGAGCCTCCAGATGCCAAGCCTTGTGGAAACTGTCAATGTCGTCTCGCCATCGTCTCCGAGGTCGACCTCGACGGCGACGACCATACTCCGGCACCCATTCCGTGGCTATTCTAGCCCACCGCTCCTTCTTTTTTATGTCGGTTAAATAAAATTCGTCTTTTATCAAGAAGCAAAAGCTATAATTAGTAAATAAACCTGCCCAGTCATCACGTTAACGGATTGCGCAAGACCTGCGATTCTGAAAGTTGTCCATCTTTGCTATATTCGGCTATACTATGTCAATGTCACATCATTCTGTAGAGCAAGTAGTTTTTCTTTAATCAGCTGTTGTTAAAGTGTTAATAAATTATGTAGTAAAAATAATACTATAGTCGATCTGTGTAATTATGTGTTTTGAAATGTCCAGAAAGTTCCGTTGAATTGTCAAAAATCTGATTTTCTCCCGATAAAACTGAATGGCATAACAGAGCTTGATCGATCACTACTAGATATAGTATAAAATCGATAAAATAAATTGATAGTTCATAAATAAAAAAAGAACGCGCTTTGATAGCTTTATCATAAACAGCTCATATACGTCCCCACCGAGGGGCTCGAGCCTACCCTGAATTAGGGCGATCAGGCCTTAGTCGACCACGCTGGCCCAGTGCGGGTTCACACACCACCTTTGAATTTATTCGCAGGAGTGTGTAGGTTTCATCACGATGTTTTCATTCAACATAAAAGCGTCGAATAAACATACATGAATTCGAAATCCGTAAACACATTGGTACGTGGTGGGGATCGAACCCGCGTCTCCCGGACGGGAGGCAGCGGCCCTAGCCACTAGACCACCGACACTCACTTTGATAGTTTAGACATTTTAATTTTGTGTGTGTATAAAATTATATTCCGTTGCTTATTATGAACTAGAGCGTTCTCTATGCTTCGAAAGGCGTGTTAACTAATAATAATTCGTCTCAGGTAAGATGATCACTGGCCATTTTGTGGTTTGAAAACAATAAAAACAAGGTTAGTCGGGCTGACCACTGGCTTGACCAAACCGACATTATTTTTTTGTTTTTTAATCTAAAATTATGATCTTACATATTTCGTGCAGTGAGGTAAAAATAGCGCAATGTGCAAATTAAATCTAAAATGACCAAGGCCTTATAACCGGTTGCAACATCTTATTCGCTAAGAAACTCGAACAAGAATAGTCAGTATTTGAAGTAGGTTTTACTGTCACAATGAAGGATTTTCTGACAACTCTTTTAAAAATAAAAATAATAGTTCTATTTAAGACGATAGATGGCGCCAGGCGGATGGTGGGGGTGGAGGATGGATTCTTTTTTTTAATCTTGTATGGTCCTGGGTGACTCGTCGGATTTCTTCGGATCCACGAATCGTCAACGACATCTACCGAAGTTTTATGAACTATTTTTATTATTGGCTGTCCGAAAATCCCCCTTTTTTCAATTTGTATCGGTTATGAAAACATAAAAAGTGTATTAATTAAAAGTGGACGATTTGTTTGGATCTAAATAACGAAGCGCCCCTCTATATTTAAATCGGTTTTACCTAACGTGTTGTTTATCTAAGCAAAGTTTCAAAGTCAAATTCTTGCGTAAAGTGATTGGCCGTTGTGTTCGGCGAAGGATCGTTGCGTACATAAGCTTATACTAGGATATTGTCCGTGATTCTGGCAGAGACACTAATAATGAAAACTAAATTTTAAAACTGTGTCGAGTTTACGGAAAATTCAAAATATGAGTCTATGAAATACAAAATATTGTATGAAAAATGTTACTGGCCGTTAAGGCGGGTGGCCTTCAGCCTAATAAAAAAAGAAAACAAATGAAAAATTCTCGAACTACAGCCCGTCTTCATCTCTATGGCGGATCGTCAATGGTGCATTGTAAATTATTTAAAAAAAATGAGTTTGTGTTATGAAAAGTAGAATGTATTACTCGGTCGCAATTTTTTTTTTCGAGCGTTGCACTTTGAATCGCCCGCTGCACTCAGGATTCTCTTCAAGAATCTTTTACTCCGCTCTGGTTTCAAAATAGCGCCCTCGCCGTAAAAATATTTCTTTGCGCCCTTGTCATAAAATCTACTATAATGTATTAATTGATTTTATAAATAATTTACTAATTTATTCACTTACTGTATCACATTCCAATACAATATATTTTTTTAAGGAATATATAATCTAATCTAATCTATTATTCAAATACGTGGCTGCCAAAATCAGGGCCTAAAGTGAAACAAAAATAAAAATGGAATGGATGGATAAAAATAACCGATTGCATTTAAGAGGTTTTTGTGTTCAGTTGATTTGATCATGTGTTTAAAATAACGTTGAATTGTTAGAGTAAGATTGAGGTCAAAATGTCGTCTTATCTATCTAAAGAAGACACATAATACTAAAAACAAATAGCTTTAAGGTTTTATAGATTCTTGTAACAGAAAAAAAGATACATACAGCTTCGCAAACTGTCGTACAATGCGATAAAAATAACAATTCGATGGGCTTGTGCGAACTTCACTCGAATCTTGTATGGTTTACATTGTTTTTTTTTTTGTGGCCACATCAATACCAAATTCCAGTGAAGTTCGCATTATTTGTTATTTTATTGCATTCTAAAAATCTAGACTGGCTGGCCTTAAAGCTGTGCCAATCTTCGATCACAGAAAGGGACCAATCGGTTTATTTAAACACGACTGCTCAAATAGTTATCAATGAACAATAAGTTATCTTCCATTCTTCTGTAATGATTCTTCTTTTTTTCCTAAACATTCCTCTGTATATTATTCACTTCTGAACTGTTCTTATTTTAAAATTGTCATTTTGATTTATTTTCTTCACGAATCACTGTTTTTTATAAAGTCTATGTGTCGTGGCATTATTTTTAGTCCATTTGCATTTTTTATTTGGTTCGTTGTCTAGGTGCACGGAGATTTATTGACTTTATTATTTACACTCAATTTACTATTAAAATTTGGCAAGGATCGCCATGCAATATTAGCAGAGGGTGCCCAGGAGATATTAG
This sequence comes from Carpatolechia fugitivella, assembly GCA_951230895.1. Classification (NCBI taxonomy): domain Eukaryota; kingdom Metazoa; phylum Arthropoda; class Insecta; order Lepidoptera; family Gelechiidae; genus Carpatolechia; species Carpatolechia fugitivella. The sequence continues at coordinate 4,374,266 of OX579667.1, read as the reverse complement.
AGAGACTCACACAAGTTGTTGATATGTAGTATAATATACGACTGAAGTAGAGTGAGAGAACCGAATACAGAGCTATGCTAACTTATGTAATTGCTTAAATACTAACTTATTGCTAACACAAGCAATACGCGTCATGACGTAGTCAGGGTGTCGCGAGCACCACTACAGGAGTACAATGTGTTCACGGTTCATGTATGTTTGTATGTAGGTGAGTTTTTTGTACCACCATAACTTTTAAATACCTGAACAGGTTTGGATATGTGGGGTGCTTGTAACGTTAGAATCCTTACACCAGCCCGAGTGACACTGGATATATTTTTGTCCACCATAACTTCTAAATACCTGAACAGGTTTGGATATGTGGGGTGCTTGTAACGTTAGAATCCTTACACCAGCCCGAGTGACACTGGCTATATTTTTGTCCACCATAACTTCTAAATACCTGAACAGGTTTGGATATGTGGGGTGCTTGTAACGTTAGAATCCTTACACCAGCCCGAGTGACACTGGCTATATTTTTGTCCACCATAACTTCTAAATACCTGAACAGGTTTGGATATGTGGGGTGCTTGTAACGTTAGAATCCTTACATCAGCCCGAGTGACACTGGCTATATTTTTGTCCACCATAACTTCTAAATACCTGAACAGGTTTGGATATGTGGGGTGCTTGTATCGTTAGAATCCTTACACCAGTCCGAGTGACACTGGCTATATTTTTGTCCACCATAACTTCTAAATACCTGAACAGGTTTGGATATGTGGGGTGCTTGTATCGTTAGAATCCTTACACCAGCCCGAGTGACACTGGCTATATTTTTGTCCACCATAACTTCTAAATACCTGAACAGGTTTGGATATGTGGGGTGCTTGTATCGTTAGAATCCTTACACCAGCCCGAGTGACACTGGATATATTTTTGTCCACCATAACTTCTAAATACCTGAACAGGTTTGGATATGTGGGGTGCTTGTATCGTTAGAATCCTTACACCAGCCCGAGTGACACTGGCTATATTTTTGTCCACCATAACTTCTAAATACCTGAACAGGTTTGGATATGTGGGGTGCTTGTAACGTTAGAATCCTTACACCAGCCCGAGTGACACTGGCTATATTTTTGTCCACCATAACTTCTAAATACCTGAACAGGTTTGGATATGTGGGGTGCTTGTAACGTTAGAATCCTTACACCAGCCCGAGTGACACTGGCTATATTTTTGTCCACCATAACTTCTAAATACCTGAACAGGTTTGGATATGTGGGGTGCTTGTATCGTTAGAATCCTTACACCAGCCCGAGTGACACTGGCTATATTTTTGTCCACCATAACTTCTAAATACCTAAACAGGTTTGGATATGTGGGGTGCTTGTATCGTTAGAATTACATCAGCCCGAGTGACACTGGCTATATTTTTGTCCACCATAACTTCTAAATACCTAAACAGGTTTGGATATGTGGGGTGCTTGTAACGTTAGAATTACATCAGCCCGAGTGACACAGGCTGTATTTTTTTTGTCGGCGCAGTCATGTTTTTAATTTTGAGATGATTATTCTTCTAGTATACCAAGAGCTGGTGGACTACCAGTAGACTACAGTACTGTCGCGTTCGGACCTTTTTACTTACAATCTTCTGTGTTACTGTCTATATTTTTCAAAGGCGTTCAGATTATTCGAACGCGCTCTTTTATATGTTCTTTGGAAGGTGATGAGTCTAAATGTCACGTTGACGGATTGAGTAAGACCTGCCATTCTGAAAGTTGCCCATCTTTGCTATATCTGAAGAAAAAAAAATACTTAAAAGCTGAGACAGGGCTACTAACTACCTCATCATACGTTTTTTAGACATAAGTCAAACTTTCGTTCTTGGTGTTAGCTAGATTTTGTAGATAAATAATTTTGAAAAAATCTGAGTTTGAATAAAGTATTTTTTAGCTATTTTTATTTTTGAATCGATTACCATACTGTGTATGTTGTGTTTCGCTTGGCGTGCAGCCGACTGTACGTACATCAATAGTTCCCTTATTGCGATCAAACTTGAGGGTATTTGCATTTTGGCAAGGCTGTGCAAACGTATTTGTACCGTGGAGTTGTTTGACTTAGATTTCAGTTTTAATACTATTATTGATGTTAAGATACGATAAAGTTTAGTATTATGTCCGTGACCTTTCGTCTATCAAAATTATTATTTTAATAATTTAAATATTTTTATGATAACAAACTTTCAGTTTTATTTATTTTTAAAAAATGTCTTAGCTGTCCGTTTACAGCAAGATTTTTTTAATTTTCCCGTGGGAACACTTTTTCTGGGGTAAAAAAAAAACAGGGGTTGTGCAGATCTACCGCCCACTCCTCGGGGTTTTAATTAATTCAAAATAAAAAATCAAAATAAAAAACATTTTATTCGAATTAAAATTTTTACAAATCATTTTTCGACGTCAAAGCTATCATGGATGTTCACTACCAGTGTACGCTCGCTGTGGAGAAGAACGGCCAGAAGAAACTTTACAGGAATCGTATCTTTTGTACTTTTCTTCTAAATAAATCATACATAAGTCATAATTACAATCTACTCCTCTGATTTGGAACAACAGTTGACCAGACGTTATCATTTATGTAATCATTTGCTCTAAGAATATATGTTTGTATTTAAGGATCTGAGGCTTCCCCTCCCGCGCAAGTCCACGCCCGCCGTACAATTTGGTAAACATAGCGATTAAATTAAAACTTTGTATAAAAGTTGTGTTAGTATTTATTTGTCTTTTTTCACAGGTCAACTCAAAAACTCAAATTATTCTTAAATTATTCTTTTTATTTTTTCTTCAAATTATTTTTTATCTTTTATATTATTGCTTAAAAAAATTCCGAATTTCCGAATTTGTCAAGCAGTGGATGTCTTTCGGCTGAGATGATGGTGATGATGATGATGGTTTAGTTCATAAAATAAGATTAAATAATATATCTACTTTGGATAAAAAAAAGTTTAAGCGTAAGTAATTTAGATAATGCATTTCTATTAAAATTTTCTCATAAAATACCTGTTTTATATTAATAAGAAAAGTCTAACCTTCTGTTTCGACGTAAGTAGCCTTTTCTGTTGACGTTAACAAAACGCAGCCATTTGCAAAGAATATGCACATAACACGCTGCTGTTTTGGGGTACAGTCGACAAATAAATGAATGAAAGAATCGTTATCTTTTTATATCATCCCTTAGTTTCATCATTACATTTTTTAGATGAGTTCACTACACAATATACGGACTCTGTGGGTAAGAAGCTCAACGAAGAAATTCCACATGCGCCGAATCTTCAGCGTTTCTTGTTTGTTGAATAATAACTTACCCATTAAAAAAGATGGTAAATAGACCCTTTTACGGGTAACGCATTCTATTATTCGGTAAGTGCTACAAAATCTAAACAAAATCATTGAAACTGATCAGCTGATCGAATCAATTTGTGGGAAAGTTAAAAAAATATTTTTTCAGATTTTCAAAAGTTGTGGAACAAATGTTGATCAGTTTCATGGGGTGATCTGAGGTTATGCGTTATTGAGCAAAGAATCCGGGTCGGGTAAAAAACACACCTGAAGATCTCGGAAACTAAGAATGCTAACTTAGTGAAATGAATTGTGTTTAATAGACAAACAAATACTCCTTGAAAAAAGTAATAAAATGTATTTGTAATTTTGTAATTTATTCTTCAATAATTATATAAAGAAACACATAATGCCAACCTCAAATTATAAAAAATTGTTGTAGATCAATGGAAATAATTAATTTCATATTTTTATAAAAGTACAGAACCCTGACTTTCTACTACAGCTCAAACTTGCCGTGTGTTTTTCGCAAACGGTGTCAAGGTCGCGTGTCATCTTTTACACCGAAAGGTCAGTATCAGCATGTTGAACATCGAATTCGGTGTCACAACTTCCTACTCGTACATCTTTTACTTATAAATGCTTTATTAACGTTTTTAAATTGTTAATTAAAGATGTTAAGGTCAGTTTGGACAAGTCTATCGAGGGACATGTGAGTTATTATTAAGTAGAAATTTCTAAGTTAAGTATGAAGGTTCTCTCTTTAACATTTGTCACAAAAAACAAATGACTCAAAATCAAACCTCACAAAAGCAAAAAAACCTGTTTTTCATCTTATGTGACCTACAGCAACTTAACATTCGTTAACGCATGAAGATCAATCGCTGCTGTGACAACAGACTTCAATAAAATACATACCTTTATTCTAATATTACCTAACCTTTTCTTTTCCTCTTAAGGATAAAAATAAATCTCGAATAGGTTATTCGCTTAATACACGGAAACTTACTAGAACGGAAATAGAAGAATTCCTCGACAATAAAGGTCAGTAAACGTCTAACCAAGGGTTCTTTACTTATTGTACCTGTCTGCGCAGAGTAGAAAGAGAAACATATAACAATGTACTTGCGTTAAAAAAAGCAAAAAAAAAACAGTTAGCAGCTCTGCTTTGCCCACATCGTTATATATTTCTTTCTATGGGTGTAGGTACTACATTTTTTAAAGGAGACCTCGGTTTTATTCGAACCATCTACAGCTTACTTTAGTTTCTTCATTAAATAGGTAGGTACTGTAAGGAGCGGTCTCCTTTGAGGTGACTGGCTGTTCGTTTAGTTCGATTGGATTTGAATATTTTGAAATATCGAATGGTATTTTGTTGTTGTTTTGACTCGGGATGCCAACGGGCTACTGAGTGGAATATATTTTCATATTGAAGAAATAATTGAAAATAATATAAAAATATTAGATTCATCTACTTCGTTTTAATCATCAAATTAGCTTAGCGCCCATCTGGCTACCGCCCCCGTTCTCTATTTGGTGGAGGCGCCGGGTAATTATTACTTATTATACTCGTATCAGGTAAATCATTACAAATTATCATCATCATCATCATCAACAGCTCATTTACGTCCCCACCTAGGGGCTCGTACCTACCCTGATTTAAAGTGATTAGGCCTTAGTCAACCACGCTGGCCCAGTGTGGGTTGGTCGACTTCACACACAACCTTTGAATTTCTTACAAATTATAATGCATATGGATTAAAAAAAGCGTTTTATGATTATTCGATATAGTGCGTTTAATAAGGTCGTTCCTGTTGGCAGGTTTGTAGGTTTGATAAGTGAGGTTGTTTGGGTTGGTTGGTGGGGCTTTATGTGCGTGTATGTGAAAAAAACTTCACAATAAATTAATTTAGAAATGAAAAATGAAGCGCTATATTACTTTTAGACTTCGTTGAAAACAGTCAGCCAGCCAGTTACTTTCGTTTTATAAAAGACAATATCGAGCTGCTAAAAATAAAAAACTAAATAAAACAAAAGAAGCTAAATACGGAAATGTCAATTTGATATTACCGATGATCATCGTTATAATAGACAATGCAATGCTACGACCTTCAAATGTACCTATAGTTATGATAATGGAAAACTGCGTCTGTAGGGAAAAACTAACGGTCTAAAACTCGTTAAGCTGAGTCATAGATATTAGCATTTCTACTTCTATTATAGTATTATGGTTATCTTTCGTAAGTACCGTTTCGCTACAGTTTTGTAAAAGAGAAAATGGGGAATTTTCCGACAGCCAATTAAAAAAAAAATAGTTCATAAAACTTCGGTAGATGGCGTTGACGATTCGTGGATCCGAAGAAATCAAGAGAAATAAAAGTATTTAAAAAAAGAATCCACGAAGTACACCTGGCGCCATTTATCATCTTGATTAATTATTTTTATTTTTTAAAGAGCTGTCAGAAAATCCCGCATTGTAGGAAGCAAACGTTCATACGAGGCTGATTGATAAGTTTCCGAAACGACAAAGAAAAACTTTAAAAATCTATTTAAAATAAATTTATTTCTCAACGTAGTTTCCTTCTACCTCGATGCATTTAGTCCAGCGCTTCTCCAATGCCGTTATACCAGTTTGATAAAATGTTTTCTCCAACCCCTCAAAATACTCGTCCACGGCAACAATGACTTCTTCATTTGATGAAAATCTCTGGCCACCTAACCATTTCTTCAGGTTTGGGAATAAGTGGAAGTCACACGGGGCCAGATCCGGGGAATAGGGTGGATGCGGTAGCAATTCGAACCGCAATTCATGGAGTTTGGCGACTGCAACCATTGACGTGTGTGCAGGTGCGTTGTCATGGTGGAACAAAACTTTTTTCTTGGCCAAATGTGGTCGTTTTTTCTGGATTTCTTCACTTAATTTTTGCAGCAAGCTTGCGTAGTGCTCTCCATTTATTGTTTTTCCTTTTTGCAGATAATCCACTAAAATAATCCCTCGAGCATCCCAAAAAACAGTCGCCATCACTTTGCCGGCCGACAAAACCGTTTTTGCTTTCTTCGGCGCAGGTCTTCCGCTCTCAGTCCACTGCTTAGATTGTTCTTTTGTCTCGGGAGTATAATGATGTATCCAGGTTTCATCGACTGTTACATAACGCCGCGAAAACTCGTTAGGATCTCGGTTAAACAGCGCCAAACACTCCGATGAATCGTCCACTCGACGTTGCTTTTGGTCAACAGTGAGCAAACGCGGCACCCATCGCGCGCAAAGCTTTTTCATTCCCAAATGTTAAAAAATATTAAAAACGCGTTCAGATGAAATGCTCACCATCTCTGCTATTTCTCGCAACTTCAAGCGCCGATCATTCAATACAATTTTGTGAATTTTTTTGATCATGTCCGGATTCGTGACTTCATTTGGACGGCCAGACCTGTGGGCGTCTTCGCAGCTCTGTCTTCCACGTTTAAAATCAGTTACCCAGGTGTGAATTGTACTCAATGCAGGAGCAGAATTACCTAAAACACTGTCTAGCTTGGTTTTAATCTGGGTTGCTGTTTTCTGTTTTAAAACGTAAAACTTTATCACCGCACGAATTTCGTTTCTTTCCATTGTTAATAAAATTTACGACAGAGAAAGTTCTACGTCCTATCAAACAAATTCCACCAGTTCGATTAAATTCAAATTTGGCGTTCTATTTTCAAAAAGATGCCAAAATATAATGTAATTGTTTTTTTTGCGTATCATTTTTTTAAGTTCGTCGTTTCGGCCAGTTATCAATCAGCCCAGGTAATATTTGGAAAAATAGAGTTTACGTCAAGATTAAATTGATATAAAAGGCCACTCAGGAATTCGACAAAATTTACTGCTTTTGTATACACCTAAAGTAAACCTAAGTGAAAATTCTGAAAGGATAAGAAACACTCTTCATACGAGTTCGATTTGCTCTTGTCCTGATTTTTATAACTATAGTGGCTCCGTGACCTGTAGACTTCGCATGTTATTTTTTTTAGAACTGGCTTGAATATGATTGTTTTACTCTTTCTTTTAGTCGTGTGGTGACGGCAGAGTAGAATACATTTGTCACCAACCCTTACTCTTCCCGTGGGTGTCGTAAGAGGCAACTTAGGGACTACACATTGAACAGGGAACGGGCAGCAGCGCTCTCTGATACAGTAACCTTTTAATCTGTGATCTCCGACCCGCCTGCCAAGCGTGGAGATTATAGCAAAACCAAACACTTAAGTGGAGGAGGCTCATAGTCCAGCAGTGGACTGTAACTGGCCGTTGATGACTCTTTCAACCCCGTTCAATAAAATGTAATATATGCTCGTGTTATTTAGTGACGTAGCAGATAAGATTAGATAAAAAAATGTTCATATTAAAATGACTCTTTCTTTAAAAAAAAAAAAATTCATATTGATATTTTTATTGCGTACCATAAGATATGTTTAAAGTAAAAAAATAAAACGGAATAGTTAACTTTCCTTTAGCTCTGGCAACATTCTGCGGGCAGGTTGCTCTATATAATTTTGAATTGCACTGTAGTAACCTCTTAATATTGATAATTTCAGATCATAATGTTGCATTGCACCGGAGGTTGGCGTATCATATTGTCAACATTAACAATGCACTAGCAACTGAATGCAGCTGACATGCATGGGTTGTTGAATTAATCTGTGTATCAATTTACACTAATCAACTACTATCCGGGTAGCTTGATGAATTGATATATTATTCCTTAGTATAGTACTATAGTTTGTCGATCGTGAAAGATAAATTCACAGGGAACGGGCAGCAGCGCTCTCTGATACAGTAACCTTTTTTAATCTGCGATCTCCAACCCGCCTGCCAAGTGTGGAGATTATGGCAAAACCCTCCACTTAAGTGGAGGAGGCTCATAGTCCTACAGTGGACTGTAACGGGCTGTTGATGTTTGATGATGATTTGACGCTCTTACGGTGAAAGAAAACATCATTATGAAACCTGCACAATCCTGCGAAGAAATTCAAAGTCGACCAATTCCCAGTGGGCCAGCGTGTTCAAATCTGGCCGCCCTTATGCAAGGTAGGCTCAAGCCCCTCGGTGGGGACGTATATGAGTCGTGGATGATGAAAGTAAAACGCAAAAAATGGGAATTTGTCCTAAATTTACTCTAACGCCGAATTAAAATTTCACGAATTTCGTGTTATCCTCTTCTGTTAATAAAAATATGAAAGAGAAAGAGCGATGTCTTGTCCTCACAAATAAAATGGAATCTTAAGCGTTGATTTTGGGATAATCAATATACTTCGCCTTGGTCGCTGGTCTGACCCCTAAAAAATCCTTGCCCAAAATATATTTATTTTTCTCACAAAACTAAATATATTTGCGGTTTGTTCTAATGGTAGTGGTCTCCAAATAAGTCATTTCCGGCGGATTAGCAGGGCGGTGTTAAGGGCAACTAGTCGGCTGTTAGTCACCGGTTAACTAATCCAAGGTTACTGGAAATACCTAATTTGTGTAACTTGGCCTTAAGGATTTCTTAAAATGTGGCTGTTGACTAACAAAGTAGCGATTTTGTGTATTCTGAGAAATTACCAAATATGTTTTTGTATTAAGTTTTCTAAGAAAACATACTGACCGTGAAAAATTTAGAATGATGTATAAAGTTGATGTAATCGCACTGGGCCCGCAGGACAGGCTTGAAAATGTTTAATTCAGACTGCAATACAATACACAGGGTGGCCTATTTAAATGGGTCAGTATGGGTAGCACTGAAACTATAAGACATAAAAAGATCAATTCTAATGAACCATGTCATCGATTTTAGTGACACGAAAAACTGCATTCATGGCTTAAAAATAAATGTCAAGCAGTTCAGTTCCAATAATTTAATTGCCAAAATTCGTAAAATAGTTTCATCTCTTGAGCCCGTAAAGACTAAAATTAATTGGTAAATAGATAAGAAGTTACGTATATTTCACGGACAATAACGTAGTTTTATCAAAGTTGTTTATGTGCTAAAAGTTTAACAACGAAGCTGGAATATTCCGTAATTTGCATATTAATTCAATAGATAAGAACCAGTGATTTTGTGTCTCTCTAACACTAATATTTTATTCCATTTGTAGCAAAATTTTGGTTAAAGAATAGATTTCGTGTCAAAAATGATTTACAGATGTTGTTAGTTTTTTCGAATAGTTTCAAGTGCCTAAAACATGTTTTTTAGTTGTATACATACGCAGAGCCTTTGTAACCTAATAGGGGTGAGCAAAACTTTAGTTTGTTCATAAGGGAGTCACAATAGGAATGTGTATGGCAAAGTTGTTGCGTCAAGATTCGCTATACGTACTGTGGTAAATATATACCACGTTTATCTGAAATATAATATAATATTCACACAACTAGAATACTAAACTTTTTAACTACACAATGCTTATAGCATCCTATCCTTATCTATAATATAAAAATGAATAGCAAAATGTGTTGGTAAGCGCATAACTCAACAACGCCTGGACCAATTTGGCCAAATCTTTTTTTAAAATGTTCGTTGAAATTCAAGGATGGTTTTAGGGTAGGTGTAGGGTAGGTGTAGGGTAGGTGTAGGGTAGGTGTAGGGTAGGTGTAGGGTAGGTGTAGGGTAGGTGTAGGGTAGGCGTAGGGTAGGCGTAGGGTAGGCGTAGGGTAGGCGTAGGGTAGGCGTAGGGTAGGCGTAGGGTAGGCGTAGGGTAGGCGTAGGGTAGGCGTAGGGTAGGCGTAGGGTAGGCGTAGGGTAGGCGTAGGGTAGGCGTAGGGTAGGCGTAGGGTAGGCGTAGGGTAGGCGTAGGGTAGGCGTAGGGTAGGCGTAGGGTAGGCGTAGGGTAGGCGTAGGGTAGGCGTAGGGTAGGCGTAGGGTAGGCGTAGGGTAGGCGTAGGGTAGGCGTAGGGTAGGCGTAGGGTAGGCGTAGGGTAGGCGTAGGGTAGGCGTAGGGTAGGCGTAGGGTAGGCGTAGGGTAGGCGTAGGGTAGGCGTAGGGTAGGCGTAGGGTAGGCGTAGGGTAGGCGTAGGGTAGGCGTAGGGTAGGCGTAGGGTAGGTGTAGGGTAGGTGTAGGGTAGGTGTAGGGTAGGTGTAGGGTAGGTGTAGGGTAGGTGTAGGGTAGGTGTAGGGTAGGTGTAGGGTAGGTGTAGGGTAGGTGTAGGGTAGGTGTAGGGTAGGTATAGGGTAGGTGTAGGGTAGGTGTAGGGTAGGTGTAGGGTAGGTGTAGGGTAGGTGTAGGGTAGGTGTAGGGTAGGTGTAGGGTAGGTGTAGGGTAGGTGTAGGGTAGGTGTAGGGTAGGTGTAGGGTAGGTGTAGGGTAGGTGTAGGGAAAAATGGCAGGACAACGTCTGCGGGGTCAGCTAGTAATTTTATAAATGCGAAAGTTTGGATGTTTGTTGCCGAATCACGCTTGAACCACTGTACGGAATGGGATGAAACTTAGCACACATTTAGGTCAGGCCCTGAAATAGGACATAAGCTACTTTTTACCGCGGTAAAACACTTAATTCTCACGGGAAAACACATTTAACTCGGGCGGAAAGCTAGTATTTTATAAAAGTTTGTTATTATGTGGCCGCACACTACAGCTGCTGGAACAAATCTCTGTCAAAATACCCGATAGCGACAGAATGAAGTTTATTTGCTCTTTTTCAAATGTTTCAAAAAGAGAGCAAAAAAAAAATTAAGACGAATCATGCAGCCAGTATCAAAATACATGGCCAACACGCGGACCATCGCGGCCTGAAGCTACAGTACGCTATAGCTAAGCATGTCGATTTTACATAACATCTGAGTGGGAGTAATTTATTTTTGTGAGTTAAATTATAAACTGTGAAATTTAATTCCTTTTTAACATATTGCAATAGTGATCACAGTCCATGATACTCTTAAACATAAACAACAACAACTAAACCAGTTTTTCAAGGAGCTTTGTATGAGGGGGCATATTTTTGTCGTCTGACTCAACGAAATAAGTACAATAGTCAAGAAGAGTAACCGCCTAGCAAAGCCCGCTAAAACATAGCACCTAACTCGCACAATTAATTTTAACAGACGACGACAACGATAGACAGGCAGATGATGTCGCTGCTGTACATTGAAGCTTACTTTCGACGTTCTTTTAAACCGAGTCATAATAAAACATCATTGTACCGCGTATTCGAATGTGATATGGTATAGTTTTTTCCCCCGGCTTCTTTGGTATTCATTTGGTGGGGTCAAGTTTGAAGCGTAATTACTTTTCTGACTGTCTATATTTTAATGCCATCATTCCACACGTTTTTAATTTTTCTACGCAGCTAAGTTATTCTTTTTCTATTTCGTATCGTCAGTTTCATTATACCCTAAATAGTTTACTGATAAAGCAGATTGTTTTCATTTTCACCTTGGCTCCAATACACTTCCACAATTAATCTCAGTTGGTTTTGCTCTACTACCCTAATCTAATTAATTCACAGTAGTAATACTGTTCACCGCCCAGCGTTAATTCGACTATGTTGTGAACGTGCTTTACAGAGCATGAAATCGTTGTATAACATTATACAACAACTATGTCGTATGTGTGCTCTGTTTCCATTTCTTTTGGTTTTTAAGTTCAAAATGCCATTGTTTTGAGCACAATAATAGACTCAAGATAGGGTCTCAAAATAGGGACTACACATTGAACAGGGAACGGGCAGCAGCGCTCTCTGATACAGTAACCTTTTAATCTGCGATCTCTAACCCGCCTGCCAAGCGTGGAGATTATGGCAAAACCCTCCACGTGGAGGAGGCTCATAGTCCAGCAGTGGACTGTTACGGGCTGTTGATGATGTATTCATCATTCTCAAGCAATTTCTCTAGAACTAGAAAGTGCTATGGTCCATATGACCTGAATTCTATCTATAAAGCCTAGATATAAAGTCTGTTCAGGGAGTACTGACCCTAAGATGTAAACAAACCGTTGTTGGCAAGAAATTGCAAGTTACCTCTCCTATTCATTCACGTATTCACTATACCTGTACATTACTCTGACAGTGAAATATTATATTACCCAAAGAAACAAAAATATCCGCGTTTAAATCAACGAGTTACGTAGGGAAAAAGGTATTGGATTTGAATGTGGATGGATATGTTGGGAGAGGATGACCAAAGAAAAGATGGATGGATTGTGTAAAAGATGATATGTTCAGTAAGGATGTGAGTGTTGAAATGACGGCTGATAGGGATGAATGGAGGAAGAAAACATACTGCGCCGACCCCAAATGATGGGATAAGGGCAAGCGAATGATGACTTAGATCAACGAGTTTGAATCATACTTTCCACGACGTCACACTCGCTATATCTGTTTACATTTTAGGACCTTAGTTTTCAAGCAGTTCTACATCATATTATTATGCATTTTGAACTGATTTTAATTGTTTTTTTTGCAGCTGAGTAGAAATGCGTTGAGTGAGAGCGTCGGTGTCCGCGCCCGCTAAATTACCACTCTGGTAGTTGCGGGTCCAGGAGAAGCGGGTTCGATCCCCACTACGTACCAATGTAATGTGTTTTCGAATTTCAAATTCATACGTACGTTTTTCAGACGCTCTTTGAAGGAAACCATCGTGACGAAAACTCGTGCGAAGAAATTCAAAGGTTGTGAGTGAATTCGACCAACCTGCACTGGGCAAGCGTCGGTCGACTAAGGCCTAATCGCCTTAATTTAGGGTAGGCTCGAGCCCTTCGGTGGGGACATATATGAGCTATTGATGAAGATGAATTGAACTCTAAGTTTAAGTTCGAACTTTCCGAAGAGAAACACAATATTTCTCTTGCTAAGCTAGTTGATCCTAATCCGAACGATGGCGGCGTAACCACGCAGTTACCCAAACTAGCTACGTTATTATTTGTTGTTGTGCTCATAGTTTGGAGGCCCGATACAGGGGTCACAAACCTTCGAAAAATTAAATAAAAAACTGAAAAAAAAAAAACTATAAATAAGTTAAACAATGATTACACCTCTTAATATCTAGTGGTTAATTTGAATTACAATTGCAGGTCGTACGGTCGTTTTTGTTGGCTTACATAGCCACAAAAGAAGGTGCCTCAATGCACATACTGTTTAAATCGTCTGCAACAGACGTGTAAGGCCAATGATTGATTGAATTTGAATTGTAAGACGTGTAAGCCCAATGAATTTGGCGTTTGGGTTGCATTTAGGACGATTAATTAGTACTACAATAGCGTTGACTAGACTAATATATGCGATATTTAAAAAAGTGTAATCTATGCTTTAAGACTATGCCCAAACAAAGGCGGTGAAAGATCAGGAACGTTTTGCATCCTGCACAAAATGACATCAATCAAATCAACGAAAAAGCTCACTGATGTATATCACCTTGCCTGGACTTAGCATTTAGACTAAGTATATGTTTTTAGGGTTTGTAAAGGATTTATTTAATTAAGTGTTTGAAAGGTTTGTGACCCCTGGCTTAGGGATTAAGGGCTGGCAATTTTACCCGCAAAGGGGCGCTTTGCGATAAAGAGTGACCGGAAGTTTGTGTCAGCGTAATACACATTAACATCACAATTTATCTAGCGAGAATTTAATAACAAAAATAATGGTACTCTTTTTTAAGAATGCGAAACACAGAAAAAAGGAGGAAAACTCTTGTATAATAGTAACTCATTTTAGTTTTTGTTTTATATGTAATACCTGAAAAGCAATATTTAAGTCTATGGATTTTGTCAAAAACCAGAACCTAAAAAAAGGGGAAAAAAGATCCTTAAAAAAATACCCTCCATAGCCGAGCGGTAGAGATTTCGGCTAGAAGTTTTTTTTATGCATTAACACGACGTCTCGCAAAACATCATAATTGTATATTTTTCAAGATATATTTTTTACTTAGACTGTCAGTGTCAAAAAAAAAAAAAATAACACAACATTTTATTCACGGATGCTCCTCATAAAACGCCTTTGCGTGACATTTACGCTCGATTTGCCGCGTTTTTGTACGTATAATATGTTGTATTTTTTTATTGTTTTATTATTTTATGCCAGTGTTATTCACAACACACGTCATAAAGCTTGATTGTATTAAAAGAACACAGATTTTGGAAACAGTTGGATCATGTTGACAATAATTATAGTCTACCGGCCACCTGAGAAAATTCCTTCTCTGAACCGAATCTCGTCGGTATCTCTTCTGTACACCTACAACAGTTACGGATGTGTTCAGAGCGTTGTTGTAGATCACGAAACTGCTTGTTGTAATGTTTGAAAGTGGGACAGGGGATAGCAGTGACGTCATAAACATGGCCGCCGACGGTCTTTGTTTTTTGTTAATTACATCGTACCTATTAAGTCTATTTGCTTGTGTATGGTGTCGTTTGAAAGCTTATTAAAAGTTATTAAATTCGTTCTCAGACACCTAAAGCGTATCTATTATACATATTTAAAAAATATTATCGTAGGAACATTATGCTGGTGGTCTACCTTCTAGACTTGTTGTTTCCCTTATGACCTTCACGAAACGATGCTGATATTATTATTATATTGGTATGTAAATAATGAAACGTGCTTTCCACAATGATTTAGTAATTATTTCAGGAACAATAACGAAGTGGAAGTAAGAACAGAAAGAAGTGTTACTTTAATTATTTTATTAATTAGTTTTTTTTTATTCTGACTTTTCTGTCACAGCTATTATGTCGGTCATAATCTGTGGGAAAGATGATTACATTTCCTCTTTTGTTTTCTATTGTTTTCTTTAATTAATTTTATCTTTAACTAGGTCATTGGTATGTCGGTTGATTCATCACCATCATATAGTGTGGGATGTAAGGTCAAAGACCGATCTCACAAACCCTAGTATAGTTCGTTGCAATAAAATCGCTGAATGAAGAGGACGTGTTTGCTTTCACATAGACACAAACGCGCATCTTTGACGATATAGTAACTTTTTCACAAAAAATTCAACCGACGAAAATTTTAACTGAAAAGCATAAAATAAAATATTTAATCATTTTTAGTTTCCAACGCTCCTTAATAGGGCATCTGACTACTTTTTTTATTTTATAATTCCAAACTTCTTAGTTTCTGCTATCGAACACTAAAATAATTTTGGCTCTATCTTTAAAATTGACCGAGTTATAAAGGTTTGGAATTCAAGATTAGACAGAGAGGCACATACCCACTTGTGACGTCATTTGTTAGTAACGTCATTTTAATCTCCATACAAAAAATCGTTTTTGAAAGAGACAGACATATTGAAACTTTAAAAACTCACTGATAATTCATTTTTCAACCGATTCTATTTTTTCCTTCGCGAATCGTCTGCTACTAATCTATATTTTAAAAATAATTCATAAAATATGGTAAATTCGTAAAATATGGTGAACAGTCCGATCCCCTATTAATTTAAGTACCTAACGATTGATTTTATTCGCTTTTTTGTTGATTTAACTTTTATTATTGATGATTCAAACACTTGTACTCGTTCCACATATAATTATATTTAAATGAATCCGACCGGTTTCGCTTCACAGCACCTTCAGGGGATATAAAACGTCATAATTACAAAACTGGACCAAACCACAACAACATTTCATCCGGACGATGAAATGTCTTTGTTTCCTATTTATAACTAGCGGTCCGGCCACGACTACGTTCGCGTTGTGTAAGATTTTCCGGTGGAAATAAGACTTTTTCCCGTAAAAAGTATCCTATGTGTCAATCTAGGTTACACACCATCTCCATTCCAAATTTTATCCAAATCCGTTGAGTACTCCAAACATCCAAGTAATATTTTTATATTTATAATATTAAGTGTGATGATATAAAAACGTAGTAAAGTTTTTCAGGTAAAGTTTCGTATGCCTTATTAGTCCAAGCTTTATAACACATCCCCTCTACTATTGCCTTTACGTAAAACAAAACTATAAAAGTCTCTGCTTTCAAAGATAGTCGTGCCGTGCCTAAAAGTTGAAAGTGCCTTTAGAAGTGCGGTGTAATTTTACTTTTCAGAATAAAATCGTACGACACCGAACTGGGCTAAGTTTCAAGAATTAAATTCTGACTTAACCTACTTTATTTTATCATTTAACATTTCCTCAAGGCTTCTAAGTAACTATTTTGTAGTAACAAAGTTCATGTGAAGTTTGTATTGAATAAATTAAAACGTGAATAAGCAATTAGGTAAGTAAGTAAGCTAATGAATAGGCATGCGCGCGCATGCAACTCTAAAGGTCTGAACGCACTTTTCCACTGACGAGGTGAGGCGAACGAGACGAGACGAGATGGGTTGAAACGTGGCGAGGATGTTTAGTTTTCCAACAAATTAAATTCTTCCTCACGCAACTGCAGTGGGAATGTGTTGGTGTATGAATGAATTCTCGCCCCGCATCACCTTGACTTGCCACACCGATAGAAATGCAGCTTTACGGTGCACTGCGCGGTGCAGCAAGTATACTTTTGATGTGAGTGTTGATGAGGCAAGGAACTGATTAGAAATTTTTAAAGGAGAATGGGCACCTTTGTGTCCGTCCCCAGTGGTGCATGATTCACCACTGGGGACGGTGTATCAAGATGTGATGTACGTCATTTTAAAGATCATAGCAATACCTTTATTTTATTGTATGACACCATCAACGAAACTCGTGCAGGGAAGGAACCATGATTATTTTTATTTTTTTAATAATATTATTTTTAGTTTTTACAGCTTTTTATTGTATTTGGAATATTAAATGTATAGTGTGGTGCATTAAAAAAATAAAAATAAAAATAATCATGGTTTCTTCCCAGCACGAGTTTCGTTATTGTTGTCATACAATAAAATAAAGGTATTGCTATGATCTTCATAATGACGTATATCACATCTTGATACACCACTGGGGACGAACCTGCCCATTCTCCTTTTGTCCTCAGGCAATACGGCGGCGGCGCAGCGTTAGTGTATTGTGTTGAGACTTTAAAAGTATAAAAAGGCTTTACCCAACTTGTCGACACGCAGGGACTGATACATTATTTTCCAAGCTATTTAACACATATTGCTATTATTTTCTACCGCGGTGAATCATCTTATTTCCTTCCTCGGAAAAAACTGGAAACTTCGCTGGCAAAAGATACAGTTTAAGATAAACACTACTCTACAGGTTAAGATCATAATCATGCCCGGTCATGCAGAGCGGTCAATGGACCTTGAAGAGGCGTTAAACAAACACTATTCGGAGTCACTCATGAGAAGGACTCTTGAATAAAGTTAGTTGAAGTATTGTTAACAGTAATGACTTTTTTGTCGGTACAATGGAATTTCGACAAATCAAATCATTTCGGCGAACTGAACATCGATATCATTATGACATTCGAAATTCCGCAGTAAGCTCGTTTGACAGACAATAAATGTGATGTGATTTGATTATAAAAAATATCGTATATTATGTTCTTGCTTCAACGTGTTAATTAGCTAAAAATATCAATCAATCAGCCTATTACAGTCCACTGCTAGACGTAGGCCCCCCCAAAGGCGCACCAAAGCGCACGATCACCCGCTTTCCTCATCCAAATCTCTGAATACTACATACATAGGTATATCTATTAAAAATTATATTACTAGGTATCTTTAGAAAAAGATAAATTGGTTTTTAGTATTGTTTGTCTAACTAGATATATCTCTCGGTCTCTATAAAAGATTAATAAAAGACTTGTTCAAGGAATTCTAAAAACCATTTATTGAAATTGCGATACAAATATTTTATTGGGTACCAAATTACATGTCATTAAAAATCAATTACTTATTAATTTTCTATCGACCGGAGACCTACTTTTAAGTATAGTTTTAGTAAAGACTTAGAAAAAAGCTAACGTGTTACTTGAGGTTTTATGTGACTTTAAAATAAATGAGTTTAAAAAAATAACTAAGTTTTCAGTAAAATGGTAAGTGTTTTAAGTGCCAAAGAAAATTATATGTACTAATGAATATCAAATGCTAACTACAAGTCATTGCTGTTGCGGTACTAACTTACTGTACCAAGTGCGACCCAAACCAGCAATGGAACAGGTTGCGGACTGTCTCCATTCCAAATGTCATTCATATCCATTACTTGTATATTTTCACATTTATAATATTAGTGTGATTGTGATAACGTCGTCCTAATTTTGTTGTCTACTTGTTGGGTATTATTATTATTATATATGTAGGTAGGTTAGAATGATAATGTTATTAAGTGTAGGAAAAATTATGTATCGTCTTTAGCGTAGGAAGGCACAATACATTTGAATTTAAGCGCCTTACTCGCCAACAAACTGGGTAACAGTTTAGCGAGATATTATTGTACGAATTTTTGAATATTAATAAAAAAAAAAATCATATAGCTAGTGAAGTTTGCATGCGAGCGGACGCCATTTTCAGATTTATTCTTTATGTGCATGGGTTATACGTATTCTTAGGATCATATTAATTTATATGAGTATGTATTTTTATTCGAGACGCTCTTACGGCAAACATCGTGCGTGAGGCAACTTGCACACCCCTGCGAAAAAATTCAAATGTTGTGTGTTAAGTCGACCAACCCGCATTAGGCCACTAAGGCCCGATCGCCGTAATTCTGGGTAGGTTCGAGCCCTTCGGTGGAGACGTGTATGAACTGTTGATGATGATAATAAACTCATTAACAATTATAATGTTTTCTTAACAGCCGAACATAGTGACTATTGAAGAGCCACCTAGTAGAGTGAGAATTCATCCAATATTGGAAGTACTTCCTGCCGAGGAGAAACTCCGAAAAAGGTTTACTATATTTAACTACATTATAGTTTTACAAACAGAATAATAGGTAATCATTGTACTTTGTTATCGATACCTTAATTTGCATTTCGGACAATTCCACTTTATTTTTATTTTTTACTGGCTGACCCGACAGACGTTTCTTCTTGTCTTAAATATTAAAAAAAAAAAAAAAATTGAATGTCAAACGACATTGACAGTTGTGTTGCTAAGGAAAAGCTGATAATGGTAGTTCAGTTTTCTTAAATTTTAAAATTTTCTTCGCAATTTTAATTTTTTTTCTTTCATAAGATCCTGCTCCTGGCAATAACAAATACTACAAAAAAAGAATTAGCGTAATTGGTCTAGTCTAGTCATGCACGCGTGGCGTGACCAAGGAAAATAGGAATTCATTCCATATTTATTATTTATAAGTTTTATTATTCTGAGATTGATAAAATTAGATAGTTATGAGTATCTGAAGATATCTATACAATAATATAACCTTTTCTCTGACACGCTCGAAAATGTGATCATTACTGCCAAAAAACAGTACGCGAAGTAACTAATTTTTGGACGATACATTTCCCCATACAAAACAGCGGCCAGCAATGTGCCCTCAAATGGCCTAGGCCGGCCCAAAGATATTATATACTTACAGCATACTCTTGTGTTCTAATACACAAATCGTAGGGATTGGAGTTGGCTGTATGCTCTGTATGACACTGGCACAGAACAAAAAAAAAAGAAAAGTATGCAATATGGCGGTTTGTAATTTTCGTCTCTTTTATTTTTATCGTACTATTTATTTACTTATTTATCATGATGAAGTTAACTAATCATTGAATTAGGGAAATATTATAACAATGAATGGTTCAAGAAGTCAAGGTAAAGGTTAAAGTGATAACGATTAGAACTAGTTTAGTACGATACAAGAAGACATCTAAAAGGTACCTATAACAATATTTTTAGTATTTTATAATTTCCTCGCATATTTCAGAGAAAAGCACTACACAAGCCTCGGCCGCAATAACTCTTGCTGGACTCGTACACAATAAAAGTCCTCGCCTGCAGCTCGGCCTTTACGTGCCCTCGTCCACCAATAGCTAATTTTGCGGCCGCGGCAGTAATGTACTCGTACTATTCATCGTATTACTGCTTTAAATCAGGAACACGATAAGCAGTAATGATTTATCTATCTATCTAATATTTTTGTTCATCCAAGTTTTTATAGGTCTCTAATGACGTAAACAGCTAACGCAAATTACAAAAAAAAGCTAATGGTTCTGAGCAAAAAAAAGAATTCTGTGATGAATTTTTGTTCGACGTAGGTGATTCAAGGATAAATCATAAAAACTATAAAATTGTTTAGTTTTATGAGAGATATCCGTTCAAAACATGAATATTATATTTTGATTAACACTTAGAAGTAGTGTACAAAAAGATGGCGGTAATAATCTAGTGTTTATGTGTGTGTGTTGTTGTCTATTATTGTCCATTTATCTGTGACAGGAGGTTCCATTTTTGAATTACGAATTTTATTGAAATCGGGTCTGCGTCTGTTTGTTATTTCGTGTCTGTCTGGGTGTGTTAAAAAAAAGAGGTCAGATGCTGGTCCTTCAAAGTGACCTTGGTCTTTAGCGTCTCCACTATTTAATTGATATCTACGACGTATACAAGAAGAAAAAAAAGAAATAAAGGAAAAATAAAATTGAACTACTATGGCTGTATTAAAAATAATCTTCTCTTCTTTGTCTTGCCCTTTTCCCATTATTTGGGGTCAGATCTCCTCACTCTTCTGCGCCAGGACATTCTATCCTGGATTGTCTTTTCAGGCAAATGGGCTTCCTTGAGGTCTCTTTGTATTTAAGACTATTAAAAATATTAATTCCAGACTATTTAGGAAACAATTTTAAATGTTTTGTTAGTAAGAAGATCTTGTGGGAAATTTTAAACAATTTCTAAGCACAAAAACGGCCATAACACGGCGTGACATCATGCCTTACTATTTGGTATAAAGAAGCTGATTTGACTAATCAATTTTATTCAAATAAGCGCGCGCAAATGCAAATTTAGTTAAACCAAACCAGTATGCACATCTTCGTTCGAGATCCAGTCGATCTACCTCACTGTACCAATCCTCTAAATCGATCTACAAAGGTCGATGATCTCGCGCGTTATTTTGATGTAACGAGAATGTGACGAAATTCTTCTTTGAAGTAGTTTTATACACACAAAACATACATTTACATATTTTTCTTATTCCGTGCGAGAAATTATTTTATCTTTGTTGTGTTACAAATACTGGAAAGTATTCTGGTTATGTCGGAATAAATACTTATCTTACGTTCACCATAAATTGAAGTTTATGCTTATCTATTTTATAATATAAACACAAACCATAGGTACTTACGTTTTCAACCCCCATATCTCCAACATTTTGAAAAATTTCGGAAATCTTAATCTGCTGAAATTTCTTAATAAATTTCGAACCTCCTCACAAAGTTTCACGAGAATTCACGAGAGTACAGCCGGACAGAGATACTTACGAAATCATTGCCCAAGCTGAAACGGAAACGCTTCGCTCGCGCTTCGGGCTCGCTCGGTCAATAAGAATTCTAAATTCAATTCAAAAATACATTGGTACATGGTAGGGTTCGAACTCTTCTCCCGGCCCTACTCGTTACACCACCGCTGTTGTTCTTATTTTCTTGGTAAAGAATGAATGAATTAATGAAATATACACTAAAAAATTAGTTTCACAACGCGGGCGCCCTAAATAATATTCCTTAGGTTTAAAATAAAGTGCAGTAGGTAATTTCACCCTACACAGCGAAGCAGAATAGGATTTTTCTCGCTTTTTACGAGCTAGCTAACGATCCCTCTCTAGACAGCTCTTCATTTTTATTTATTTATTTATATTTACGGGTGCAGCTACAGGCTTTTAAGGCCGTTGGTAAGGTAGGTAGGTAACGCGGTAAAAACAAAAGTCTGCTACCTGTAAGATATTTTGTAGAGTATTAGATGGTTTTCATCGTTTTGTATTTGTATTATAATATTGATAAGTAATATTTAATTGTATTGAATTTATTTGTAAGCTGTAAAAAGGTTACTTCGGAAAAGATACAATACGTAGTAATAGATTTATTTATTTGTTTTGTTCATTATACTTACCTATCACTTGACATAAGATAAAATAAAATCATCTAAAAAAAAAACGTGACGCTGTGCCAAAATATTTATATAGTCAGTGTCACTTGGGGTGATGTAAGAATTTTAACGACAACCCAATCATCCAGATTAGTTGAGGTATTTAGATGATATGGTGGAATAAAAAACTCACATACATACATACTTACATACTACATGAACCCAAACACATTACACACTCCTGTTTTGGGCAGTCGTGTATAAAGGTGTGTTTTAATGTTTTTTTTTTATTTCAATTTAGTCCTCTAAGGGGCTCGAGCCTTTTCTTTTTAGGACGATCAGTCGACCCCACCAACCCAAACAACCCAAAAAAAGTGTAGGTTGATTTAAATAATAGTTTAGTTAATTAAATATTATATTATAAATAGGATTCACTAAACTATTTAAGTGAAACTAAACACCCAACATTCATTCTGTCTATTTTTATTCTTATTGCTATTACCGTACTCATTTTGATTGAGGTAAAACATGGTATTTTAGTCGGGATTGAATCAAACGTTCACAAAGTGGAAGCTGGATTAATAATTAATTTATCGATCAGTAGTGACTGCGGTAATATATCTATAGTATCGGTTTAGTGTCTTGTTATTAATAATAAATATCTAACATTTAATATCAACAATTAATATCTGACATCAACTCAAGTCCGTGCCCACTACGAGGGCTGATTGATAAGTTTCCGAAACGACAAAGAAAAACTTTAAAAATCTATTTAAAATAAATTTATTTCTCAACGTAATTTCCTTCTACCTCGATGCATTTAGTCCAGCGCTTCTCCAATGCCGTTACACTAGTTTGATAAAATGTTTTCTCCAACCCCTCAAAATACTCGTCCACGGCAACAATGACTTCTTCATTTGATGAAAATCTCTGGCCACCTAACCATTTCTTCAGGTTTGGGAATAAGTGGAAGTCACACGGGGCCAGATCCGGGGAATAGGGTGGATGCGGTAGCAATTCGAACCGCAATTCATGGAGTTTGGCGACTGCAACCATTGACGTGTGTGCAGGTGCGTTGTCATGGTGGAAAAAAACTTTTTTCTTGGCCAAATGTGGTCGTTTTTTCTGGATTTCTTCACTTAATTTTTGCAGCAAGCTTGCGTAGTACTTTCCATTTATTGTTTTTCCTTTTTGCAGATAATCCACTAAAATAATCCCTCGAGCATCCCAAAAAACAGTCGCCATCACTTTGCCGGCCGACAAAACCGTTTTTGCTTTCTTCGGCGCAGGTCTTCCGCTCTCAGTCCACTGCTTAGATTGTTCTTTTGCCTCGGGAGTATAATGATGTATCCAGGTTTCATCGACTGTTACATAACGCCGCGAAAACTCGTTAGGATCTCGGTTAAACAGCGCCAAACACTCCGATGAATCGTCCACTCGACGTTGCTTTTGGTCAACAGTGAGCAAACGCGGCACCCATCGCGCGCAAAGCTTTTTCATTCCCAAATGTTGGTGCAAAATATTAAAAACGCGTTCAGATGAAATGCTCACCATCTCTGCTATCTCTCGCAACTTCAAGCGCCGATCATTCAATACAATTTTGTGATTTTTTTGATCATGTCCGGATTCGTGACTTCATTTAGACGGCCAGACCTGTGGGCGCCTTCGCAGCTCTGTCTTCCACGTTTAAAATCAGTTACCCAGGTGTGAATTATGCTCAATGCAGGAGCAGAATTACCTAAAACACTGTCTAGCTTGGTTTTAATCTGGGTTGCTGTTTTCTGTTTTAAAACCTAAAACTTTATCACCGCACGAATTTCGTTTCTTTCCATTGTTAAGAAAATTTACGACAGAGAAAGTTCTACGTCCTATCAAACAAATTCCACCAGTTCGATTAAATTCAAATTTGGCGTTCTATTTTCAAAAAGATGCCAAAATATAATGTAATATTTTTTTTTTGCGTATCATTTTTTTAAGTTCGTCGTTTCGGCCAGTTATCAATCAGCCCAGGTATATTACCACTTTAGTATAGATAGCGAAGAAAAAAAAACATCAAATTAACGGGGGTATACTTGGGTTACTGTAGGATGAGCTCTGACAGATTCAAATTTTAAAAACTTTTTAATTTTATTTCGTTTATTTATTTATTAAGTAAAATTACTTACTGTTTAATGATAAAATAAGAGGTGAAGTTACTTTCTTTAAATATTTTAGCTATTATGGTTTTTAAACTGAATATTATTAAAAACAGCTTTGTTAACGTCGTATGAAACATTTTGAAGCTGTCAGAACCCATCCTATAATAACCCGACTATAGTCATTCAATAGTACGTTGACATGGACGGACACACTGTATTAATGTATTCCATATGTATTCTTTTCAAACAAACCTATTATTTGGATAAAAAATCACATTCTATTTTAGTTTTTAACCGACTTCAAAAAAAGGAAGTTCTCAATTCGGTTGTATTTTTTTTTATTATTGTTGATCGATCAAAGCGTTCTCTGTCTACGGATCAAAGACTCAAAGGTCTGGAGCAGGCAAAGGCATATGCCATGCAGCCATAACCATTCTCTGGTCTGTAATATTATGACAGCTGACAGCAAGTCAAAATGTCTTGGTACTTGGTACTTACTAAATGCATCTTCTTTTTTGATTAAATTCTATCTATAGCCACCGAAGGGCTCGAGCCTATCTTGAATAAGGGCAACATGTTTAACACGTAGGTTCACTATTCATAGATAAATACCTAGAGATAAAAAGTTTATATTTGTTTATGTTGCTTAGTTTTGTGTTTATGTTTATATAATTTTAAACAAATAAACTTCGTATTTGAAAGTATTGGGTAGGTTGCACAACCCGGCTCATCCTGATTTCAGAGTTCCAGCTGCCATAACTTTTGATTATTCCTGATATGGCTACGACTACTATATTTGATCAAACGACTTAAGGGGATATTCCGGGAATTTTCAAGATTTATCTACGCCAGTTAACGTATTGATTTTCTAAAATATGTTATTTGACTCTATTATCTACGTTTACACCGTGACCAAAATATGTTTGGTAAAAATTTTCTCGATACAAATGTTATCCAAAGCATCCAAAGCCAACTCCTAGCTTGGGAAAGACACCAGGCTAATGAGCTGTGGCACGGATCAGCTGGTTTAACACACTCTAAGCAACTGGTCCCGGGATTCCTGCCCAAATTTACTGCCAAGGTACTCAAATTGAATCGGCAAAATATTAGGATATTAATCCGAGCCCTCACGGGCCATTGTAAGCTTAATAAGCATCTGAACAGGATGGGTCTATCTGAGAACCCTTATTGTAGATTCTGCGCAGATGACGAGGAGACTCCACTTCACATCCTATGCGAGTGCGATGCCCTTGTCAATAAGAGAAGCCGGGTTCTGGGAGGACCCAAAATTGCCACCCAGGAAGCCCAGGCTTTAAGCCCCTTATCGACCGTCAGCTTTATCAAAACTGTTGGTCTAGAGGAGGCTATTTAACATCGAAGGGCTGACTACAATTAGATCCATCTCGGGTCGCAGTGGTCATTTGGACATAATTTGCCCGATCCCTTCTACCTAAATCATAATCATAAAATCATCATATCCAAAGCAGCGTCTTCCATTCTCGTTATATAAATCTGAGAGGTAAATTGTAATTTATTAGTCTCCGAACGGAAACATAATCAAGAGCATAATTTATACACGTTTAATTTTATTTTAACTTACTATTTAACTGGTTGGGGTGTAACGTGTTTAGCTAGTTGGTCAGGGAGAACGTTGAAATGATACAACATGTTGTTGCGATTGAGGTCCGTGCAGATCTGATATATTAATAAAATGTTCGTCAATTTTATACAATTTGATCCTATAGACAAATATGAAACTACATACAAAATAACTAAGATGTAGGGATACCTACATAATGATAAAATTGTCTTCTCACCTTCTACAAAAAGCACTTCAATCAATCAATCAGCCTATTGCAGTCCACTGCTGGACGTAGGCCTCCCCAAGGGCACACCAAAGCGCACGATCACCCGCTTTCCTCATCCAGTCACCACCAGCGACCTTCCTTAGGTTATTAGTCCACCTGGCAGGGGGGCGTCCCACACTACGCTTCCCGAGGCGTAGTCTCCATTCGAAACACTTAGCAAATTATAACATCCCTTTCCCTCTTCCACAGAAAAATGCCAGCGTACGAAAACGAAGGGGCGACCATATCCATGGAGGATGTACGTCCTCCGGAGTCCACCAGCGTGAGCATCATAGAGACAGAGCTGCAGGCCAGAAGGAACCTTCAGTTCAGGTCGCAGAAGAGCACAGTATCTTCTAGAAAACAGCAAGCTGTTTGTGTCAGAAGGGCGCATAAGAAATATGGGCCCACAAAGAACCCTAACGTCATTTTGGACGGGCTGAATATGACAGTTCCTAAAGGTGCCATGTAAGTATTTTTTTATTTCCTTCATCATACAGATCACATAAAAAAATGTTCTTCTTCTTATTCACCATCTTTTGGGCTGTAAGGTCGACAACTGAACTCACAAAGCCTGGTGACATTGTTGTAGAGCTGCCAAAGCCTACTGACATGGCTCGTGTAACGACAAAATAGTAGCCGGGTTCAACGGCTTAACGTGCCTTCCGAAGCTCGAAATCATCTTTCTTTTCATCAGGTGATCCAACATGTCCTAAAGGGAAATTGAGATTTTCGCTTGACAATGTCTACTTCACCGGGTTTCAAACCCGGAACCTTCATAACGAGTGTCGAAATCTCGACCAGTTAGCTGGCCACGGATAATTGAAATAGAACTACTGTTCTTTCCTCTGACGCCAGGATTTGTGAGGCCGGTTGTCGACCTTACAACCTATACGATTATGAAAGAATGTAAAGTCCCGGGCACTTGATACAAAACAAAAAAAAGTAATGAATTTTAATCCTTTCAGAGTCGTAATATTGAAAAATGAATTTATCTTGTTTGTATTGTAACTTACAACTGGTTTTTCCAGATCTAAGGGGATTCCCCAAAATCCTGTCTCACTGTCTCACTAGTATTTTACGTCAGGTAGATCAAATTACTGTTTGTGATAATTATATAAACTTGAGTCATATCATAATTCATGGTACAACCATGAGACTACAAATAAAAAAAAAATGGTAGGTACTAAATAGTTACACGCGGTAGTACCATGGGCTGCAAATGATATACCGTACATTAAAAAAGCATTCATTATATCATTATAATATTAAAATAAATAAATAAATAGATGGGGACATCTTCACACACGCCCAACTGATCACGACACCTTACTTATTCGACGTAGCTATAATATAAAATCATCCGAGCGAGCGCGAAGCGTCAACGCTTCAGCTTTGCCAAAATTGCTTTTGTCTGTCCATCTGTCTGTCTGTTTGTTCCACTCTACAGGTCTCGTTTCTCAACCGATTCTAGTGAAATTTTGTGAGCAGGTTCGATAAATATACCTTATAGTTTTTTTTGTCGCGACAGGCTTTGGAAATTTAAAAAAAGATACGCAGTTAATAAGGTTGAAAATGTAAAAAAAATCATAAATCAGCCATTTCGAACAAAAAATACAAGCGAGGTCTACAGCTCACAGAGCCATTAGTTATTTATGTACCTATATATGTTTAATTAGATACTCGTTAGTTTCAAGATAAAGAAAGATAAATAATAGTTCCTCGAACAAACTAAACAAAAGTGCTACGAAACATTAATACTAAACAAAAGTTTATTTTTAATAAACTCATCAGCATTTTAAAAATAAATTATCAAAAAAACATCACGTTCAACTCAACTCAACTCCAAAACAATGATCATATTATTCACATAGATAGTGTAATTAAAAAACAAGAACTCGCACGCACAACTATGATTTGCTATAGCAAAAACTGAGGATAACTCTGTACGGTCAGCAGCCAGACAATTTGAAGACACGAAATAAACATTTAGTTTAAAAAAACACACACGCGATACAACAGAGTCCTAATTGGTGTACAGTCAGGCACGATAATAGAATATAATAAAGTTTTGTGGGTAGACTTATTGGTAGCTATAGTAGGTTTTTTTTAACGGATTAATCGCTAACCACGTACCGATGTGTTTTCGAATTTCGAATTCATATGTACGTTTATTTGACGCTATCGTGATGAAACCTGCACAGTGCACACTCCTGCGAAGTTTAAAAATTGTGCGTGAAGTCGACTAACCCGCGACTGGGCCAGCGTGGTCGACTAATCGCTCTAATTCAGGGTAGGCTCGAGCCCCTCGGTGGGGATGTGTATGAGCTGTTGAAGAATCGCTATTTCTGTGGTAATATATAAGTGGTAATATATAAGTAACGGGCGCGGTAAACTATAGCAAGAATTTTCTAGTCATCAAGAAATGCAATGAATTCGCATCAAAAATATTTTGTTTGCGTTCTCTATATACGATTGTAACAATTTACACCTGTCTTTATGTATAAAAAATAACAACGAAGTAGTTAGTAGATAAAAAGAAAAACGTGAACTTTTCTCTACCTTGTTTTTTTATTATGTTAGTAGATTTTGGACATTAGTGACTAAGTTTTAATTAATATTGCTTAGTGGAAATATGTATCGAGTAAGTAAAGTCAAACAAACAGAAAATATTTTATATTATTGAGTAATTTTAAAATAGATAAGGAAATGTTTTTTCTAGGTAACTGTACCTACTATAAACCGCAATAAGTTTAGCTTATTCAAGTTTTGTTTCAAGGTTACAAAATTATTAATTTGTATGTTTTCCTATATTGTTATATAAATTAACAAACACTTGAACTTTGGCTTATATACGAGTACGTACGTGTTAGTATATTTTTGGATTGTATTGTGTATTTTTTATGGTTTCTGCAATGACGTCAATAAAGTAAGGATTGTTAGGTGAAGGGCCACCTGTAAGTTATGTAATGCTATACAATAGAAACATTTCTAATTACTCGTATCATACTTTTTGTTATTTACAGCTATCCGGCATTTGGTTCTTTAGTCTCGTCTCTGGTGGCCTTCGTCCATTTTAAAATCGTTTTCACCCCTTGGTAAACAATGATCAAGGAGAGATGCGTGTTAAATCCTTTTTTGTCGCTAAGTGGCTTGACCGATTTTGATAAAATATTGCTTTGAAATAGCTTGTAGATTGAAAAAATATAATAGTTCTAAGTTAGTTACCTATAAGATGAGAAAAAGTAAGTAAACGGGGTTTACAGTTCACCGCGGGAAACTGTGTTCCAACAGAAAAAAAGAAGAAAATGATGCTGAAAACATTGAGTTTAAAAAATAGTACAACCTAGTTTCGATAAACGGCGATGTCATAGCAAATAATACCTAAGGTCCCTAGGTCGATGGAATCCGGCAATAATGTAAACAAACCAATTTAAACACGATTATTGTTATGAGATTGATGAGAAATCATGAGATTACGTTAGTTAGAATAGGGAAAATGCATAAAAAATATAAGTTTTTTTTCATAGTTCATCTGAAAGTATACACAAATAGAATACTGACAGTCAAAACAGAATCGAAATTGATCGAAAAACAAACTAAATACAACATTATTAAACAAATACCTATAGGTATATCCCTCTTACGAAAACAAAATTTTCAGTGATATGACGTCACATGTCACGTCGGACCTGTCTATCAACTTTGAAGCCCTAAAACTTTATTTCTGAGCAAGATATTTGAAAAAATATTTTTTATGTGTTTATCTGGAACCGATTAATGAATTTAAAAAAATTGTGCATGTTCCCTATTGACGTGAGCACGTAGAAGTGACGTCAGCGCGACTGAAATATTCTCGTTAAGCATGAGGTGTCAATAATGTCATCTTTTCCGCGAGAGTTACCCGGAATAAAATAATTCCTATTTACTTTCCGAGACTTTGCTCTACGTACCTTGATTAAATGACTCAAGCTTGGTATATTCGACGTTATTAAAACTAACACCTAATCTTAAATATATACTAACATTTTATTTCGTTTTTTTTTGTACAAATTGTTTTTTATTTTAAATTCACAAATGTTGGAATTTGCAACACCTTACGAGGTATCAAATGAGAGACTGTATTTATGTAGTAAGATCAAATTGTTACCATTTGTAAGTAAATAAATATAATAATAATAATAATGCTATAGGTATGTACCTGTGCTATTATTTACTCGGTGGTTCATGTTTCTTTCGATTCCATGTTGTATATTTACACATTGAAATAGTTTTAATCCTTTTACAAAATCGTTCGGTCTATGCAACTGAATAACTTCCTCCAAGGAACATGATTGGAAGTCAACAAAATAATAATTGACTCTTTGGTACAAAACTCAGCTGATCGACTTAGGTATACCCAAATCGTCTTTTGTTCCTCTGACCAAAGAATTCTGACGCGCGTCGAGCTATCGTCTTTTGTTACTCTGAGACCTATACGCCATTTTGATTTTCATTTAACAACTTATGTTTTTAAAGGAATCTTGTTCAGTGAATTATGAACTAAAACCTCCTGTAAAGGTATAATAATATCAAAAGTGGAATGAATATGCCGTACTAAACATACGTAGGTGAGGTCGACCAAGAAAGTGGTTTACCATTTTTCATTCAATTTCCTATTTAACGAAAATTTCAATAAGATTTTTACTCGGTATCTGACAGATCGTTCTGCAAACGAAAATAATCTTTGTTGTTCTATAATTTGCAACTGACTTCAACCTTAGGGTGGTAAACCAATTTATTGGTCGACTTTACATTAAATATTTTTTCTACCATCAACAGGGTGAGCAGATCCTATGCTGCACTATTTAACAATATAAATAACACTGAAGCAGAACAAAACAAGAATTCGCTCATTATTAGTATTAATATCTATATTTCTATCCCCCAGATACGGTCTACTCGGCGCGTCAGGATGTGGGAAGACCACCTTGCTCTCCTGTATAGTTGGTCGACGGAGACTCAACGCCGGGGAGATCTGGGTCCTGGGTGGAAGACCTGGCAGCCCTGGCAGCGGCGTGCCTGGCCCCAGGATAGGGTACATGCCTCAGGTGAGTGGTGGATATTCTATTGACTTGGAGAGCGACACTGTAGAGTAGAAATTAATTAATGCTGGAGCTAAAGGTGCTGACAGTCGGCAGGTGAAAAGGGGTTCGTCCATTCTATTTATTTAGTTATACTCGTACGATATAATAAAATGGACAATTCCAAGATCCCTATACCCTTCATCATCATCATCATCATCGTGTGG
The DNA here is from genome assembly GCA_951230895.1 of Carpatolechia fugitivella. Taxonomy (NCBI): domain Eukaryota; kingdom Metazoa; phylum Arthropoda; class Insecta; order Lepidoptera; family Gelechiidae; genus Carpatolechia; species Carpatolechia fugitivella. The sequence continues at coordinate 4,342,806 of OX579667.1, read as the reverse complement.
GTTGTAAAGTCGACAACCGACCTCACAAACCCTGGTGTCAGTGTTATAGAGCCGCGAAAGGCCACTGACTTAATACAATATAACAGTATCGACAAAAAATCCAGATAGTTATAAAAGATAAAAAGATAAAAAAGGCCTTTATTCGAAGTAAGATTTAACAAAATCATTTTTCGACGTCAAAGCAAGATGGCCCGTTCACTACAAGTGTACCGCATAATGGTACCCCCAGTCTTAGCCAGCGACTTTAAAATAGACTAAATAATTTGCGATAAAAATTCTAGGCCAATAATAAAATTTGTTGGGTTAAGTAAATAATGCTACATACTCGTATAAAGAAAGCCACATCGTCCTAGATTTTCGTAAAAGTAAGGAGCGAAGGAGGAGTGGAGGAGGCTCATAGTCCAGCAGTGGACTGTAACGGGCCGTTGATGTTGAAGGAGCGAAATATTTTTTGTAAATTCTGAGTGTAACAAAAGTTACCAAAAACAAACTCATACGTAATTAAGTCATTCAATATTCTAAGTAGGTATGCAAATGAAAAAAGTCAGTGTGATTTATTAATTACACATCACTTTAATAATATTAATTTGATGATGATTATGACAGTAGTGGTGAATGCAGAGTAGAATATATTTGTCACGAACCCGTGGGTCTAGTAAGAGGCGACTTAGGGACCACTCATTGAACAGGGAACGGGCAGCAGCGCTCTCTGATACAGTAACCTTTTAATCTGCGATCTTCAACCCGCCTGCCAAGCGTGGAGATTATGGCAAAACCCTCCACTTAAGTGGAGGAGGCTCATAGTCCAGCAGTGGACTGTAGCGGGCCGTTGATTTGATTTGATATTATTTTTATTATATCATTTTCTCTCACACTCCATTAGTTCACTGTTTATTGAATAGAAGTAATATCCCAACTCTGATGTCGTTTATGACACTAGTCACGTAATGGACACCTACACGTGATTGTCATCATTAGATCCTTTCACACCATTACTAGCTATTAGCCGAGGTATTGTGTGATTAACACCTAAATGAGGTTTTTGCTTTGATTATTATATTACAATGATTTAGTGGTTGATTGCTAGACATAATAGATAAAGATAGATAGATAGATAAATCATTTAATAGCTGGACAATCAGGGATAATTTAATTAAGAAATTTCGTAGGTTTTTTTTAATAATAGCCACTGACCTGTTGACCAGTGGAAGTTGTTAGAGAAGGTCAGAAGGCACAATGAAGGGACAAACTTACAACTACTTATAATAATAATAATAAGACATATATTCACAAATACACATTGATCAAATTAAAATAAAAAAGGTTTACACTTAGATCAAATATAGTGGCAGATACACGGTCTCATACAAAATCTAACGCAAATCGTGGCACCGCGTCAACTATACTTTATAATGCTTATACATATATTATACCGCATACCTTATCTCTGAGAGTGACGTCTGCAAGAGTGAAAGGCATAGGCAGATGACGATAATTATTACAAAAAATATAATTAAATGCCAAGAAATGCAAAAAATACTCAGAATATCGTAATTACAAAACTATACTAACTGAAAATACGACGCTCACATCTATTGTTTTTCACTTCTAATGTATAGTTTTTGCACATTTACGCATCGTAACGTTACACTATCGGGGTTGTCGATTAGCGACTGAGATTAAAGCAAGACATATGCTTAGTTTATGCCTTGTTTTGATGGTGCCGTTTTTCGAGCGGCGTTCGTGTATCTACCACTATATTTGATCTAAGGGTTTACATCAATAAAATAAAATGACTTTAAAATATACAATAATAAATATGCCCGCTAAGTAGACACTACAATACAGCGCTGTTTTTCAGCTGCTGCCCTACTTAAAATGTACCTATAGTTCAGGATAAGGGCTTATTGATTGGTTGAATAACAGATTAAATAACGACGATACAGTACGATTACGATTTTGTTACGATTATTGTTTTTTTTTTCATATTTTTTATATTTATTTATAATTTTTAGTTCTATATCTATTAATCTCTTCCATAGATCTCTAATACTGAGCGGTAGTAAAGTAAGTATAATTGTATCGTATTGTATTGTAAAGCGTTCGGCTCTTATTAAGGAGGTTTCGGGTTCGACTCCCGTTGTAGATTCAGTGTTCAGACTAAAATAACTTTTTGATGGCTGGTCTCTAGTTTTATTAGGATTTTGCAGGTAGGGCGATTAGACTTTAGTCAACCACGCTGGTCCAGTGCGGGTTGGACGACTTCGCACACAACCTTTGAATTTCTTCGCAGGAGTGTGCAGGTTTCATCACGATGTTTAGAGTGTCGAACGTACAGTTAGAACGTCGGTGTTCTAGAGGCTAGGGCCACTGCCTCCCGTCCGGGAGTCGCGGGGTCGATCCCCACTACGTACCAATGTATTTTGTATATACCGGGATTCAAACCCACAGTCTCCGTTTTGAGAGCCAAACGGTCAAAATCGGCCAAGGAGGCTGCTATCTACTCAAATTCTTTAATAGGTAATTTACAGCACATAAGCCTAGGTAACTCCATTACGCACTACATTAAAGACGTCGGTAACCGCTAACGACGTGTCTCACGATATTGTACATTCGGGTAGAAAAGTGATGTTACTTTTAAAAAGTAAAAAAGTGTTATCACTTTTAGAATCTTAGCATCACAATTTTGAAATATTTAGGTACAGTCAGGCAGGGAGACAGGGCCGCTCAAAACCGATGATGTTTTCTCAGAGGATTATCCTTATTTTTACATAAGATCTTATATATTTGTAGACTTTATTAACCTGCACAATTAAACGACATCTCATGACAAAGCATAAAAATACCCGAGAGAAAAGCGGCCCTGTAACCATACTCTTTGGTTGACTGTACTATTACGTCAGAATTCTGAAAATATTCAGACTCCATAAAACTAATATTTAGAAATGTGAAAATATATTTGGATATTTGTTCCACTTTCACGCCTAAACTACTGAACAGATGTGGATGAAATTTGGAATGGAGATAGTTTGTATCCTGGACTAACATATGCGATACGTTTTACGCGAAAAATCTTACTAGTGAGCGTAGCCGCGGGCGGAAAGTTAGTTCTAAGTATATAATTTCCGACAAAAGCGGAAACTAACCCAAATGACTTAATTCCTAAAATAGCGTACTTAGTCATAATTTCAAGTTCTCGTGAAAATTAAGTAACATATACAAAACTGACTCCGAGTCACTATCATTTAGCTGTGTGTTTGTCAACACCTCCAGTTGCATTTAGCAAGTCAGCGTGACATAGCGTCATTTGGTGTTCGGAACGATTGTAATGATGATGCAAGTCTAGACCTAGGAATATATTATCATTGATCGACTTCAAATAAGGAAACTAAAAATTTTCTACTGATCTCATACTAAATGTATGGGAGTGTTTAATGTCAAAATTGTGTATATCTCGTTTTATTAAAAAATATACTCACCGGCACATCTAACCGCCCACCCTTCATTTCAGGGAATACTCGTGATTCTTTATAATTCTATTAGTTACAGCTGATGTTAGTTAAAAAGTTGTTAATTTAACGTTTATTTAAGTGTGTTTAATTCATCGTAAAATTATCAATAAATCAATTGTAATGTATAACAATAAGCGTAGTTTAAAATTAACCCGAAATTCGAGGGTGGGCGGTTAGATGTGCCGGTGAGTGTAGTTAATTATGTCCTTTTACTCATTAGGTAACGTACTTTCGATATCAATTTAAAGTTTTTAGATAGTAATAGTTACGGAATAATCGCTTGGGCACATTTAACGATTACACCCTGTATTTGTATTATTGTTATGTAATTATAATTATTTGATGTAATAGTGTATAAGTTTATTTATATTTTTTATACGTAAATTATTTAAAACACTATCCCGTAGTATTCCCTGGTATTGCCTGGAAGAAATTGCTACCTTAGCAATAAGGCCGTCTATCTGTACACTATCATTTGAACTGCTTATTTGTTTTTCTGTATATCTCTTGTGTGCAATAAAGTATATTCTATTCTATTCTATTGTAGTAGTCGCCTGTTACTTTGGCCCATAATATTATTATAGTTAAATTGAATTAGGATTCAAATTATATGAAAGAGAGATATCTTTTACGGCTGGATGGAACAAACTAACGAGTTTTCAAACACCATCTGTAAGAGCGACGGTGGTTTAGTGGCTCGGGCCTCTGCCTCCCGTCTGGGAGACGTGGGTTCGATCCCCGCCACGTACCAATGTGTTTTCGAATTTCACATTCATAATGTACGTTTATACGATGCTCTTACGGTGAAGGAAAACATCGTGATGAAACCTGCACATGCACACTCCTGCGAAGAAATTCAAAGTTTGTGTGTGAAGTCGACCAAACCGCACTAGGCCAGCGTGGTCGACTAAGGCCTGATCGCTTCGATTCAGGGTAGACTCGAGCCCCTCGGTAGGGACGTATTTGAGCTATTGATGTTGATGAAGAAAACCGTGCATTTTGATTTTAGATAGTCAAATTTTAATAATTTTTAGTCGATTAGTAAAACAATAATTTTTAACATAACAGGTAACATATTATTACATATTTGTCTTGACAAACAGGTCTACGTTATTTTAAACGATTCGTTCTATTTTAAGAAGAGGTAAATGTATTATGTATTTTTAGCTTGTTTTATTATACTTACCTACCTTGCAAAATCTTGTAATTTTATCGTGCCTTATTATTCGTTTTTTATCCTTATACGAGTAATAGTGGACCCGGCACGTATGCCGGGTCCACTATTACTCGTTGTCCTGCCATTTTTCCCAACATCTAACGAGGAAACCAACTTTCGTAGCATTTTTTCCATTCTGTATCGGGTATCTCCAAAACGTGCATTTTGAAAGCATCAACGGCTTCTTCCCGGGTCGAAAATCGGTGCCCACGTAATTTGTTCTTCACGCTTGGGAATAAATAAAAGTCGTTGGGTGCCAAGTCGGGACTGTACGGCGGATGACCTGTCAATTCGATCATTTGACTATTTAAATACTCCGTTGTTGCGGCCGAGGTGTGACAGCTGGCGTTATCGTGGTGAAGGATTATTCTTCGTTGTCGATTGTTCTTGCGTATTTCTCCAAAGACTTCTGGCAAGCAAATGGTGGTGTGCCATTCAGAATCAATCGTTTTACGATTCTCTAGTGGTACTGTAGCCACATGTCCACTAATACCAAAAAAGCAGGCAACCATTTGCTTCAAAGTGCTTTTTGCACGAACAACTTTAGTTGGGTTTGGCTCATTTTGGAACACCCAAACCGTTGACTGCTGTTTAGTTTCGGGATCATACACATATATCCAAGATTCGTCTCCTGTGTAGATATTATGAACAGCTTTTGATGTACCACATTTGTATTTTTCTATCATTTTTTTGCACCAATCAACACGAGCCTGTTTTTGTTCAACTGTTAAGTTGTGCGGGATCCAACGAGAACAAATTTTTTTACAGTCAAATGTTCGTGTAATATTTTATAAATACTCGTATACTAATGCCCAGAAATGCCTCTATCTCGCGATATGTAACATGACGGTCTTGCATTATTAGTTCGCGCACAGCATCAATATTTTGTGGTACAACAGCCGATTTAGGGCGACCTTCTTTAAAATCGTCCGCAAGCATACGACGACCACGATTACACTCACTGAACCAGTGATACACAGTGTTTTTCGATGTGGCTTCCTCCCCAAAAGTCGACAAAAGTTGATCCATGCACTGTTTTTGAGTTAATCCACGTCGAAAGTCGTAATAAATCATAGCACGAAAATTTTCACGAGTCAAATCCATGGTGATGATAGACAATGAATTTTAAAAATGGCGCCACAATGTAAAAACAATTGACAGATGAATGAAACAAACTTTATTTTACAGCCAAAGAGTTCTATTTTTAAATGTTATAATTTCTTTTTAAATATTGTTTATGTAAGTGGCCAGTTCCGGATACATAAATAGCAGCCCTTGTACCCTACGCCTACTTTAATGTAAGAACTTTCTACGAAGTCATCATCATCATCATCATCATCATCATTTCAGTCTGTTAAAGTCCACTGCTGAACATAGGTCTTTCCAATCGGACTCCAGCGCGACCGGTCCATAGCCACCTGCAACCAACGAGACCCAGCGATCCTCACCAGGTCGTCGGTCCATCTCGTAGGTGGCCGCCCCACACTGCGCTTGCCAGTACGTGGTCTCCATTCAAGGACTTTCTTGCCCCATCGGCCATCTGATCTTCGCGATCTTCTTCTACGAAGTATTAGAATACATTTAAAAAAAGATCGGTAAAGCCATTCTCAAGTTATAGCGTGACCAGGAGAAATAGGGATTAATTTTTATATATATAATTATATAGATTTCATGTAGACAAAGACAACTTTAATTTGACACTAAACACAGTACAACACAACAATCATAGAAACAAATTAAAAAAGATCACGATTAAAACAAATACAATTTACACAGACTCAGGATACATAGGTGTACGTATCTTTGTGTAATAAATAGAGCGGGCATACATAGTCTCTTACAGAAAATAAGGCTAAAGCTTTTATAGCTCCTAGTGTGTTGACATTGTCAAAGTTGTGACCAGCCCTGAGGTCAATAACCTTCAAAGTTTGATACTAACACTGCGGAATAATGCCAACCGCAGTTTTTTTTTTATATTTTGAAATTCCTACTAATATGACTTATATTATAAAATATTACAATTTGAATGTTTGTGCTCCAGTCACGCAGAAACAGCTAAAGAGATTTTGATGAAACAAAGCCCAATAGATAAAACATTAGATAGATATAGATAACATTAAATTTATATTTACCATGGGAAATATCTGATTCTTTTGGGAGAACTACGCAGGCGTAACTGCACGCTGACTGTACCAATTAAACGGTAGGAGACTTCTCTTATGAACTAGTAACCGGACCATAAAACTTAAAAATAAAATAAAAAAAATGAACGAATCTGTCGATATAGAGAGAGAATCTTCTTCGATAAATACATTTTCATCTTATCTTTTACCTAGAGATACAAATGTCAGTTCATATCCTGGAAAATTACCACAAAAAATGTCAAAAATGTCCTTGGCTTAAGAATGTGAATGAGGATGTGTACGAGCTACATACTCGTATAATGGATATAATAAGACGATTGACATTCTCACTTATAGGACTTTCACATCCGTGTAGGCCCATTGTGTCAGGAACTTTATAATGTGATCAACTGTAAGCGATCAGCGGAAAACACTTCCGACCTACGTCATAACATAATCACACTAATTACCATTACTGATATATAGTAATTATAAGAAAGTAGCTGCCTGTCTGTGACACTTTCACGGTTAAACTACTGAATCGATTTTGGTAAAATTTGGTGCACTATTTAATTTTTGTAGGAAAATGATTCTTATTCTACAAGAAAAAGAAATAAACGTTTTAATTCCTACAATGTATTGACATAAATTTTGTTAATAAAGATCATAATATTTGCAAAAGCTCTTCTAAAAACTTCTCATATTTCTTACGGTGAATACAATATAATCTTATTCCGACAACATAAAAAAGGAGGCGTCCTAAGTTTTCAGACATCGCTTATTAAAAAAACATACTTTTTTTTGCTTGATGTGGGCAGCTGACATTGGTATGAAAATTATCCATAATAAAAACACAATATTGACAAAGTGAACTTTTATGAAAAAAAAAGCTAGATATTATTATTGACGTAAGCTAGTGGTTTTAAAAAATCACCAAGGAATGATTTTTGTCGTCACCAGTACTTTAGGGTTGCCGCACGCAGGCGATATAAATTAACCTATCCAACTGTAGAAAAGATGGATGTGCGCACTATCGCGGTTTGGCCCAAATGGCTCCACCGTTTAGTATCATACTCTACTTACTAGTGATGTGCTAAATTAACTGAGGGTCCAAATCCAAGAAACTCCGTTATCAAATCAACTATTTTTACAGGCTTTTATTTACTCGTATTATGTAAACATCTAGGTGATCTTGGTGAGAGTTGTCGGTGGACGAGAAAACTCCTCAAAAATTTATGCTTCGGAATATAACTTTTGAATGCTTGTCTAAAAACTTGTGTTAATAAGAACCCCCCTGCCAACCGTTCATTATATTTTAAAATACAGTTAGAAGTTGTAGTGTTAAAAGTTGTTGTATGACAGACAACAACAGTCAGACGGTGGTTTATTAGTCAAATCAAAATATTTCTTCCAACTGCACAATACTCGTCAATAAGATTTATGTGCAGTACAATGTAAGATAGAATTGACATCCGAGATAAAAACATGCCATGTTAATTTTTTTATAATACTTATAAATTACCTCCCATACTCGTTATAAACTGACAAGTTGACATGAGTCGTAAAAACAAAGAGGTTACATATGTGAGCAAATTAAATAACATCGACATAAAATATTACAGCACTAGTTGTACATACATGGAGGTAATATTTAGGGCCGATTCACACCGGAATGGCAGTGGCCGGCAGCGACGCTTTAATGACAAAGCATTATGAACTTTATTTTGAAATAAATAGATTCGAGGTAAAACAAAAGGCCGCGCGGTGACGAGAGCAAACAGGCGGCCACGAGCGGTTTGTACCTACGTCATTGCAAATAAAGTTCATATTGCTTTGTCAATAAAATTCGCTGCCGGCCGCTGCCATTCCGGTGTGAATCAGCCTTTAAGACGCTGTCCTGTGTTTTATGGGCGATTGTTTTCGGGACAATTCAGCCAATTCACACTTTCCTGCAAAGCCTAGTCTAGATAACGTCTAGTGCTATTAAACACAGCCTTTAATACTGCATTGGAGCAGTTTAATTAAAAGCAAAATCTTTTTAGATTTGCGATTTTCTTTTCGTTTTCAATTCTTGTGTAAGTATTTGGTTTGGTTAAATCTTGTAGAACTACTTCCTCTAAACTTGTGTAAAACTGTACATGATTTTTCAGTTATGATGACAACTTATTAATAATTTCTCTGAAACAATTTTAGTGTGTCGGGAATTAAATAGAATAGAAAACCTATTTTTTTATGCTTAGGGTACGATCTACAACGTACTCTAAGCATATAAAATAGTTAATTAGTTAAATTACGCAAAAGCTGTCACGGGGTTTCAGGTAACGAAACTAAACAATTTCTGTTCTACAAGTTTTCTAAAGTACTTTTTTTTCTTTTAATATTCGTACAAATTGACCCGCTCAGATATCAGTTTGTATAAAAAGTCATGATTTTGAGTATCTCGAGAGACAAGAGGTTTTCGATTTCACATAGGTTTAGATCAACGAATTATCTATAGTCTAGAAGAGTAACCGTCTAGCAAAGCACGCTAAAACATGGCACCTAATAATTTTGACAGACGACGATGACGACAAACAGGCAGATGATGTCGCTGCTGTATATTGAAGCTTACTTTCGACGTTCTTACAAACCGAGTTATATAAAACACCATTGTACCGCGTATTTGAATGTCGTAGTTTTGCTTATTTTGGTATTGATTTGGTGGGGTCAAGTTTGAAGCGTAGTTACTCTTCTAGACTATAGATAATTCGTTGATTTAGATACACCGTTGTATAAAACATTCATGTTATTGAGTCGCGTAACATATAAATTTTCCCTAATAAACAACATGGCATGTTGGTAGTAAATTACATGTGTTCTGTAATAGGACACTATGACATTTATAGCAAATAGCAGATGCATGATCATCCGAGTGTGTACAGGAAGTTGCCTTATGTAACTAAAGTATGTACGTAGTTAGATCTATGATCAAAATAAACTGAGGTTGTTACTTTAATGTCATTGTTTCAGGGTTCGTTTTCCGATGCTCAGCTTTATTTTCAGTAAGTTTGACAGCTGTCAAATTGGTAATCTTAAGACGTCAATTTTTTTTATTTTAGGTACTTCGTCATCAACAGCTCATATACGTCCCCACTGAGGGGCTCGAGTCTATCCTAAATTAGCCAGGCCTGCGAGTTGGTCAACTTCACACACAACCTTTGAATTTCTTCGCAGGAATGTGCAATTTTCATCGCGATGTGTTTTTACCGTAAGAGCGTTGAATAAACGTACTGTGAATTTGAAATTCGAAAACAAATTCATTCGTGGTGGGGATCGAACCCAAGTCTTTCGAACGGCAAAAATGGGTACTAGCCACAACACTACCAACGGTCTCATTTTAGGTACTTATATAAAAAAATAAGAGCGTTGGTGGTGCTCCTGTCCGTGAGACGCGGCGCGGGTTCGATCCGCACCACCTACCAATGTGTTTTAGAATTTCGAATTCATGTGTACGTTTATTCGACGCTCTTACGGTGAAGGAAAACATCGTGATGAAACCTTGTGCAGGTTTGCGAAGAAATTCAAAGGTTGTGTGTGAAGTGGATCAACATGCACTGGGCCAGCGTGGTCGACTAAGGCCTAATCGCCCTAATTCAGGGCTTTAGCCCCTCGGTGGGAATGTATATGAGCTGTTGTTGGTGTTGATAAAAGAATTAACTTCATCATTATAAAAGAAAACATACTCCTAAAGTAAAATATAAATAATGTCAAAGAATGAAACATTGTAATGACATAACATGATATATTTCATAGCGAACAAAGAAACACAATAATGAATGTTCTGAAGCAAATGGCTCTATTTCATTGTATCCATCCTCTAGCCAACAAAGGTGCTAATTCTGACACAACATACATAAGGAAAAATAAATTCTTTTTCATCCTGTGAAAAGAGTAGCACAAATTTCATGATAAACATTGGCTTAAACTGTTTTTTTTTTTTTTTCAAATATACCTAATCGAAATCCTACCGACGACGGGGTTTGAACCTACATCTTCAACCTTTATGCAGCTAATGTGCTAACCATTACACCATGGTGGTTATGTTTTCACTTGCCTAGCCTGGCAGATTTTCATACTAAATCTAATAGCGGAAACCTCTTGTGCAAAAAGCAAACATTCTAAGTACTGTGAGAGACGTTGCCAGAAGGTCTCTTACTTCTGACAAAGAACACACGTAAAGATTCTAGATATGGAATTTATTCAGAGAATTTCATGAAAACATGAAACGCGTGTGTGTAGTCTGAAGGACGGAAGCATAAAGACACGCAAACAAAAAAAAAGAACTATTCGCAATACAAATTTATAGAACGAAATATGAAAACCGACCAACAGCCAGTAACAACAAAGAAGGCTGATCCTTACAGTACTTACTACGTGATTTTTATAGCATTTAAATACAGATCAGCATTTGCTTAATGATGTTAACCTTCATAGGTGATGCACTATAATGATTGACAGTAATCTTTAAAATCTAAATGAGTTTTTCTCTCCCATAATAAAGAACATCACACACGGCAGCTATAATATAGGCAGCCAGCTCTCTCGTCGCCATTCACTTTCACGCAATGCGGGGGTCAAACAAAATGGCGAATCAATCAGTGACCGGCCATTCTGCTTTGTATATTATAGCTCCGTCGGGCTTAATACGAGTATTCGTTTTATTTACCACCTGCCAAAAACATACCTGAATAAATCGTGCAGAAAAATATTTCAAAAACCGTTTAAATTTTGTGATTGTGTTTGTAAGAATCGACACTATTTACGACCGCTTTGAGATTGGATATGGTTTGTAAGATTGCAGACATCGCAGTAAACTTTTATAGGTTAAGTATTCATTATTGTAGTGCAGAGACGAGGGTAAAGGTGATGTGTTTACAACAAGACCTTTAGTTACACTGATTACGATTGTCTTTTTCCTGCTTTTAAAACTGAGTTTAAGAAGTCATGCTAATATACAACGTGTTAGCAATAAAAACCTCTCGGGTCAGCCCATGAAACTAAACAAGTTTTGTTCTACAACTTTTCAAAATTCGGATATTTTTTTAACTTTCGTATTATGGCCGCACACGCTCGGTTTTCTGATTAGGTTTCCTGATCAGGAATTCATATTCAGAATTCCGCGTGACTATAGCGCAAACATCTGTTTTTTTGTATCCCCAACGCACGGAACGATTTCCGAAACGAACGTCAGGTTTTTTTCCTTTCGGAAATAGTAAGAACGCGTGCGCCTTATTGAACATTTTGTATGTAAGCGGAGCATTCAGGTTTCCGAATCTGAATTCCTGATCAGGAAACCTAATCAGGAAACCGAGCGTGTGCGTCCAGCCTTAATTGACTCGACCAGCTGATAGTTTGTATATAAGTTACATAAATATATATATTTTTCAAATTTTAAAAAGCTGTTGTTTTGAAGGTGTTTAGTTTCATGGGCTGACCCGAAAGGTTTTTATACTATATTGCTAACACGTTGTATAACTAAATATTTTAACCTAGTTTTTTTCATATATTTTTAAATTTTGATACTGCAGGATCAGTCGGGTTCATAAGGTGGAGTCATATCAAGTATTAACCCTATCTCTCAATTTTTATCCTTGTGGATACAGTCCCGTACAATAGCCTCCGTGGCTGAGTGGTCGAGATTTCGACGCCCATTACGGAGGTTCCGGGTTTGATTCCCGGTGGGGACTCTGTCAACCAAAAATATATTTGTGAGACTTTCCCCAGTTTGGTTAGGACATTGCAGGCTGAATCACCTGATTGTCTGAAAAGAAAGATGATTCCGTGCCTCGGAAGGCACGTTAAGCCGTTGGTCCTGGAGCCAAGTCAGTGGCCTTTGGCGGCTCTGTAACACTGACACCAGGGTTTGAAAGGTCGGTTGTCGACCTTACAACTCATACGATGATGATGATGATGATGATGATGGCTTCATCAAAAGAAAATACTTTCAGAAAAAAAGTTGTTGACTGAAAATCAGTGTTGGAAGTTTTTTACTTGCAACGTTCATGCTGAGGCAGCACCTTTTCACATCGCACTGCATGTTGCTTTGCGCAAATGTAAATTGTTTTGTTTTGTGCAAATTATACTTATGTTATTATTTTGTATCTTAGTAGCAAGCATTAAGATCTGAATAAATGTATTTTCTTTCTTTCTTTCTTTAAAAATAGTTATTTCAAAGTATAGTTGCACGTTATATGGCTTGTGTACTGTACCTATCTGAAATAAATTAAAATAAATTAATGCGACCTTCGGCATAATATTTAGGGCCGTTAATTATGTGGTAAGTGTGTAAACATTTTCTTATAGGAAGATGTCGCTTTTAATTGGTGGTATATTATTATGACCTTGCTATTGAAATAATTATTGTTATTGGGTAATTTTGTGATGTTTTTGTAAGACTTCCTGTTTAGCATTGGAATAGTTTAAGAATACGGTTACAATTAACACAAAAGTCATAATTCATAATCTACGAGTATTCTTTTGGATTGGAAGAGATAGAGCGTCGGTGGCTTAGTGGCTAGGGCCACTGCCTTCTATCCGGGAGGCGCAGGTTCAAACCCCACCACGTACCAGTTTTTTTTTTAATTTTATTCGTCATATAGGTTTATTCGACGTTCTTACATCGTGAGGAAACTTGTACTATCTTGCATGGAAATTCAAAGGTTGCGTGTTAAGTCGACCAGCCCACACCAGCCTTCCTAGTCTGAAAGAAGAAGAAGAAAATTATATTTGTGGTTATGGGTAAATTAAAGATGGGATATAAAATTATTAACTTTTATCGCCTTAATCTGATGATATGGGTTACGGAGTATCACATCTTCTTAAAACAGATAAAACATAATCCACAGACAATACAAACTGAACTTACCAGTAATTGGAATGTTTACGGAAACGAAGTGTGTCGTAGAAGGTCACGGCGAGAAATGCTGGTATACAAAAGTTAAATCGACAAAATAGGTCGCTTGACGCCCACAAGCCAATTCATAAGAGCTTTTTGTATTGAGGAAAACGGCAAAATAAACTTTATAATATAGGTATAGGTACGTAACTAGACATATTTAGTGCCTTACAAAATTCAACAATGGTTTCAAAAGAACAATAAAATTGTTATGTAGGTACTGTATTCTATCAAAGGAGGGGCTACCTGGCTGCACACTAGCGCCATTTCAATAAAAAATCATAACTTTGAGAAAACAAAATATATCAAAAATCCGGTCGGTTATATTGTTCTAAAGGTCGTTTAGTATTTTTAGAACTGATTAATTTATAAAAATGTTTTTAATTGTAGTTACAGATAGCGAATGTGCTAAAAACAGCCGTTATTTGCACTTATGCTATCTGTTACTACAACTAAACACATTTTATTTTTTACAAGGGTACGCTCACTGTCACTGTGGAGCATAAAGGCCACCCATCTCTACCGCTACTTTTTGCCTATATTTCTGTTGTGTATTTCTTTTGCGCTATAAATTATCTATATACTATCCTATTCTATTCTAAGAACGGCCAGAAGAAACTGCACAGGACAAACTTCGATGCTTTAAAAAAAATGAAATAATGAAATGACTAGAATAAATATCTCCTAATATTCCCTGTGCCGTGCTGGAGCACCCAGACACCAAGCCTCCTTGACATTTGAATAGTCATCTAACACTCAGAGAAACAAAAGACAATAGTCATCTAACCCTCAGAGGAACAGAAGACAATAGTCATATAACCCTCAGAGAAACAAAAGACAATAGTCATCTAACCCTCAGAGAAACAAAAGACAATAGTCATCTAACCCTCAGAGGAACAGAAGACAATCGCTTCGCTCCAGGCGACGCGCGTCAGAAATCTTTGATATAACCTATAGTAGCGTCTGTTTTACAAAAATCACAAACCTTTGGTGAAAAGGTAACAAAAGAAAACGAAAATATTAAATTAAGGGGCTCCCCCACGCCAATGACCTTGACGCTAGCGCCTCTTCGGCCGTTCTTAGAATAGAATAGGATAGTATATAGATAATTTATAGCGCAAAAGAAATACACAACAGAAATATAGACAAAAAGTAGCGGTAGAGATGGGTGGCCTTTATGCTCCACAGTGACAGTGAGCGTATCCTTGTAGAAAATAAAATATTTATTTACTAGCGGTCTACGGCTACGCTCGCGTTGGGTATGATTTTCCGGTGGGAATGAGACTTTCTCCCGTAAAAAGTATTCTATGTGTTTATCCGGGTACAAACTATCGCTATTCTAAATTTCATTCCAATCCGTTCAGTAGTTTTTGCGTGAACGAGTAACAAACATCCATCCATACAGCCATACTTACGAGTACAAACTTTCGCGTTTATAATACTAGCACAGAATTAATATAGTACCAGAACGGCCACTCACCTCCTCCCGCCAATCGGCGTTACCTCGTCCCGCTCCGCAGTTTGACATTCGAGGGGGCGAGCGAGGGGGTACTGGATTAAAGGCCGTGCAACGCTTACGCGTGGATCTATGCTTGTAGTGAACGTGTGTCAACCGTGGTCAAACTATTGTTTGCCATTTGATGGCTCCGTCTCTTTAAAATTTGCTGATAGAAGTTCATATAAAAAGCACATCAACTTTTTCCTCAATTTTCCATTTTATCGTGTGACTCTTTCAATTCCTTTTTTCCTAATTAAAAATCAGTTCAGTCGTTCTTAAGTGATGTCCCTGCTTACTAATGAGAAATGCCGCATTACTAACAATATACATAGAATTCAACAGTCACGCTTATATTTCTCATGGAGTGAGCAGAGTTTTAAGTGACAGTCAAGCCAGATTTTTACGCTTAAGTGATAAGCGGTCTTATTGACGCATTATAAGGAGCAGGTGTGGCATTTCTCAATATCGACTTTGATCCTACCTCGCTTAAATGTTACATTAGCATCTAGATGTGATATTGCATGAGTGAATAATAAATCTCAAAACATCAGAAAAAATTGAGTGCTTCTGACGAATAAATAAAAAAGTCAGGAAAAGATGAGTTTTTAAGCAGCTAAATTAGTAAAACAGAATATATTTGCTACTTGTACTCCGTATAAATAAATATAATAATTTTATTATATCACTGTAAAATGAAAATAAATTGGAAAACCTGTGCTTAATAACAAAATTGTGATTGTATTTCAATCTGTGTAAAAAAAAAAATACATATTTTTTTTTATGATCACGGTGACGACGACGCAACATTTCTTTCTTTATTTTACCTTATATTTTCTTTGGGCCCAGATTTGTTTCTCTGTTAATGATAATCAAGCTGCTTCTACAACTTATTGTTGGTCTCAGCCAGTAATCGAATATGGCCGCTTGATACGGAAAATCTTCCGTAGGAGCAACTTGACTTAAAGCAAATACGAGTAAGTAGATCAACGAAACGGAAACTCCGAGGCAAGGCCGTCTTTGTCAATAATCCAGTTTGTCGATAATTTTGCTATTACGAAAGTTAAGCAAAGTCACTTTTTGATGGGAGAGCACTTTGAGACAAGAGACCTCCCCCCCACCTATCAATAAAAGAGTCCGTTCGATAAATAAATAAATAAATATTTAGGTAATATGCAAAACACTTGCAAACATTTTAAATATTATTAGTTTATATTATAAGGAAATACATCAAATTGTATTTTTTTTTAATTGTTTCGTGGACGTGCCCATGTTTTCATGAGAGAGGAGTATAGGAGTGTACGATCACTAATTATGACGATGACATTATTTTTTAAGATAAAACCTTCCTTAAAAAAGTTTTCATTACAACAAAAAAAATCAAACCACAATACCAGTATGGGAGATGTTATAAAACACACTGACAATCACAAATCATAAATCAATATCTCCAATACCGGGAATCGACCCCGGAATCTTTGCGTAAAACGCATATGCACCTCCAACTAAGTTAAAAGCAAGTATTTATGAATAAATTGTATGTTTTGTTACTGACCCCTATTTTCTTTTCCAGGAAATCGCCCTCTTCGGCGAGTTCTCCATCAGAGAGACCATGATCTACTTCGGCTGGATAGCTGGCATGACAACAGCTGAAGTGGATGAGAGAGCAGAGTTCCTCATCCAACTGCTAATGCTGCCCAATCATACTAGGTAAGAGTAACAGCCTCCGTGGCCGAGTGGTCGAGATTTTGACGCCCATTACGGAGGTTACGGGTTCGATTCCCGGTGGGAACACTATAAAGCAAAAATCTCTTTGTGAGACTTTCCCCAGTTTGGTTAGGACAATGCAGGCTGAATCACCTGATTGTCTGAAAAGAAAGATGATTCTGTGCTTCAGAATGCACGTAAAGCCGTTGGTCCCGGCTACTATCTAGTCGTTACGAGCCAAATCAGTGGCTTTTGGCGGCTCTATAACACTCACACCAGGGTTTGTGAGAGCTCGGTTGTCGATCTTACAACCCACACGATGATGATGATGAAGAGTTAAGAGTACCTTTAGATTAGCGGGTCTAATTTATAGCTTGTATTTTACTTGCCGTGGTATTGAGTGTGGGTCAAATCTTGCAACTGAATTTTAAACTACTTCCTCTCAACTTTCGAAAATTTGCATGCTTGTTCAGATCTGTTGACAATACACTAAAATGATAAAAATGTACTGATGGTGCAGCCACGATTGTCTTCTCATGAGGGAACTCCTCAATGATTAGTAGCACGGACTCCGCGCTCGCCATATTAATAGTGATTAGGTCCGTAAGGCGCCCATTACACGGTCAATCCATATCATGATCTGGATCAAGGTCACGGATCGCAATAGATTGATATACTTGATCTGCTTGGTTGTACAACACGTTAAGCCCGTCACAGACGAAGAATGGCAGACAGAGAATGGCGACGAGAGAGCTGGCTGCCTCGTGCTATAATATATATTATAGCTCCCGTGTGTGATGCCCACGGAGACAAATACAAAGAGGAGGTGCCACAAGCAACTTAGTCCCGTCTCATAGCGGACTAAGTACTCTTACTACTAGCTATTAACCACCAGGCGTCGCTTCTGTCAGTGTTACTTTGGATTTTATGGATACGACACGAATATGACTTGGTTTGATTACAACCATTTTAATTGAAATTAGTGACGGAAAAATTATGTGCTGTATTGTATCGTGCAACAGTACGAGTAATACAACTATTTCTAGCGAAAAAAAGACATAACTCCACTCGTATGTATTTTTTAATGCAATTTTTAATGCTCGTAATTTATTCCTTCGAGAAAGTTCGGCGGTAGCAACGCCATCTATCGCCAAGTAGAATAACTTCTTGACTGTAGAAGGTTATATGACCTGTTTCATTCATGCTCATTCATTCATGTATTTTGTATAGTAAGCTCTGGGTGGCCAGATATGGAATCTAAAAAAATATATTTGTATAAAATATTTATTTTTGTAGCATATAATTAAATAATACAGATAATATTGATGAACTTACTCAATATTTATAATTGAATACATGAGATCAAAATATCACATTTTGGGCAAGGATGTTTCCTTATCTTGGTATAAGTGATGATGTTAAAGGACTTACGTGAAATCCCGTGTCAAAATTGAACAGATCTTTTTATGTCTTATAGTTTCAGAGTTACCCATTACTGACCCATCTAAATGGGCCATTCTGTATGCTCATATAAGGTAATCCTACAATAAAAACGACTACATAATACAAAAAAGAAGAGAGAGATCAATTTTTAAAAAATGGTCCGAATTTTTTATTTTTTCACTTGCCTGGCAACATTATACAGCGTAACGAACTAACGAACAGAACCATCTTGTGTGTAATAGCAAAATTAGGTACGGTTCATTAGTGTCTAGCTGCAAAGCTAGTTTTGCTATTGACCGCTAGATGGTTAGCAGAACTTCATCTTCCCGCACCCCCTCCCAATGGCGACCTCCGCCATCCCCCGCTATCATATAGAAAACGTCTTAGGGCAGCTCCTCTTTGTATTTGTCTCCGTGGTGATGCCCTATACACATTCAATCTGGATCGAGATCACTGATCGCGATCTGAATTGAGCGTGTAATAGGCGCCTTAGGGAAAAAACTTTGCATAAATGTTGGTTTTCTGTAGCTAAACATAATATTTATCATGAACTGCAGTCAGAATTATTTCATAAAAGAACTCCTCAATGATTAGAAGCACAAACCCAAGACTTTTAATTCAGAGTAGTCTGCTAGGTACTTTTTATTCCTTAAAACTTTAGTCCTTCGCAAAAAAAGGGCTGCGTTCATAAAAAATCAAACACCCGAACGTTACGTAACGTTCTTTTAAGTAAATTTTCCAACGCACGTCGAGATACGCGCTGAAAAATTTATGAGAGCTGTAGTAACCCCTAATAAATTTCGCTGGTGGATTTACGGCACAGACTTTGAACTAGACAGGCTTCGAGAAGGAAGTCAAATAAAAAATAAATAAATAGGCGATTCGAAAAGAACTGCATCTGTGCAATAAAATACGGCAAAAACTTTTTTGTGATCGGAAGGTTTGTGAAAATCCTTTCACAGGTAAATCAGCAGCTTTTTTATAAGTAAGGTCGACCAATAAATTAGTTTATCACCCTAAGGTTGAATGTCAGTTGCAAATTATAGAACAACAAAGATTATTTTCGTTTGCAGAACGATCTGTCAGATACCGAGTATAAACGTTATTGAAATTTTGGATAACTAGGAAATTTAATGAAAAATTGTAAACCACTTTCTTGGTCGACCTTACATGAGTTTATTTTACTATGAAGATAATTATAAAAATCAAAATAATGAGAGTATTTATGTTTTACAGTTGGGATGAGTGTAGGGTTGAATCTGAAACACACAGAGTTATTTTCGTTTACAAAGACACTACAACCGTCTATATCATCTATCAGTCTATGGCGGCCAGCCTGACCTGACCGATATAAACAACGACCAGGTTACTCCATCGACCAGATTGATTGATTGATTGATTGATCGACCGGCATGATGACGCGTATATGTAACCTGAAAAGTCAATTTGGTCACTTATTCATAATAATTTTATTGTTTTATTAACAATGCAGAGCGTTGGCGGTCAGCTAGGCCTTTTTCCTACCCAAAAGGCAGTGGTTTGATAGCTCATATACCAATATCGTATAAAATATATCGTATATGAGAGCGCCGTGCCGTGTGGTGACGGCAGAGTAGAATACATTTGTCACCAACCCCTACTCTTCCCGTGGGTGTCGTAAGAGGCGACTTAGAGACTACACATTGAACAGGGAACGGGCAGCAGCGCTCTCTGATACAGTAACCTTTTAATCTGCGATCTCCAACCCGCCTACCAAGCGTGGAGACTATGGCAAAACCCTCCACTTAAGTGGAGGAGGCTCATAGACCAGCAGTGGACTGTAACGGGCCGTTGATGTTTGTTTGATATGAGAGCGTCGGTGGTCTAGTGGCTGGGGCCACTGCCTCCTGTCCGGGGTTCGTTCCCCACTACGTACCTATGTGTTTTCGAATTTCAAATTCATAAATGTACGTTATTCGACGCTCTTACGGTGAATGAAAACATCGTGATGAAACCTGCACACTCCTGCGAAGAAATCCAAAGGTTGTGTATGAAATCGACTAATCCGTACTGGGCCAGCGCGGTCAACTAAGGCCTAATCGCCCTAAACAGAGTAAGCTCGAGCCCCTCGATGGGGACGTATATGAGCTGTTGATGATACCAATATGTTTTCGAATTCATATACCTACGTTCATTCGACTCTCTTACGGTGAATGAAAATTTAGAGAAAAGTGCACGCGTTTTTCCAACTCATGCCTGAACCTGCGAAGAAATTCAAAGGTTGTGAGTAAAGTCAACTTAGATAACACAAAAATACGATTTGACCTGACATGCGGTATCTTTTCGTATTTTTTTAAGACAGTATCAAAGTCTGAAATTCTGCTCACCCCTTAAGGATTGAGAGGGTGATTTTATGTATCAAAGTCGTTTTTTTTAACATTTCCTTTGTTACTATCATTCATCTTCAAGGGCTTACAAAAACCACAAGATTTACTTTCAAATGGTTTGGAATGAGATTGATTTGTTTACATTTTTCATATGTTCTTTCTTTCATGATAGAAGCTGATAATGATAATGTCATTCTTCGTCAAAGTTGCGCGTTGTCATTGTGCGCATAAATCTTTGTGTCGTGTCAATAACGTGAGAGGTTGTAATGAACGTATGATACTCGAATGAAGCCAAAAATATGTTTTACATTGACGACACGAGCTCTGCTTATGAGGTGTATTTTTTTTATCTATCAATCACACTCACATCCTTTGAAGCAAAACTTTGGTTGCAACTCTACGCTATTAAGGCGTGACGTTGGATCCACCACATTTAATTAAAATTTTACTCGCCCATCTGTACTAACATAGCTATTAAGAAAACTGTTACTTACATTTTTATGGACTCTGGTCTGATAATAAACTTATATTATTATTATTATTAAAACACTCACATCCTTTAAATTTCTCCTTTGGGTTACCTCATGAAATTCTTTCTTCACCGTCGTCGAATAAACGTAATACATAATGATTTCGAAATTTAAAATGACATTACTTGCACGTAGTATGGTGGTGGCGAGGTAGTGATTTTTGAAAGAGTATACGGAATTCAGGTCATCAGTCCACCTGGCAGGGGGGCGTCCCACACTACGTTTCCCGAGACGCGGTCTCCATTCGAGAACCCGTCTGCTCCAACGCTCATCGGTTCTGCGACAGACGTGGCCAGCCCACTGCCACTTCAGCTTGCTACATTTCTGGACAATATCCACCACCTTGGAGAAGGTCGCTGGTGGTGGCTGGATGAGGAAAGCGGGTGATTGTGCGCTTTGGCGTACCCTTGGGGATGCCTACGTCCAGCAGTGGACTGCAATAGGCTGATTGATTGATTGATTGATACGGAATTCGTTCTAAGCAAGCAAGTTGAAGTGGCAATTAGCAGGCCATATATAGATAGCTCGACGCACCGATGGGGAAGAAAGGTTCTTGAATGGCGATCACGGGCTGGAAGGCGTAGTGTTGGACTCCCACAAAGTGGACAGATAACTTGGTAAAGTCGCCAATGGATGCAAGTAGCGCAGGACCGTTCACGTGTAAACCTATGGGGGAGGTCTGTGTTCAACAGTGGACTTCTCTTGGCTGAGATGATTATGATGATGGTGACTTCTTTTGAGGCTATACAGTTCTTTTTATATCTTATCTATTTTTATACTTCTAGTTTTAATAATGATGACATTGCCCACAGACAAGTAAAGAATCTGTCCGGTGGTCAAATGCGTCGAGTCTCCCTGGCTGCTGCTCTGCTCCATGAACCTGAACTGCTGATCCTGGATGAACCCACAGTCGGAGTGGACCCCGTGTTGAGACAAGGGTATGTATTTAACAGTTCTTCTAGAAAATATTTTAGTGGAAAGAAATGAAAGAGAAAGCTGTAATTATCAGCGAAATGTATAGAAAAGTTGAATAGGTAGATGTACTTTGGTATATTATTCATTTTTTTATTGAAATAAAGTTTACAAGCATAACAGCTAATGCCAAAGCGCTAATAAACTTAAAAGTAAAAAACATTAATAAAAAATCAAAAAATCAAAATTGGCCCTCACAGAAACTTAAGAATAAGTTACGCAACTTAAACATTTTGTCGGCAAATAAATCACTATCTGGTACTTCAGTAAGGAAATTGTTGAAGAGCAACCGCGCGTGGACAAGTGGCGTGTGACCGTGCGCCACTTGTCCTCCTCAACCAACAACCGATGGCTGCGACCTCGCATATACCTTTATCCTATAAACTTATTTTCTTTTGTTGTAAATTACCTATTTTTTTAATTGGAAAAATTGCAATGTAGCAATTAAATATAAAAGAAGGAAATAGATGCAAAAGACAGCGATTTGATTTTGGACGAGAGTATTCCGTGGTAAATTCTTATTACTTTAGTAATTGGTCGGCTCGACTTTCAAGTCCTAAAAGAAGCCAGTTAAATTGTTTTATCTAGCATGAAGATGATTAATGAATAAATAAATAAACAAATATAAGGGGGTAAACCTCACACAGGGCCATTAAATGGCAGGGCAATTTGCTTAGTTAGGGATATTTTTTTTATCTCTAATTAAGCAAAAGTTATACTATGGGTATCAGACAGCTGATATACACTACTTAAATAGATTAATACATATTTATATAGATAAACAACAACCAGACACAAAGCAAACACGAATATTTGGCTTGGGCAGGATTCGAACCCGCAACCCCGTGATTTGCAGGCAGGCATACTACCAACTAGGTTACAGGGCCGTCGAATGTAATTTTTTTTTCCTGGCTACTACGAAACTGTCCTTCATACGTGGGTTCTCCACGTAATAAAATTACACTGGCCCATGTATGATACTTTGATCCCTAGGGAATAACCCATAACTTCGTTCAGGGGTCAAGACTTTGACCTTGAGCGATCAATATTACATTATCATATATGATTGAAGCATGACAATATCCCAAAGGAGCTCGATTATTATTCAGAAAGCCATTGACTTGTGTGAGTACCAAGATTATGGTACGCTGGACAAGTACTTATCAGATACTATTGGAAGAATATATCGCACTTTTAAGTCGTAATATATCTTGACTAAACTGACGAGTGTGAATCGTGAAAAACCTTTTTGTGGCATACACTTGGTTTTGTCTTTGTTCTTTTTCAAATATATTTGAAATTATTTTGAAAAATTTACTGAAAAAATATTTGTCTTAAAAGATATTCTGTAAGGTGATAAAAGCCAGCTCGAATAACTTCTTATAAGCCACCAACTGGCTTTGTGCTATCAAAAGCACAGAAACAACTCAGTTCACAATTATATTTCTAGCGGTCTCATGCAAGATCGTTTACTGGCCATAACTTTTTGAAATATGATTATTTTATCTTCTGACAACTTAATTAGGTCTTTATTAGGTTTCCTAATTTGGTCTCATGAAACGCTCTTAGTAGATAACTTCTTCGTAAGTAGAAGGTGTTTTAAAATAAAATATCACGATCGTATTCAAGTTACAATACAAACAGTGGCAGCTCCAGTAAATTGAACGACACAGATGTTTAATATCTTTGGTTGAGCTTATAAAGGGATCTGACTTCATTGCGTCTATTGATGCGAATTTTTTTGTGAAGTTCAATCGAAAATTAATATGCAAAAAATTCGGATATGTTCATCGGAGCGCGCTGTTTTCTCTATAGAAAGTTGGTAGGTGTAAAATTTGAGATGGTTTTTATGTTTTGAATGCTTTATCTGTAAAGAATACCTTTTTAGGAGAAAAAAATATTCGTTAAAAATAAATAATATAATTCGTATTCGTATTCGTTAATATATAATATATATTATTTATATATTTTGGCAACAGATAGCAAAAAATATGATATACATAACACTGAAATCATATATGTAGATTAAAACACTGTGTTTTATTTATACGCAATATTAATATAGTGAATTAATCTATCAAACAAAAACAATGTAAGAACATTTTGTATTTTCTTCACATGACAACTGCTACGACGCGTAGCCGATGACGTAGCAATATGCTACGAAATGAAATGAATAGTTTATTATCTTTTGGATGTTACATCTCTTAGTTTCGTCATTACATTTTGTTGAGTGAGTTCTATACACGATGTGCGGATCTGTGGAGAAGAACTCACCTAAGAAACTCCACATGCGTCGCAACTTTTGCGTTTCTTTTTTTGTCAAATAATAATATATAGGTAGTCATTTACAAAACTCATGCATGTTGAAGTAGCCTCTATTCAAAAGAAATCTATTCCCATGGATATCTGTTCTCTAAGCAGATATTCTATAATAAGCTTTTTTATAAAATTTTTGCCTAACAATAGCTTTAAACTTATCTAAAGGATTTTTTTTAAATCAGTTATTGTAAATGCGTATACAATTGCCTTTATAAAAATGTGTTATTCTACACAGTCAGCTAACATAAGCAGTCAACTTATCCTTATTTCTAGTATTAAAATTAAGTTTATCACCGTTCTGTTAAAAGTTATTGATATTTATCTTTACATACACAAAGTTGTTATAGATATATTGAGACACTAATGTCAGAATGTTGATTTCTTTGAACTTTTCCCTCAGTGACACTCTAGGCCTTAATTTATAAATTGCACGAACAGCCCGTTTCTGCAGCGTAAAAATACCATTTGCATTTGCGAAAATTTTGTGAAACGTTTTGAGTTTCTTCTTTTATATAACGCAAAAATATATACGTGATTAGATTATCATCTAGCTTTTTGCGTATTTTTATAAATTGACTAATGACCGTGTACAGCACAAATAATAATTTTCTAAATCAAACATGAAGTTTATCGCGCCTCCGATAACTAATATTGTAAACGCGAAAGTTTGTAAGTATGGATGTATGGATGGATGCTTGTTACTCTTTCACGCAAAAACTACTAAATGGATTGGAATGAAATTTGGAATAGAGATAGTTTGTACCCTGGATTAACACATAGAATATTTTTGACGGGAAAAAGTGTTATTCCCACGGAAAAATCTTAACGCGAGCACAGCCGGGGGCAGACCGCTGCTGGTAGCTTTTAATAATTAAAATAAATGTAAAATTTTATTAATTAATTTAACATTTGTATTCGTTTGTTTCAGCATCTGGGACCATCTAGTGGACATCACGAAGGGAGGTCGCACCACGGTCATCATCACAACCCACTACATAGATGAAACTAAACAAGCTAACATTGTAAGTGCACTTATCATCAACAGCTCATATACGTCCCCACCGAGGGGCTCGAGTCGAGCCTACCCCGAATTAAGGTGATTAGGCCTTAGTCGACCACGCTGGCCCAGTGCGGGTTGGTCGACTTCACACACAACCTTTGAATTTCCTCGCAGGAGTGTGCAGGTTTCATCACCGTAAGAGCGTCGAATAAACGTACATATGAATTCGAAATTCGAAAACTCATAGGTACGTGGTAGGGATCGAACCCGCGTCTCCCAGACGGGAGGCAGTGGCCCTAGCCACTAGCTAGACCACCAACTATTTATGTATACCTTAAAAAAATAAAAATAAAAAAATAGTTATAAAACTTTTAAACGAAAATCCGGTACAAGTTTGCGTAACGAAACCGGCTCTCATCACATCACCGAGTGCTCTCCAAACTTTTAATAACGTCATTTGTTGAGGTTTTAATGGTTCCGCAGTCAAACGGTCATTGCGGGGCGGGTATTGTGACAATATGTCGTCGTTGTACGTTCGATATTAAAATCGTTGTACATTGTTGTATTTTCGAACTGATCAAATTTTAAACTAATCCGGCGAGCTTGGAATACGGAAACATTGGAAACCTACGAGTCTGGAATCCGGTAAGTTATAGGACTCCGGTGAGTTAGAAATTCGGAGAAGCAGGTCAAAAAACAATTTGAAATTTAACAAATGAACCTTTTAGAAACATTTGATTCCAGTTTTGAACCCATATGTAAATTTGGGTGATAATGATGATAATGTTTTGGATGAAGACACCAAAAAAATAATAACGGAAAATAATGTCGGTACTTTTTCTCTCCACTGTGAGATAATTTTCTTTTCTGTTATCATTGTGACCGTTAATAACTTAGATTTTTATCAATATTTTGATTTTGAAAATAAAATAGACGTAGAGAAAAAAAATATAAAAAAAAATAACAAAGAAAAGCTTTCAGTTTTAATACGAGTAACCTATATAGCCGGTAAATGCGGGACTGTAGAGCCGTCAATTTAATTTGTGACATGCACTTACCAGTAAAAATTGAGTTATTCTGTTTTTCATCCAAACTATCGGAAAGGACACGAGTTTTGGATTATTATTAAAAATAAGGACCAGTAAAAAAATAAATAAATAAAAAATTAAATTAAATTATTAATTTAAATTTACTTTAAAGTTTTAAATTTACTTAGTAAAGCTTAATACGTTAATATACTCACCGGCACATCTAAAGAGTGGGCACTCTTGTATTTCGGGTTAATTTTAAATTACGCTTATTATTATACATTACAATTTAATTATTGATAATTTTACGATAAATTAAACACACTTAAATAAACATTAAATTAACTACTTTTTAACTAACATCAGCTGTATCTAATAGAAATATCACTATCAATAAATCACGAGTATTCCCTG
Source organism: Carpatolechia fugitivella (assembly GCA_951230895.1). Classification (NCBI taxonomy): domain Eukaryota; kingdom Metazoa; phylum Arthropoda; class Insecta; order Lepidoptera; family Gelechiidae; genus Carpatolechia; species Carpatolechia fugitivella. The sequence goes on along the minus strand of OX579667.1, from coordinate 4,315,744 downwards.
AAATGAAGGGTGGGCGGTTAGATGTGCCGGTGAGTGTATATTCTTATTATCTTTATTATTTTAAATAATTAAATAATTAAATTGTAAAATTGTTGTATCGTGTTGGCAGGGAAAAGCCCAATCAACCCTTACATTTTGTAAATGAATGCTTTGATTTTCGTTTCTCAGATTGGTTTGATGCGTGGAGGACGTTTTCTTGCTGAGGAGTCTCCAACGGAGCTGATCAGACGCTACCAAGCCGAGAGTCTTGAAGACGTGTTCCTGAAACTGTCCGTTCTACAGAACATGGGCAAGAGAAGACGGTCCAGCATCCTGGCTGACCTGATGGAGAAGGTGGAGCTACCGTCAATTCCTGTAAGTATTATTTGAGGGCTTAAGATGAGCTGTATATTTTGTATTGGAAGATCTGCATTTCATTGTGCAATACTCTTGCCTGCAAAGCTCGAGATTGTGGGTTTGGACCCTGCTCAGGGAAAAGTACCTAATTGTGTAATATGTGTATATTACAATGCGTTCTTGTTTCCTTAAAATGTCCACATCGTAAAATTCATGTTTTCGCCAATAACAAAATGCCATAATGCATTTAAACTCTAGGTAGTGATGCAACCATGCATATTAAAAAATAAACCTGTGTCTTCTATATTTATTTTTGATCTTTAACGGTCTACGGACGCTTGTATTAGATTGGTATTAATTAAGGATTACATACGAAAACTATTACACCGAATCATTGATTTTTTTTCCAGGACCCAACAGCAATAGACTTAGCCGAAGCAGAAATTGGTGAAATTTCTGGAGAGTTCGGAGACAACGTGTCGATGTCAAGCAAGGGTCGAGTGGTGGTCACCCCCGAGCTGAAGGCACCAGTGGAAGCCTTGCCTCCCGAAGAGGCACCTCCTGGCAGCTGCCTCGAGAGGATAAAGCCGATGAAGTGGCATCACATGAAGGCGCTGGTGTGGAAGAACTTCTTCAGTTTGTTCAGGAATTTCAGGTGAGTTTTTTTTCAGGAGGGTTTTATGACTTTGAAATGCTTTGACTTTGGTTAATTCTAGGGTTTTCTTTCTTTACGGAGGTTGCTGTCCTGACATGAATCCCACTGTTGAACAAAAAATCTCTTAGTGGGTAAGACTTTTCCTGTTTAGTTAAGACATTGCAGGTTGAAGCACCTAATAGGGGATCGGACTACTTTTTTTATTTTATAAATCCAAACTTTTTAGTTTCTGCTATCGAACACTAAAATAATTTTTGCTCTATCTAATTGACTGAGTTATAAAGGTTTGAAATTCAAGATTAGATAGAGAGGCACATACCCACTTGTGACGTCATTTGTTAGTAACGCCATTTATAATCTCCAAACAAAAAATCGTTTTTGAAAGAGACAACAATATTGAAACTTTAAAAAATCACTGTAAATTCGTTTTTTAACCGATTCTGTTTTTTTCTTCGCGTATCGTCTGTTACTAATGTATATTTTAAAAATAATTCATAAAACATGGTAAATTTAGGAACAGGCCGATCCCCTATTGTCCGAAAAGAAATATGATCTTACCTTAAGTGGCGACGCGACTCTGAAATTTGCTGCAACTAAATAATGCGTAAACATAAATATGACACACACATATCACATTATAGAACACACACACACACACACACACAGTGGTGTCGATTTCCGCAGCGAAACTAAATTTAAATTTTATCTTAGTCTTGTCACTTTCTGACCCACGACGAACCGACCCACGATGAAAAAGGACACTAGTGTCATTATTACAGCTAAATAAAATGAAACTCCGTGTGTGAAATACTTTGATTTAAGGTAGTAACCAATTTAATCAGTTTAAAAGTGTGAGTTATTGTTTAAAGTTCAATTATCAAATTAAATTATCTTCATGCCTATGAATAATTTATTATATCCGCATTCAAGAATGTATTTAAAATTAGCATACGAGTTTCAATGTGTACGGTATGTGTTAGCGTAGTTAAGTGGCATACCTAGTTACTTGCATATTAACTAGTTAGCAAATGTTGTCTTGTCGGGTAAAGTAACCTTACTTTATGTAACCTTTTAGTTTAATATAATCAATATTATAAACACTAATTCTATACATATTTGAACTTAGAATGAATTTAAAATTGTTTAATCAATGGTATTTCTTTTTCCTAGAAGTAGGCATTATTTTAGCTTGCACAAAAAAAAAACAACATATCCATCTAAGGGCTGGAGCGAACCCTAAATGAGAGTAATCAGAACTTAGTCGATCAAGTCGAGTCGAAAACTTTGATTTTCTTCGAATAATTTTCTTCGAATCACGATATTTTCCTGTAAGTCGAATAAAATATACTACTTATTTGAAAACACATTGATACGTTAGTGGGGGTTTAAACTGGCTTCTCACAGATGGAGGAGGAGGAGGCAACAGCCCTAGCCAATCTACCAAAGCTCTTATATTCGTGTACCTGTGCATATTCTTGAGAGCATCGGTGGTTTAGTGGCTAGGGCCGCTGCCTCCCGTTCGGGAGACGCGGGTTCGATTGGTTCCACGTACCAATGTGTTTTCGAATTTCGAATTCATATGTACGTTTATTCGACGCTCTTACGGTGAAGGAAAACATCGTGATGAAACCTGCACACTTCTGCGAAGAAATTCAAAGGTTGTGTGTGAAGTCGACCAACCTGCACTGGGCTAGCGTGGTCGACTGAGGCCTAATCGCCCTAATTCAAGGTAGGCTCGAGCCCCTCGGTGGGGACGTATATGAGCTGTTGATGATTGATGCACATGGTTGATTAGATTGTAGTTGGCCTATATTATTAACATCATAAAACTTATACGAGATTTGTAGATAAAGTAAATTACGTACTACCCCCAACTGGCAAAACCCATTAAGTTAGGCATTTGTAAAATTTATCACCACTTGGCGATCTGGCAACATTATTGTCATAATGTTTACTCCTGACCACATTAACATTAAAAATAGTTATGACCATACTATTCAAGAACACGTGTGCCAAAAGGCGTTCCTATAGTTCCATTTGTTTTTTTTAAGTACCTACGCCTGCCAACATTTTTTAATACTTTTATGTCATTTGTTTATTGTTTTTTATGAGAAATAAACATGCTGCTGATTCAAATGATCAGCTTTATCACGGATTTCTTATTAAAACTTAGGCTAAGTTTGGTGTAGTTTTTTAGGAATGCTAATAGGACTGTTGGCGTTTGGTTATACTAAATATCCGGAAGTATTATTCAAAACTAAATATAACTAATATTAAGTTGAACTTAATATATATCCATCCAATCAAGTTTCTAATTTAATTTATTTTTTAAATAAATTGATACAGCAGTTTAAGCTCTGTGGGGATTTGTCAGCCAGTCAGTTTTTTTTTTCTTTTAGTATAAAAGAAATATACAGAATATTCCAGCCAGTTTAATTATATTATTCAATTCGAATTTTACCCCCACAAAAACTTGCTAGAATATCAATTTCGCTACAGTCTAAAACCAATACTCTGCAAATTATATTTCGCTCATTAATTCAACAGATTACTTCCCGCCCTTTAATTTGATCTCCGTCATTTCTTTAAGACAATGATCTGCGTCATTTCTTTAAGACAATAGGTACCTACTGGTCCAATATTTTTAAGGCTTGGGTTCATGCCAGCTGTTCAACCGTCATTAATTTAGTTCAAAATTGGTTTTCGCAAAATTATACTCGTATAGATTGTTATATAGGCTGTTAAAGAATAAATTAATTTAATTGAAATGATTTTACAGTAGGTACACGTTTAATTTTAGGCACTTAAATTAGGTATAATTGTTTCAATGATTTATTTAAAGAACTTATAGTTGGCGCGCGATCAGAATGCGGCTCGGATGTATACGAGTATAGGTTTATTATAGGTGCGCACAAGTGGCCTTTTACAGTGATCTCTTTTAGGCAACCTTTGGGGAGAAAATACTTTTATAGAAGAAAAAAAAGAGCAAAAGACAGGATATATTAAAATTAAAAAAAATACTTTGATATACAAAGATCAAAAGTAAAGATTGTTACCACAAGTTTATTTAGATCGCGCGCGGACAGCAAACCAATGAATCCAGGCAAAAAAAAGCAATGCAAAAAAAAGGCAAATGAATCAATGTAGACTTAAATAGTTCGTAAAGTCTTTAAGAAAGAAACGGTTTAAGAGCGCTTAGTTCACTTGAACTTAGTGGGGGATATGTATATGGAACTTACGGGGTGAACGAGAGAAAAATAGTAACAGTAAGTATTCAAGGTCACATTTCATGACCTGTACCAAAATCAAACAAAATATAAAAGTCTTGACTTGAACCCTAAATACTAATTCCACTTCAGTAAGTATTATTTCAATACCTCTAATTTGAGGTCAAAGCTAAGCTCCTTTCTTATTTAAGTCCCCCAAGAGCCTGAGATTGCCCATCTTGGGGCACGGACCTCGGCTTAGAAACTAAGAATTTCTATGTAGATGACCTTGCTTACAAGCTCATTATGTAATGGCACTAGATTTCCTAGAAATACTGGGGACTGGAAGTCGGAATTTGATCTTACTTAAAGGTTTTTAAAAATTAAAACGTTATGTATACCCATGTATACCTGAGGACACAACGCCTGCGATAGAATTCAAAGTTCGTGTGGGGAATTGATTTCTGGACTAGACGTGATTGCCTCAATTTAGGATAGGTTTGCGAGCCATGACGGTCGGGACGTAACTTCTAAGCATATTATAACGTGCTTAGCTCCTACAAGCAAATGTTATTAAAATAAAAACCTCTAGGGTGGTAGATCAGTCCATGAAACAGACTTATTTTCTTTTTTTTCCAGAAGTTAAAAAAAAAACTTTTCGTAGAAAAACTGATCAGCTGATCGAGTCAATATGTGTGGATATTTAAAAAAAATGCGAATTTTAGGAAGTTGTATAACAAAAGTTGTTCTTTTTCACGGGTGGTCAACCTTACCACCCGTGAGGTTCTGTGTTATTTTTCTAACACCATTTATAAAATTAAATAGTTATAATTTTTAGTTCTTTTTTTAAATATTTGGAAAACTGCAGATTAATCATAAAGATCAAAGGTTCACTGGGCTTTTCTGATGAGTCTGATTAAAGTAATTACACTTTTTAAACAAAACCAATTATGGAAATATAACTCATCCTGTGTATCGATTCCAACATAGTTAGTTTGGGTCTGCCGCGCTTAGACTTCTACCTACAAGTTGAGGGGTTAGAAATTCGGTTTCGGAGTCAATTAATTACCTTTGTTATTAGTTTCTTGCCGTGTTCCTTCACACTGACATGCCACACGTGCCCTCCGAGATAGGTATTTGAAAACATGCGTGAGCTTTTCTATTGAATAATGGTTATCAACTTATTTATATATTTTACTTTCGTTTCACCCGCAACGTTGTGCGCTTGGTTTTTTCAACCCTCTTTTTTCTCCTTAAGAGAGAGAATTTCCGAAAATTCATCTCGAGTAATGCCGTTTTTCTCGTTCCTAAAATCGATGACATGCTTCCTAATAACAGATCTTCGTATGTCTTATACTTTCAGACATTCCCATACTGACCAATCTAAATGTTACACTCTGTATAAATAAAATAAATAAATATGTGGGGACATCTCACACACGGCCATCTGATCCCAAACTAAGCAGAGCTTGTACTATGGGTATCAGACGGCTGATACTCATTACATAGATAAATACATACATGACAAACAACAACCAGTATAGTTTTTAAGATAAGGGTTGCTGGAGAGTCCGTCAGGTTCTCCTTTTATAATATAGACAGATCAACAGCCTTCGAGTCTTATCTTTCAAAGCGACCGCGGATTTCGATCAGGAGGCACTGGGTTCGATTCCCGGTGAGCACTGTCAAACGAAATGCAATGTAAGGTTGAATCCCAGTTGTTTATGATATTGCAGACTGAAGTACCTGTTTTTGTTCCCATCGGGATTCAAATCCAAGACTTCCATAATAAAAGCCTCTGCCCCTTAGCTACGGAGGCTTTTTTTTTTTAATCTTTAATTTTAAGGAGGGTTTTTTCATATTAAAATGCCACCCTCATAGTAACTACAATGAACACAACACAACAAAACATTATCTACGGCTAATACCAATATCTACAAGCTTATATAAATTCCGTGCTAGGGAAGATGTAGGAGCAGACAAGATCGTATTACAAAAGCCTATCTGACCATTATACTCTGCCAGATACATAAACTGTATCCTCTCCGCCTCGTTCCATACACATTCCATCATAATGTGATATACGTCTTCAATCTTATCGCATTCGTCACACAAGGGGGAAGGTGTTTTCCGCATGAGATGACCAAAACAATTCAAAGGAATGTGTCCGGAGCGAAGTCGCAGAGCAGTAACGATTTCACGCCTACCCATCTTAGTGCCCTCGAACCAAAGAGATCTGCATAAGCCGGGCTGCACTGTTTTGTACCATATGCCTTTCATTAGGGATCTTTCGTCAAAATACTCACTCCATAAACTAGTACAATGGTTCCTTGCGACATGAAGTAATTCTGAGTGGTATGGTGTACAGAAATAATCAGACCCATCTGACGTCGCCTCTTTAGCTAATACATCTACACACTCATTACCTACTATACCTATATGAGATGGGATCCACTGTAATATTACAATTTTATTAGAACGTCGAAAATTCAATAATAAATCCAAAACATCATAGGCTATCGAGAACCCTCGAGAACTCGAGGTACACCGAGCCACGTGTTGTAAAGCACTTTTACAATCAGACAATATCACAAACTTGTCAAGACAGATAGTATTTAAATAAGAAAGTGCTTCTAAAATTGCAATAAACTCTGCACGCATCACGGATATTTTGGATTCAAATTTAAACTTGCAATTTAATTGAGCATGCGGGTCATAAAAGGCAGCACCTAAAATATTATCTACTTTTGAACCATCTGTAAAAATCTTATAATAATCTAAATAATCTTCTTGTAAAGTCTTATAACAAATATCTCTTAGAGTGGACCTCGAGTAGCTTTTTTTACTCTTATCAACTAAATTTATACTACATCTTATCGAAAGATCCACACTGCTGACCCACGTCCCCAGAGAAAACATTTCACACTTACGACTCTGAAAAACAGATTCGTTCTCCATACATCCATGTACATGTACTATGATTGGATTCTTTCTCCGCTCCCCGTATGAACTCTGATTTAAACTTTTCAAGGTACCTAAACTATCTATTACCTCTTTTTTAGGCTATGTGTTTGCTATGTTTTATATAAATTGACTTGATTAAAACTCTCTTTTCCAGCCTGCTAACCTTCATTCTCGGCTTGCCCATCACCCAAATGATTTTCTTCTGCCTGGCCATCGGACACTACCCAGTGGGTCTGCCCATAGCCGTGGTGAACAACGAGCTCGAAGGCAACCACACTGGACCCTGCACTTACGATGACAGCTGCCCCCAAGACCCTGAAACTTACGAGTGGAACCTGACGAGGTTCAGCTGCGAATATCTGGACTTCTTGTCGAAGCGGCAGGATAATTTGGTAAGTAAAGTTGTTTTTGTTTTTTTTTTGTGCAGTGCAATGGGGGATTTTCTGACAGCTCTTTAATAATAAAAATAATAGTTCTAATTAAGACGATAGCTGGCGCCAGGTGTTCTTCGTGGATTCTTTTTTTAAATCCTTTTATGGCCCTGGGTGGCTCGCCAGATTTCTTCGGATCCACGAATCGTCAACGCCATTTATCGAAGATTTATGAACTATTTTTTTTAATTGGCTGTTCGAAAATCCCCCATTCTGAACTTCAGAAGAGCAAATGTTTCTTACAGCAACCAACTATTTGTATATAGATTGCTAAGAAGCAACCGAAAAAAAATACACATTGCACCTGATATCAAGTACATGAGAGTTTGAAATGTATTACTAAAATAAAATTTTATTAATGAAATAGATTTTTCTCGTGCACCATAATAAATAAGGCCTAAAAAGGCTGGATTATTATTAAGCCAAATTAACACGAGAAGGAAAGACTTTCCAAATAATTTCGTCTGTTTGTAAATGTGTTACGTGCAAATTTTTTATGAAACTGCATAATGACCAGTTCATAATAAAAAAAATTATGGTCGAATGACGTTATTTCTCTATTGTCGGAGCCCATGAAAACTTGTCTTTTAAATAACGCAGCTACAGAAAATCACCAGATTTTTTAAATCTCAGTAACAATTTTACGCCGTGTGGTGACGGCAGAGTAGAATACATTTGTCACCAACCCCTACTCTTCCCGTGGGTGTCGTAAGAGGCGACTTAGGGACTACACATTGAATAGTACAGTAACCTTTTAATCTGCGATCTCCAACCCGCCTGCCAAGCGTGGAGATTATGGTAAAACCCTCCACTTAAGTGAAGAGGGCTCATAGTCCAGCTGTGGATTGTAACGGGTCATTGATGAACAATTTTAGTTACACAGCTCTGAAATACAGCGAAATTATAACTACTTTATTTTTTCGTCAGTAGAATTATACCGAAACCGTCGAAAATTGGCCCGTGTCAATAGAAGCTCCTCGTGGAAGATCAGCTCAGTTTGTTTTGTATGATTGCGCAAACATACTCGTACTAAATAAAAAAAAAACAGTAAAGGTTCACCAGCGTAGGCTGGTGTTTTCATAATAGTTTTTTAACATTATAATGTTATAAATTAATACGAAAGTGTGTTTGTGTCTTTTGTTTGTTCGTCTCTGACTGTGAGACTTTTTCCAAATTGGAAAATTCCAAAAAGGATACCTACATAATTATGTGCTTCGGAACGCACTGTCCTAGCTGCTCTCTATCGCTAGTAATAATCGCTAATCGCTTTTAGTCGTCACCGCAACTGAGTTTCGCAACCAGTTGCGAAGGTGGTCTACTAGTCGCTGCATGAGTCATGTCAGTGGCCTTTGGCAGCTCTACCACACTGACACCGGTTTATGAGGTCGGCTATCTTTTTCTTTTTCTTGTAAGGTCAACACCTTACAAGAAAAAGAAAAAGATAGAGATAGCTAATTAAAAAAAAAAAATATTATTATTATTTTTATTATTTTTTTATTTAGCAAATTTAAAGTATTCTATTCTAATTCAGAATTTTCATAATTTTCCGTCAGAAAAAATAATACGTAAATTTTATTTTCTAAGGTGACGAAATCTTAGGACGAAAATGGGTAATTTTACTTATTTTATCATTATAAACCCAATTTACTAAGTTAATTTTATTCGCGTTGAGGGTAGTCGCATAAACATTGGGGTATTAACGTCTCCGTCGCTCGTGAAATGTTTATTAAAGTTATATTTTGCGAACACAATGGCCGATTTAATTCTTGTAACTGGGGTGTCTTGTCCAAAATTCAAATAATAGATGTGTAATGGATTTATAAATATTATTGTGATATTGGTTTTTCCATTTACAGTCATTTTAATGAAGGAGATACAAGAAAAAGTGTACAGTTAGATTACCTTAAAATTACTAGATTTTTTTACAGGCAACCTTTACACACGGATAATTTCAAATTGTTCTTTTCATTTTACAAGTCCTTTTTTACACGAGTTTTTGTTCTCCATAGGAAAGAGACTATTTTTAAATAAATTGGGTAATATCTTCGTTATTAATTGATGTGGGTGATCTGGGTAGGATTGGAAATTAAGATAGAAATCGAAACCATATGAGATTTGTAATAGAAGCATAGTATTTTATAATTAAGTCTCTTCTTTTGTTTCTCAGATTATTTTGTTACGGCTAGCTCGGACTGAATTTATAGCTATTACTAATCGATCGATTCAGTTTTTGAATTTTAAACAGTGAGGTAACACATCTTTTTTGTTTTGTTTTAGCGAAGGTCAGAATGAAATTCTGCTATGTTTTCATTTTGAAATTGTAATGTTAATTTATTTATAGAGGGTAGTGGGTATTTAGGCCATACAGCCCATCTTCGCTCTGGGCAACTAACGACCTACATTCGAAAATGCTTACTTTCCCACTTTGCTGATTTATTTACTCTGGAGTTTCAAAGAAGCTTTTGTTTGTCTGGTAAGAATGGAAAACAATAATATTTCTAATATCCCTCTCTGAATCAAAACTGGACAAGATGTTTATTCTTAATATTTACTTTTAGTAGGTATATATAAACTTATATTTATGCTCAATAGTATCAGAGCAATATTTTGATATTTTTATTATCTAATGTGGTATAATATATTGTTTTTGTGTACGTTTTTTACTTTTATTCAGGGTAGGTTCATAAAAAATAATCTTTAAAAAAGTACCAATGGCCTAACAAATAAATAAGCAAAGATTATTATTCCGATGCTTAATGTAAAATGTAAATAGCAATAAAACGTTTTGAACGCCAGGCTACAAATTCTCAACATCAATAAAAAATATCACCCCTATGTAACTCCCGTGCATAACTTTTGTGCAAAACAGTTTTGACGGCTCCGTAGCCCAGGTGGTAGTGTATCTGCCTCCGACGCACAGGGTCGCGGGTTCGAATCCCGCCCAGGGCAAATATTTGTGTGATGAGCACTTGTGTTTGCCTTGTGTCTGGTTGTTGTTTATCTATACAACGTGTAACTGAAATGGGGTATCAAGCCGAAATGCACCAACTCTGACATTGACTACAAATCACATGCTAGAATATTAGCCTTCTAATCATAATATAGTAAGAATTTTAGAAATTTTCGAAAGTCCTTATTTTTAACTGAAATTTTGTACAAAGAATCTACATAAGGGACACTATTTTTCCCTGTCTTGTTGATACCCCCTTTTTGTTACACGTTGTATAAGTATGTATTTATCTATTTGTGTAATGTATATCAGCTGTCTGGTACCCATAGTACAAGCTCTGCTTAGTTTGGGATCAGATGGCCGTGTGTGAAGATGTCCCCACATATTTATTTATTTAAAACTTTATTTTCTTCTTCTATATCCTTAGCGTTTCAACGCAAAGTACCAGCTTGATTCTCTTTCTGCCACTATTTTAGTTATATTAAGTGCATTAATTTTAAATGTTTCCTCCAGGTTTACTACCCTCAAAAAGAGATGGCCATGAGAGAAGCAGCCAGAGGAAAAGCCCGCGCAGTCCTGATATTCCCTTCCAACTTCTCCGTGAGCCTTCAGGAGAGGATGAAGGACCCAAGGCATACCGATGACCAAACCATTATGAGCTCGGAGATTGAAGTGCACATGGATGATACTGGTGAGTAGGATAAGGATTGGAGTTTGGAAGCAGTGGACTTTCTGGTCGTTCTTCTCCACATACGTAGTGGGCGTACACTTTTAGTGAACGTGCCAACCAGGGACAAACATTCGTTTATTAGCTAACTTTGACGGCGAAAAAATATTTCGTTATATCTTTCTTTGAAAGAAGAAGATCATTATCTTCAAGAGAAGAGCTGGTTTAGAGCCCACTACATAGCAATGTGTTTGTGAATTATGAATTCATAATTTACGTTTATTCTCAACTTACTAATTCACAATTACATCTTACGTTTTTTCAACAGTCGATGCTGGTGTTGAACTAATTGACAATAGTTTTGACGTACCCTAGGTTCAAACTCCTTAAAAAGCTAACAACAATAACAACATGGATAATAATAATAATATAAATTAACACTGGCGCCTTGTGTGCTTCGAGAGGCAAAATAAACTATTAATTCCGGCTGCTATCATAGAATAGTGGACGTTGAGCCTGTGGTTAAGCTAAACCAGGTATGTGATTTGGCGGTTGGAATTATCTCTTAGTAGAATTAATTGGATTGCTTATAAGCCTGATTATGGGTGCCTGCTAATGTTCGGAGCATGCGGGTTTCCAAACGAAAAATCCCAAGTTCGATATCGACCACGAACTAATCCAACACACTATTAGAAGCTGATAATTGCTATACTGCGTCTGCTAGGAACATACTGCTTCTTTTATGTAATTAGTTCAGTTGGCTAAGAAAGTGGATTATATTTTTTATTTAGTTTCCTAGTTAACGATAATTTCAAATGGTTTATTTTGTATTTGGTACACTTTTCTGACAGATCAATCTGGAAATGAAATGGTTCAACAATTTGCAAATGACATTCAACAAGGGTAGCAAATCTTTCGGCCAACTGTACGTACGAAATTATCTTTTCTGCTTCTTAGAAAAACATCACATCACACTAATATTATAGGTATAAATGTAAAAAGTAGGTTTGGAAAGTATGTTTTGATGTTTGTCCCACTTTCCTGATTTCTGGATTTGGATGAAATTTGGAATGCAGGAAATTTTGTACCCTGGATTAACATATAAAAAAATAAAAAACAACACGAGCGTAACCAGCTAGTATTACAATTATATGTAAGTAAATATTAAATAATACTTACTTCAAGTCCATACTGGTGGTTTTACAAACTTATTATTAGCCTCTAGTAAATCATCCAACATAAGCTCCCCTAGATAAGGGTAAACGCACAATTGAACTAACTGCCCCGACAATCGTAGCTCGAGTACAATGACAAATGCGAGGCCCTTAGGGGTAACGAATGGCCCCGGAGGTACACCAGAGCTAATGCAAAGGTATTATTATAATTAGGTATGTGGGTATGGCGAACGGTGTGATTATTGGATTGCGATAGTAGAAATTGCGTGGTTATACTTGAAATATCTTTAAAATTATATATAGAGTAAGGGACTGTTGTTTTTTTTAATTTGTGAATGTATGCGTAATATATATTATATTTTTTATGAATCTTTTTAAGCTATTACTAGACATCTACGACTATTATGCATTATTCCCAATTTGAATTTGGTTTTTGGAAAACTTTCATTTTATTATTTTCACTATCAAAGAGCTCGATCCTATACCCAAACAAAATTTTATTGTAATTTTAAAATCGTATTGAGAGTGATAATATTTTGTTTAAGTAATTAAATTTTGTTCCAAATATAAAACAGATCCGTTTTTAGTGTGTTTTAGTAATGCCGGAAATGCGTCCAATTTTAAAGTTGAAACTGTTTCCACCTGTGAAACAAGTGTCCTAACTACATTACTAAAACCTTATGCCAATTCTACCTTTATTCTAGCAATAGTGCCAAAGCTTGGAACTGTTGGTCATTGTGGGCGGAATTCTGTATGCTCCAGTTTTGAATGCCCTTATAAGCACTATAAGTGCTATAAGTGCTTTGATAAGGGCCAATTTGACAGAATTAAAGCCAAATACGTGCTGTTATTTAGATTAAGATGTATCACCTCGTCTGATACTTATTTGGTACACAGATTAACGCATCACTATTTAATTTGTAAACAAATAACGTTTTTGGCAAACTTACCTAGGAGAGTGATAAATTTGGTATAGCTCTTCTTGTTTTTTTAGTTCAGGAACAGAAAAACACTTTATAAAGAAGCTTACAAACAGAGATTTTTAAATTTTTAAATATAATGTAGGTCGAGGGGTCTTTTGTCAGCATCTGACATGCGGACGTGTCTTCGTTTTTTTTTTTATTTTAGTTTATTGAAGTGTTTAGTGTATAATTTCGATAGTGTATTATCCAGTAAATGTTTCGGGACTATAGACTTTAATAGAATAATTGAAACGCTCACACTTTGCTGACATTTTTAGATGATGCCAAGAGGCCTGGTGGTGGCTTCAGTAATTGTACTATCACATTACTGAGCCCAATTCACCGAACATTCATCCAAGGATATATATCTTAAACCTACAAATATCACTCGACACTGGCGAAATACGTCTACATAAGATGTGTCGCCTAGGAAGAAGAAAAAAAAATGTAGGTCGTGAAACCAGTTAACGAAATCTTTCTTTTAAAAAATAGCTACCTATAAAAATATTTATTGAAGACGCTCCAATTTTATCTTATTAGGGATAACAACACACAAAAAACTACAAGTAATAACAGTTACAGAATAGATATACAGAAGATTGAGAACAATGCAAGTAATTATTAACTTAAGGTACCTAGTCTGTCGCAGAACCGATGAGCGTTGGTGCAGACGGGTTCTCGAGTGGAGACCGCGTCTCGGGAAACGTAGTGTGGGACGCCCCCCTGCCAGGTGGACTGATGATCTGAGAAAGATCGCTGGTGGTGGCTGGATGAGGAAAGCGGGTGATCTTGTGCTTTGGCGTGCCCTTGGGGAGGCCTACGTCCAGCAGTGGACTGCAATAGGCTGATTGATTGATTGATCTAGTTTAATAATGACTAAATATGCTAACTAATTTCCATTTATTACATTCGTTCGTTATTGAACTAGTGTATTAATATGTACATGAAAAAAAAAAAAAGCTTTTCATCATCAAAACAAATTGTCGGCATTCCCTGTACCGACCGGTGTAAAACCAATTAAAAATTAATTGAGCACGTGTCTTGTTTGTTTGCGTGTCTGTCTGCAGAGGTCGTCAAATAATGAACGCGCCCTCGCTGGACCCTGCAAAATTAAAATCTCTGTCAATCAAAAGGGTTGTATAGACGACATGATATAGTTTGATAGGGGCTTGAATTTGAACCTAGATACATAAATATGGCTCACGTTCAATTTTGTCGAATATTTTAGTTCTCATGGAAATAATCTGGAGCAAGTTTGTCAGATTTTCTTTCACATTGTCAAATACTAATTATAATTTTGAACTTCTTTGTCTCTTTTTTCCTAGAGTTAAATTAAGATTTTACGAGCCTTTAAAAAAAATAGACAAGTGTAGTGTGTGTGTGTGTTTGTGTGTGTGTAGTATGTGTATAGTTGTTGTTAAAAGCTGCTGCTGTATTAACGTACAGAAGTGCTTTAACTTTGTGCTCCGTTTATTTGGTTTATAGTTACCGATTCGAAATATCATTGTTCATTGCGTAGCCAATTCGCCAAAACTGGAAGCTCTTATCGTTTTACCTCATTGTCTACGCAGTGTAATACCTCATTGTAATACCTCGTTTTACCTCATTGTCTACGCAAATAATTTGTAACTTGTACCTTCGTGAAACGGCCCCCTGGTTTAACGTTAGCAAAATTTTATGTCAAACTTCAGTTATCGATTCGAAATATGATTGTTATTTATTTTATAGCTGGTATAATGATAGCACTTTTCAAAACTTACGTAACGTTAACAAAGTTTCCAAAATCACAACACAGTTTAACATTTTCTCGGTAAAAATACCATGGTTATTATGAGCGATTTGACCTCGCATGGTGTCGGAAGTACAAGGGCGGAAGGGTCTGAAAAGGGAACCTTTCCGTTTCCATGTTTCCTCCTTTTAATGGTGTGTCAAGTACAGGTTTGTTTTTATATTGATGCACATTATAATGTAATATCTAAACAGTCACAAAAAAACAATTTTTGTTTAGACCGATGATAGAAAATAATACAATTTGAAAGATGACAAAAAAAATGATCCCATACAATTAGTTACGGAGTTGGTGGCACATTTTTAGTTGCTTTTTAACCTATTTGTAAAAGTGGTTACGTGTTTGGTAAAATAATCATTATAATATTGTAATACCATGATCATTCAATGGCTTCCCATAGTGGTTATTTTGGTTCATCAGAGCGATACAGACTGGCCAACTCTGTCTAGGTAGGCTCAAGCCCCTCTGTGGGGACGTATGGGAGCTGACAAAACAATTTTATTTATTTATTTTATTTAAACATAAATTTATTGTACACAATAAACAAGAGAATTACAATAACACAAAAGAAAAACGACACAACAGGCCTACTTATTTCTAAAGAAATATCTTCCAGCAGACCTAGATTTTCGTCGAAAATCAATAAACTTTTCTTTATATTCAATCAAGATTATCTCGTTTATACAATAACCACAATGTAGAGATTATGCGCATCGGATTTACACACAAATTGCATTATGGCGGTCGGCCAATCAAATGATCCCGCTTTTTTATGTTTTTTTTTATAATCTGCCCAACCTGAACCTTTATTGAAAACTCGACTGTATAAATTCAATAATAAAGTTCAGATTTATTCGATAATACAGGTTGTAACAGCTGGCGTTATTGGTTGGAATTAGTTCAGAGTAATTTCCGACTTGTTCTTCAAAAGGGAATATACAGGATGTCTAAAAAATTGTTATCATTATCTCTAGCTTTCAAATTGCATAGTGTATAGGTAAATGCACCATTAGATCCGCTAAATAGCCAGTGCTACGCCATCAACTTTCTACAATGCCTACGACGCCTACGAGCTATAAAATGGCTACAGTGTAGCAGCTACAAATGCCTACGAGATGCTACGATACGAATAAGTAATATTCCGGCGAAAACAACAATGGCCAGTTCTTAGGTATTTTCCTTTAGATCATATTTGGTAGAAAAACCAACTTTAGCACAAAGTGTTCACTTCTACGTTTTCTCATTTTCCCAAAGTAGAATTATGCAGGTTATGCTACGTAGCCCTCAAGTTTTCACACTGAGTTGACTGTAAAGACAGGTTACAGCCTTAAAATTTTAGCCATTAGTTCCAGTGACCTTTGTGCGAGACAATGTTGGCCAAGTAGAAAAACGAGGGAATATTTTTAAGCTAAACCATATAAGCAAAGCCGCAGGCTGACAGCTAGCTTACCTATAAACAGACAAGATGTTTTATGCTTCACTTAATTCAGAAACATGGTAGATTAATATTGGAATAAATTAAGATGTAACATAGTGTTATAGTTTAGTAAGTAGTGTTTGAATATGCGATCTTAATGAATAGATGATGCGAATATTGACGTTATAGTCACGTTTCTTTACTTATTTATTAGAACAAAATAACAATGTTCTTGATATAGTTAATGAGTAGGTCCTGGTCCTGGTCCTGGTTTGTTATGACGAATTTGAAGAACTGAATTTTATTTTGATGATTCACGGTGAAGAAAAACATCGTGAGGGAAGCTGCACACTCTTGCGAAGAAATTTGAAGGTTGTGTGTGAAGTCGACCAACCCGCACTGGGCCAGTGTGGTTAACTAAACCCTGATCGCGCTACTTCAGGGTAAGCTCGAGCCCCTCGGTTGGGACATATATGAGCTGTTCGTGATGAATTTGAAAATGCTAAACGCCCTATGAAGTTTGTTCTATCCGTACCCCAACGGCTCCGTAGCCCAGGTGGTAGTGTATCTGCCTCCGACGCACAGGGTCGCCGGTTCGAATCCCGCCCAGGGCAAACATTCGTGTGATGAACACTTGTGTTTGCCTTGTGTCTGGTTGTTTTATCTATATAAGTATGTATTTATCTATTTATGTAATGTATATCAGCTGTCTGGTACCCATAGTACAAGCTCTGCTTAGTATGGGATCAGGTGGCCGTGTGTAAAGATGTCCCCATATATTTATTTTTATTTTATTTATTCGTTTTTCAATTCAATAGTACTTGCAACTTTTAATAATCATAAATTGAATATTCATTCATTTCCAATAAGACGTCATAAGATTATGAGATCGTCTTAAGGCGAGGCCCTATTTGAAAAATCGTTCTTGAGCCCCTTTTTAACTCGCGTATCTCATGTCTCGGAATATGTACCAAATCAAGAAAATTACAACCAACAACAGAAGAGTTTATCATTTAGCGACGTAACTAAGTAGAATTTACATATAATCAAAGAATTAAGCAAAAATATTTATTTTTAATTAATATAATAATAAATAATAAAAAATATTAATATATATATATAAAAAAAAAAAAAAAAAATTTTAATTATTTAATTAAAATCACCGAAAATCACCCCCACATTCAAAATTTGCGAATCTGTTTTCTCAATATTTTCAGTGACAACAACATATTTTTTGTATTTTTTGGGTGGCTATATTAATACCTAAACGGTGAAACCAGTTAGTTTTTTAATTCGTTCTATATTTTTCGCAAAAAAGAGAATCGAGTTTTTCGCACGATTCCTGCGCAGTGTCGGACGTAACCTTCATGAAGCATCGCACGCTAATATGAACGTTATTTCAGTAGTGCGTCGGTTGAACTTTCAACTAAAGCGCGTTGAGTTGCTAATTTAGGATAGGGCCTCGCCTTAAAGCTCTCCTCAAACCGAAGACCCGCTCGCGTCTTGAAGGATACGCGCCGGACAAAAAAGTAAAAATATGCGACTCGACACACGTGATTTATAATGAAATGAAACGAAATGGGCGGACTCTGTGGAGAAGAACTCACCAAAGAAACTCCACTGTTTTTTATTATCTTTACTTCCTTACTTATTGTTAACTGTCTGTTTGTCTAATTACGCTTTCACAACTAAACTACAGAACAAAAAAACCAAAACCCTTTTCTAGACTAGACTATATCCATATTACATTCAAACTTGAATAAAAAGTAGACAATATCTGTATATTTTTTTTTACCCGCTCAATCAATTACGATTAAAATTATATAATAAAAAAATCATCAACAATCAATCAACAATCAATTATATTTTTTTTGTTTTTATTCTATTCTATTCTATTCTATATGGGCCACTTCTAAAGTATGACCTACCAAACAAAAAAAGAATCATCAAAAAAAATTTTCGCACAACAAACACACAAAACATATAGTTGAATTGAGAACCTCCTCTTTTTTAAAGTCGGTTAAAAACTTGATACAAAATTAGTTTCTCTTCCATCTAAGGGAAAATATAATACTGTAGAAATTCCGCTTAGTAATCAATCTGGATGGGGTAGGTCTAGACTCTTAGGTTTTTTCCTAGTTGGATGGATTTATTTATTAATAGGTAATCTAAAAACATTGACTAAAATAAAATATTACATTTTTAAAACGTACCCGACAGAGTTCCTAAGAGTATTTAGTAGAGACTTACAAACAGTGCCTTAAAGGTTGACAATCAACCTCACAAACCCTGGAGTTATATCACTGTTATATAACCGCCAAAGACCACTGACATGGCTCGTGTAACGACAAGATAGGATCAATGGCTTAACGTACCTTCCGAAGCACAGAATCTTTTTCCTCTTCAAACAATCATGTTTCAGCCTGCAATGTCCTAATTAAACTGGAGAAAGTCTCATAAAAAAATGTTTGCGTTGGATTCGAACCTCGAGTCGAAATCTCGACCACTACGCCACCAAGGCGACAAACATGAGAATATACCAACCCAGTTTTTGCTTTGCAATGTCGGGTGATGAGATTGTACGGATAGCTCGGCTAGTAATGTAATAGATTGCCTTCGCCAGATGTTCAATCAAAGTGGGGTTTGTTTCAAATTCTTTTCTTCTTTTTTTCTTTATCTCATTTTTATTGGCAGATAGTAACGATAGGAATTTTACCTTGTTTCAACTCAATTTTAGTTTTTTTTTTGGTCGTGTAGGTATTCGAAGAGAAGAAAGTGTGAAAATTTATTACCCTAAAAATTATTACCCAAAATAATGTGATATGAATGATGAATCTAAGTGATGTAACAAACAGGAAAAGTAACGTTTTTACTTTTAACTTAATTATTTTTTACTTAGTAATAAGTATTTATTTTTTTCAACCGTTTTATTGAAAACTGCAATACAACGCAACAATTAAAACCGCTTTTATATTGTTAAATCTGGTCTGGTATCGAAATTGGGTCATTGGAGTATTCGTTGGGGCAGAAAAATGAAATTCTATTTTTATTTTGCAGCTTCGAATAAAATGCAATGAATGTTGAAATTTAAATCTGATTTGGCAGGACGTGGTAAGCATCGGCATTTACCCTAAAAGAAGAAAAGCTTTAAGAAGTTTACTATTGATGATGTTAGATAATCTGACCCATAAAATAAGCTAAGATTCTTTTCAGTAGGTACGATCACTTTTGTAAATCTTCAGATGATCAAATGGCGAAATATTATATATACATTCATCAACAGCACATATACGTCCTCACCGAGGGGCTCGAGCCAACCCTGAATTAGGGCCACTAAACCTTAGTCGACAACGCTGACCCAGTGCGGATTGGTCGACTTCACACGCAACCTTTGAATTTCTTCGCAGGAGTGTGCAGGTTTCATCACGATGTTTTCTTTCACCGTAAGAGCGTTGAATAAACGTACATATGAATTCGAAATACATAGTTTGAAGCGTTGAATTCCTAAAAAGATGCCGAGCAAAACTTGCTAGGTATTGCATGTTGTAATTTTAAAATACGGCTAAAATACAGTCAATTTCAAAGATAATAACTTGTTTTGAATTATAGTCATCTGCCTCGGCATGGCCAGTCTTGTTACACTCCACGCCAGAGCGCCGGAATATACCTACACTAGCGGGCGGCCCCTCGTGTGGGGCTAAGTTAGAAGGGACTCACGCGCGCGCTACTATTATTTCTTCTGTGGCATGGCCTACTTACATAAAACTGCCATCTTAAACTTTATAATACTCCTGTTATTTATATTTAACTCTTATGAACACACTCATCTTCCACCGACGACGCTCAAACTTTTTGATGACGTAATAAACCCCTGCAAGTTCCCGCCAATCAGTGAGAAGTATTTTTACTGCTTCAAGAATACCGTTAAAATTAATGTTCTAAGTTTAAAGTTCCTTGTCTTCTTATCGTATCTCTTATACGTTTCGTTTATATATATAACTTTAGTTACAGCCTATTTTGAGATGTATACAGCTCGCTTCATTTACGGCATAAATGGCATAATGTTCACCTAATTATTTGTCTCTTTGGGTAAGGGTCAAGATTTGGCAGGGAGATATTAGGGATGTATGGAAGTATGCCTAATTAATTATATCATCAAACCTCAACACGTCAAAAGGTTATAGCTAAATTACTAAATTCTCACTTCCAAGGTCTGCTGTAAGACATTTCGTTAGAAATAAGCAGTGCCTGTTGTGTCGTTTTTCTATGTGATCTATGTGATCATGTGATGTGATCTTTTATTATGCGCACGGCCAAGGAGTGGAATTCTTTGCCTGCTTCTGTTTTTCCGAGTGCATATAACCCAAGAATTTTCAAAGTTAGAGTAAACAGGCACCTTCTGGGCGAACTCGTTCCGTCATCGACCACATCTCGTCCCTCGCGGACCTGATTGTGGTCAAGAGTAAGCCCATCAACTAATAAAAAAAAAAAATATTTACTTTATTGTGTACAATAAATAATAAAATAAATAAAATAATAATATACTGTCGAAGTTCGAACAACATTATTAATTGTTTTTTAAGTGTATTTCTATGTTTATGTGAGTGATACAATCATTGAATGTTTCGTCTCCTCTTTTTACCTTTTAAGTTAGTAGACGTACGATTGATACAAATATATATTTTTTTGTCCCCAGACAAACAAGTGGAGTGGATGTTGAACCGTGATCTTCAGCTTTCGTTCATGGAAGCCACCGAACATCTCGCTGTTACTTGCAAGCTGCCTAAGAGGATCCTATCCATTCCTGTCTATGTAAGTTCATCTATCTATCTATCTATCTAAGTACTGATCCTGTTGTTTTTTTTTATCTAGCGACAGAGCAAAATTAAGCTTACGTTCTCATTGTGACTTTTACGCCTATTTTAATTTATATATGAAAGCGTTTTATTATTATAAGAATTAAGACTAGTTTGCATCACTTATCCCACTTTTGATGTGGCATCAGATGTGGGATTTCTATTACTATAGAAAATATTAATTAATGAAGTTTGTTCGCAATAATTAAGTGTTTTCGAATCACTTAGCTAGCTAGTAAGATTATTTTAAAAACAGTATATTTATAAAGCAAGTTTATCCCTTCTCGGTAGTTAAAATTAATTATCTGAGGCTGAAAATGAATAGTATGAGGCTCGCACAATTTTTATAATCACTATGAGTTTTTACGACCTACTCTTTTAAAAGGTAAAAAAGGAAATCTTTAATTTACAGTTATTAATTCTTGTTTTTGTTACAGTTCCACAAACCAATATACGGATTGGATGTACCTAACTTCACCGATTTTGCTGGTCCTGGAATTATTCTGACGTAAGTATCTGATTACCTCACCGTCATTATACAGGTCTTTCCCTACAGAAGGGCTTAAACCTATTCTACCTTAAATTAGAGTGATTACGCCTGAGTTAAATTACTCTAACACAAAAAAGTGACTATTTACGGGTACAAAAGGTTTTGGTATAATAGGGGATCGGACTGTTCCTAAATTTACCATATTTTATGAATTATTTTTTAAATATAGATTAGTAGCAGACAATTCGCAAAGAAAAAATCAGAATCGGTTGAAAAACAAATTTACAGTGATTTTTTAAAGTTTCAATATGTCTGTCTCTTTCAAAAACGATTTTTGTATGGAAATTATATGGCGTTACTAACAAATGACGTAACAAGTGGGTATTTGCCACTCTGTCTAATCTTGAATTTCAAACCTTTATAACTCGGTCAATTTTAAAGATAGAGCAAAAGTTCTTTTAGTGTTCGATAGCAGAAACTAAGAAGTTTGGGTTTATAAAATAAAAAAAAGTAGTCCGATCCCCTATTACTCGAAAAAGTGAAATTACACAAAAAAGTGACTGTTTACGGGTAAAAAGGTTTTGTTATAATTAGTCAGATGGTTATGTTACTGCTAATAATTTAAATAAATATATATAAACCTAAGATTGGTTTGGTTTGATTATACACTTTTTGTGTTAACAGCAATAAAATATATTTTCTTCAGCATAGCATTTTATAAATAAGAGTAAGGAATTTCATAATTGTATTTCTTTTGTCTAGAATCATTTTCTTCTTGGCTGTGGCTCTAACATCGGGCGCCATGTTGGCTGAAAGGAACGAGGGAATCCTGGAGCGATCGCTAGTGTCAGGCATCACTGGTAAGTTTCTCACTAGTTCTTTTAATTTATTTATTTTAGAGACTGACTTTTCTTTGACTGTCCTTAATTTGGTTAGAATAAGGTATTGCAGGCTGACTCACCTGATTGAGTCAGAGCTGGTAGTTAGTATCAGGGTTTGTAGGGTCGATTGATGATTCTACAACCTGCATGATGAGAAGAGTGTGTTAAAATCTACGTTTTTTTTAATGGATCTAATCGCTATTTCTACCAGAGTGGTAATATAGCGGGCGCAGACTTGTGGGGGAGCGGAAGGCTCGTACCCTTTAGAAATTTATGACAACGTATCTAGCGGCGCCCTCAGACGGGCTCGGACCTCGGCCCAGAACGTTACCAGGGCGAGAAACGCGTCAGAGAAGAATGACCCCTACCTGCACTTAATCGATTAAGTCGCTTTACAAGTTAAAGTGGTTGTTCGTATAAATACTTCATTTCAACAATTTATTTAATAAAATGTAAAATTTAATCACATTTTCCAACGCTTTCAAGAATAAATTGCTTTCACGTTAAAGGTAGAATAATGCTCCTAATTTTACTTCATTTTCAACGTATCATAATTCCACTTACACGTTTTCATCATATTATTAGCCACTTTATCTGAACTTTAGCTTTAGTTATTATAATAAAATTAAGACACGAAATTAAATCCATTGTGTTTGTAATTGATGAAGCATCTTAATTTCTTCCCTCGATACGAAAATAAATATGTAAATGTAACCAATATTTATAAGTAAGGACAGATGTTTATATTTTTATGAATCATTTAAATGCATGTTAAAACATTGATGAAAAAAAAATACTCGTCTGTCTCCGTACGCAAAATAATGCTTTGTGTATTTCATTTTATTTCAACAAACGTGTCATGCCTATTTCCTAAGTTATCATTTGCGATGAAACGATCCAGACCACATGTGCTCTAGACCATAGATGAACTCTAGAGCTTTCGTAAAATTAGCATCATTCAAAGGGTTTTTTTTTTTTTTTTACAAATATGTCAGCCAATGGAAAATCCTTCATGGACGCCTGGGAGGGAGGACCCAGGCAGTGCCGGACTCTTACCGGCCAAAAACCCTTGACTGCCATTTTCCGGTTTCTCTCCGTTATAGACGGAGGTTTAGTTTTCCTTTTTATATGTTTATTTAATACATTAAAAGATTTATTTATTCAAAGGGTTCAAAGCTAAGAGGAACAAAAGACGATCGGTTCGCTCCCTGAGACGACGCGCGTCTTAAATCTTTGGTTCAAGGCAATCAAGGAAAAAAAAATCTTCATATATACTTGATTGAATAGGTGTTTTCGTCATTATTCGCACTCACTTACTTTTTTAACATTTTCCGCAAACAAATTAGAGTCATATAGAAACAAAGTCCGCAACATCCATTTCAGCTGAGTAGGCCGGAGGTGCAACAAAATTGTAAATAGAAATAATCTCTAATTCTGTGAAGTTGTGGAAAATTACTAGACATTTGAATAAATTTCTGCCTCCATTGTCTCATTTAGCGGCTGAGAATTGGCGCCTGGAAATAATCCTACTATTTTCATAAATGTGTCGTTACTCAATCACGCTAAAACGTCTGAAAGGATTTGAATAAAAGATTTGAAAAAGTTTTATATACGTATTTAATCATATAAATTGCCACCATCAAATATTAATTTAAGTAAAACATATAGCTACAGTGCCAACTGTATCTTGATATCTCCATTGTTGTATTACCATACCTTGTTTATCATGTCATAAACTGTCCCTTTTACCCTATCTCTATTTGGATCGTTTATGAGCTGCTCGTAATCATAAACGAAAACATTTTCGGGTGCAAAAATAATAATGAAAACGTCATTTGGCAAATTTAACATTAACATAATACTAAGTAACGCTTACACCTTTCGGTCGGTAGGGTTGCCCATGAAATTGAGCAATTTTTATTCCACACCTTTAAATGTTAAATCTCTTACTAAATATTAGTTCACGAATTGAATAACAGATGGCGTTAGAAGGTTTTTAAAAATCGCTATCTTGTCGCAGCGTTTCGTTATAAGCTTAAAATTTGCCTTTAAAAATATACTTGCTTACTTGTTACTACTGAGTTCTTGTGGAATTTTTATCTAAATTGACTCGGTTAGTTCTAAAACCAAAATTGCTTGTTCAGTTTCACGCACTGAATCACTCAAGAGGTTTGAGTATAGGTTTTCACGCCTATGCCTTTTACGATGTGAGCAGAGCCAATGAGAAAACTTGAATGACCACATAAAGAATGTGGCACATACAAGGCACTTAGTAGAGAGAAATTGCCAGCTTAAACGGAAAGACTGCGCGGAATTGTTTTGTTTTTCGCAGTCGTATTTTACGACTTCCCGGGATGAAACTGAAACTAGTGCATTTTATGTTTGCACTACACTCCCAGAGGTTCACGTGTAAAAGAAAATTGCATTAAAAAAACAATCTTCGCTAGAATACTTTTTCACGGTTAAACAAGACAAACCATGGTAAATGGCTCGTTTATAATCATAATAATCTTCGCTAATTAAATTATACTATCATCATCATCATCATC
Organism: Carpatolechia fugitivella; assembly: GCA_951230895.1. Taxonomy (NCBI): domain Eukaryota; kingdom Metazoa; phylum Arthropoda; class Insecta; order Lepidoptera; family Gelechiidae; genus Carpatolechia; species Carpatolechia fugitivella. Next base: position 4,290,416 of record OX579667.1, on the reverse strand, counting down.
ATCATCTCAGCCGAAAGACGTCCACTGCTGGACAAAGGCCTCCCCCAAGGATCTCCACAACGACCGGTCCTGCGCTGCCCGCATCCAGCGGCTTCCCGCGACCTTCACCAGATCGTCGGTCCACTTTCTGTACTGATAATATACAAATCTGTCTTATCTGTCAATAATGATTTTTGCTGTCTTGGCTTTTAGCCGATAATAGTTTGCTTTTGATTGCTTCGTCTTACTGTTAATTTTTAGAGCATCAGCCTTTTGTAATGGCACTGAAATTTCTACTAAAATATCAGCATAATTTATATAGTTAGTATTGTTTACTTTCGTATACATCGCCAGGCGGGCGTATAAGTCTCAAAAAATTATCTAAAAATTAGAAACACGATTGTCCCGTCAAAACAATTGTATTATAGCCAGGGTCACTCGTCTTAATATAAGGATTCTAACGGGTACACCCAAATTTGTTTACGCATTTAGAAATTATGGTGGAATAAAGAAACGCACATACAGAGGTACTAACTACATAGTACACACACGGTTTCTCAAAGTAAGGTATTCAATTTCAGCCTCAAGGGTTTGTTTGTAACTCATAGGAAGTACTACTATTAAAATTTACCACCAGTTCTCGAATAAAAGTCACCGGTTTGCGACTTACCCATCACCTCACATTAAACACTACCTTTTTTTAAATTTTAAAGAAATTTTATTTTGAATTTATGTGACCATTCTCCCATTCTTTTTTTTAGAATATATTGCTAACTCTTGCAATCGTTCGAAAAGTACAATTAGTTTGAGAGAAATCTTTATTCAAAACTAATTTTAAAATGTTGTCCACAGGCACAGAGATCCTCTTCTCCCACGTCTTAGTTCAGATGCTGGTGATGCTCATCCAGTCAGGAGTGGTGCTGCTGATCGGCTTCGTGTTCTTCGGTCTCACCATCAAGGGGCCGGTCGGATGGGTTATCATCTTGACACTGATCACGGGACTTTGCGGCATGACTTTCGGTAAGTGCATATTTTTTAAATTTTTAATAATAGAGTATCCGGTAAAAGTCGCCGGAAGCCGCTGGATGCGGGCAGCGCCTTAATCATTACTGTGGAGATCCTTGGGGTAGAACTTAGTCTAGCAGTGGACGGCTTGATGATGAGGGTTACGAATAAATAGGTGCTAAGAATTAGACTAGAAAACCTCTTAATATACTGTAGAGCGTCGGTGCTCTAGTGGATAGGGCCGCTGCCTCCCGTCCGGGAGACGCGGGTTTGATCCCTACCACGTACCAATGTGTTTTCGAATTTAGAATTAATATGAAATGTACGTTTATTCGACGCTCTTACGGTGAAGGAAAACATCGTGATGAAACCTGCACACTCATGCGAAGAAATTCAAAGATTGTGTGTGAAGTCGACCAACCCGCACTGGGCCAGCGTGGTCGATTAAGGCCTAATCACCCTAATTCAGATTAGGCTCGAGCCCCTCGGTGGAGACGTATATGAGCTGTTGATGTTCATGATACTGTAGGTAAACGTGTCTTCATTCTTTTGCTTGCCGCCAACGTGAACTATGAACATGGCTGATGATGTTTATTATTAGCGAATATATCTACAAATTTAATTATAATATGCATGCTTGCAGAACTATATAAAATTCAAAAGAAACCTCAGTCTAAAATCTATGTAAAATGCTTTGTTCAATATACAAATCTTAAAACAGATGTCCATTCAACTTTAGAATGAAACTACTGATAGAAACCGCGATCAATAGAGAATAGAGTTGTCTACAAGAAAGATACGAGTTCTTCACAAAAGATGGCCACTTTCAAATGGATACCGAAATACCTACACAATGCACTCTCCGAAATGCACTCGACAAAAATAAAGACAGGGAAACGCCAAGCTGCACGAGTGGTCAATGCAATTTTATTTTCTCAGCGGCCATATTTGATTCTTCGTAAAATAAAAGAGGAATTTCGAATGTTCTCGACTGCCAGTTCGTTGAAGTTTAGTTTGTTTGTTGGTTGTTTGTCATGCTTTCATTACATGGAGGGTTTTCTTGTTCTAGAATACTTGTATGTAGTATTAAATGCATTTCTTTAAAAAATACATATTGGTGGGTAAGAAACATTATTTTACTTTTGCTGGGTATAAAGGAAAAAATCGTAAAAGGTGAAATTTTATAGGTTAAATTTCAAACAATAAAATTTTGACAACTATAAAACAGTTTTTAAATGTATTGTTTGTTACACTTTCTGAACATAATGAATGGGATATTTTTGCAATAATTGTTTAATAAGGTATACCTAAGTATAAACCGTATTCACTTCCAGATTTTACAAATCCGATTAAAACACAAATGTTGATATAATTTCCCTCTCTGAACTTGAAAAATATAGTTGAATCTTAAGGACGAAATTAAATTTAAATGTTACTTGTAGGTATCTTGAGAGAGAAATAGAATTTCCGTACTGAAGTGTCTTTACATTTACAATTTATTGGGTAATTAAGCGTAGCGAGTACTTGCCCGAATTAATGTGTAAATGTGCTGATTTTGTTAAGTGTTAATTACCAATTAGGTAAAGGTTCCTAATGCTTTGAAAATTCAAGAAAGTTTTAGTAAAAAAAACGAGTATTTCATGCGAGAAAGCCCCCGTGGTGTAGTGGTTGAGCGTTCGACTCTCACTAGAGAGGTTGCGGGTTCGAATCCCGATGGCGACACTATCAAAAAGAAAAATATTTTTGTGACACTTTTCTCAGTTTGGTTAGGACATTGCAAACCGAACTAACTGATTGTCCAAATATAATGATGATTCCGTGCCTCAAATGGCACGTTAAACCTTGTGTCCTAGGTGCTATTTACGGAACTAGTCATACAAGTAATTTCAGTGGCCTTTGGTGGCTCTATAACCCTGAAACCATGGTTTGTGAGGTCGTTTGTCGACCTGACAACCCACACGATCAAAAAGAAAATACGATTACGGAAGGCAAGGACGATTATATACCTTCCTAATTATCGTATGCTTAATACTAATCATTGCTGTTTTAGTACTAATTTACTATCCCATGTGCGACCCAAATGCAGCAATGTAATCCAAATAAACCACTAGATCTAGAGAGATGTAACGGTGTTTTTGTGATTTGAAAGAAACATGTTGTGCCGACGACCGCGTCTTAACGTGGACCAAAGACAGGGAGAAGAAAATGTAGTCATCATCCAGTGAGTTGTAATTACTACGTATAGAGAAGCTATGCCAGACGAAAAACCTGTCGCATCTTGATGGCAAGGGGCCCCCTTGCGCGGAGTGTTCTCTGGTCTGTGCTGTAGCGCTAAACCTAGCGACTATTGTCTAAACAAATTATTAAAACATGCAGCGCTATGCCGCTTAGAGATTACATTTTTCTCGCGACCAAAACCGGCGCTGCTTACGCGTTTTGTTCAACGTATTGTAAGAACATCGTTACTTCGTGACTAATCAAGTTGTTGCACGGCGGAAAAAACTGGTTCGACGTGTCGGTTCCATACGCTAGTAATAATAGTTTAATGTCATCATTACCATCAACAGCTCATATACGTACCCATCGAAAGGCTCGAGATTACCCTGAATTAGGGCGTTACATGACGGACGATAAGTGTAGTACAAAGAAAAAAAAATCATGGAAAAATTCTTCTGAGAATAAAATTCCCTTGTTATTCCCTTGTTTGAAATTCCTTCTAAAGAAATTTTCCTAGATCTTACCTTATTATCAACTTGAAACATATAGGTTACTCGTATCAAGACAAGTAGTTTCTTGGAAATCTTATTTAAACTTACACGTGCAAAACATAATACGATACGTGGATGGATAAAATATTTACTTTCAATGATCTTGCAAATCATCTTCAGGTACGATATGATATTTCAGAGAAATGTAATAAACTGGGATGGCTTATAATAATATATCGTATTTAGTCTGTAGCGGTAAATTGTGAATGGAATACATAATGAAGTGTATCACTTACGAGGCATTCGTCCTCTTTCCTGTTTTATGACTGGCAACCTTTCTTGCTGGCAGTTTTATCTTTCATTTTAAATTCATTTCCAAATTTAGATTTCTTACGTTTCGATTTTATCTTTTTTCTGCAAAATTTCTCTCTTCATGTCCTGATCTCTAACAGTAAAAAGCCCAGTTATCTTTGTTACTATTTTCCAGTTTTTATAAAATATATTATATAAATACATAAATAAATACCTTTCCTTCGGACTGAACCCTGTGTATGCCACACTTTATAATATTAACCACTACAACATTCTTCGTGTAGTGGTCAGCAGCTCCGTGGCGGCTGCTGGGCCACAGTCTGTTTTCAAATAATCGTCTCCGCTCGTAAAGTTTTTAAGGCTACAAGATTAATTACTTGTGTTTTAATCTATTGTATGTGACTGTATCTATAGTAAAATAACACAAAAATAAAAACTTTATGGCGGCTTTTCAATCAACGAAATTGATCAACTTTTATTCTCTATCTTTTTAAAAGTCATGGGTACATTTGTTTTTAAATAAAAATATATATATATTAATTCGTGAAGCTGCGATGTTGTTGATGAATAATAAGGCGCTGGTAATAACAAAATACTATATCTTTGATGAACTAGAGTAAATGATAAACAGAGATAGTAGTCCGCGTTCGATGCCGGACGAACCAAAAGTGAGGTCGGGCGACTGCCGCCCCCGCACCGCCCCGCGCCGCGCTGCGATGACGCTATGATGGTCGTTTTTTTTTCAATTCGTTCAACTTTACTAATAAGGTGAAAATATTTTTTTGAATAGGTTTAAAAATGTTTTAGAAAAAAAATGTTGTGTTCTTTAGTAGGCTAAGTTAGTAACAGGGAGGTTGCCTTATTTTTCGTACAACAATATTCTTTCGTACAGCTCTATAACACTGACACCAGGGTTTGCGAGGTCAGTTGTCGACCTTACAAGCCTTATCCACAACATTGAACAGAGCAATAACTTATTTGTTTGCTTCAGGTTTCGTGGTGTCCTGCATATGCGACACGGAAAGGACTGCGACGTACCTAGCCCTGGGTTCATTCCTGCCTATGATCATGCTGTGCGGTATCATCTGGCCTGTTGAAGGTAAACTATTCGTTATTTTGAGTTTTGGTTCTGCTCATACTTTTGGGTAGAGGAGCGTGATTTTATGTCTGTACGTATTACGGGAAACGTAGTGTGGGACGCCCCCCTGCCCGGTGGACTGATGACCTGAGGAAGGTGGCGGCTGGATGAGGAAAGCGGGTGATCGTGCGCTTTGGCGTGCCCTTGGGGAGGCCTACGTCCAGCAGTGGACTGCAATAGGCTGATTGATTTGATTTGATTTTATGTATTACTTCAAAGTTTTAGGTTTTGTTAAACTTATTTTTTCTTACATAAGTATCGCTATAATTATACCGATGATGGGTTCTTATGGGTTTTTCACCATTTCGGTTTTTGGGTACCAACTCAGGCTTGGTATTGATATGTTCCCATTACGTTATTTTGTACCTTAACCAGGAACCAATAATACCGAAATTAAACAATTCTTTGCTGTTTTGTTTCCTAGTTCAGTACCTAGCTTAATGGTACAGATTGCAAAATAAAGTGGTATTTCAAGGCCTGGTTAAGCATCTGTTCTGTCTTGAAATTAATTCAAATATAATATATGAAGCAAAGAAAAATACATTCATTAATTCAAGAAGTCGTTCAATGATAAATTCCTTTGTTCTTGTGCGACATTTTAATAATAGCAAGCGATACGGTATCTTCTTCAATATTCAACAACGTAAGAGAATCTCGTTTTCTCTAACACCCACTCATAAGACTATTTAAAGAGAAAATGATCTGAAAGATATCTAGATAATTATAGAAAAGTATTTTTACTGCTTAATATTTCGTTTAAAAAATGTATCGTTGTATGACGAAATTATTTTCTAGAAACTTTGTTGTCGGGCCACGATCAGATGGCCATTATTTGACACTTTCAAACTGAAATTGAAAGCTCTGAAGTCTAGTTGGTAGTATGCTTGCATACGAAGCATAAAGGCGTGTGTTAGAATCTCGCCCAGGGCAAACAAACGTACACATTTTCTTGTGTTGGAAAGACTTCCATCGCTGAAATCTATTTTTTTGTTGTTTTATTTATTTATATAGTCTGATACCCATAGTAAAGCTCTGCCTAGTATAGGATCAGATGACTGTGTGTAAGATATACGCATCATCACCATCATCATCACCAGCCCTTACCTACTGCAGAGCATAAGCCTCCTCTTTTTCGTGCCAACCTTTGTGATCCTGTGTAAACCTCAGCCAAGTCCCTCAAGCGTCGCGGTCAAGCAACTCGGTCGATATCGTCGACTCACCTAATTGCAGATTGACCGGGTCGTCTTTTCCCCTGCCTTAGCCACAACAGGGGATCGGACTACTTTTATTTTATAAATCCAAACTTCTTAGTTTCTGCTATCGAACACCAAAATAATTTTTGCTCTATCTTTAAAATTTACCGAAATATAAAGGTTTGAAATTCAAGATTACATAGAGAGGCACATACCCACTTGTGACGTCATTTGTTAGTAACGCCATATAATCTTCATACCAAAAATCGTTTTTGAAAGAGACAGACATATTGAAACTTTAAAAAATCACTGTAAATTCGTTTTTCAACCAATTCTGTTTTTTTCTTCGCGAATCGTCTTCTACTAATCTGTATTTTAAAAATAACTATAAAATATGGTAAATTCATAAAATATGGTGAACAGTCCGATCCCCTATTATGTTATTCTGTTCCACCTGCCATCTCTACCCACACATGTCCATAGTACTCAATTGAATTTCTACTCCACAGGAATGCACTTCCTTCTTCAGTGGATCAGCTACGTCCTTCCGCTGACGAAATCCACGGAGTCCTTGAGGTCCATGCTGCAGAGGGGCTGGGGGATTGCCATCCCCACGGTATACTCAGGATTCGTGTCCACCGGCGTCTGGATAGTCATCTATCTGACAGCCAGCATTCTTCTCATCAAGTTCAAAAAGGGATGATCTGTTTCAACTTTATCTCTATTATGTTTAGAACTTTAAAATTTACTGTTGATGTGGTAGTTGTTACCTTTTGGATTTCAAGTGTTCACTTGAAAAAATACTTTGACATAAACAATACATATTTAACAATTAGTTGAAAATTATTATTCGAGATAAAAAACGTGAAAAATCTGAAAAGCCACGTTTACTAAGTTTCAAAGTCAAAAATTTTTTGTTTATTTTAAAAGGTTGAGTATGACTTAAAGTTTTTGTGGTAGAATTCGTTTGTTTGTCTATTATTAATGCTTAAATCTATAATAATTAATTTTGAATGAAAAGCTTTTGTAAATAATCGAATAACAGTTTAAAATTATTATCACGTCCGTTTACATTATTATCATCACGTAAAATGAAGTTATGTTAACAATGCAACCACATAATAGGTACTTAAAATACCGCTTCATTAAAAAACCAATAGTGTTATAAAGTAAAACAATGTTATCTAGTTTAATAACTATGAGAATAATTGGCGTTACCATTCCATACAAAACTTTGGTAACCTAAAAAAAATGGTCTAGAACATCACAAATAAAAAGTTTTTACTCAGACTGGCTTGGTCAGCTGAGCAATATACAAGGTTACCTCGGAGACAACACATTTCACGAAAAAGAATCATATGGTTTTTTTTGCGACCTATTAGTTTATCTCCCGCAAAAAACAAATATCATGGTCACTCTACACATCTACACACGGGCTGTGGCACGGAAGTGCAAGGGGGTGAGGGCGCAGCGCGCGGGCGTACGCTGTTATCTAGCTGTCGTAACTACGTAGAGTGACCATGATACTGGTTTTGGTGTGGATATTTTCATTCGATGTTTTTTTTTTTATATTTTTGTTCGAAACATGTTAAAACAAAAAAACACGTGTCTTTTAATTTTTTTTAAACATTCTGTACGTAAAATTTGCGCACTGTCTCCGAAGTAACCTTGTATACGAAAAGCCATTTAAAAAAAAATATTTAGAACAAAAGTGGTCAGTCTCATGGACTGAATTTCCAGCCTAGCGGTTGTTATAAAACTTACCAGAGAAGTGCCAAAAAAAAAGTGCCTACAGAGTTTTACACCAAGAAGTAAGAAGTATTGTTATTGTAAGATCTAGTACAAAAAAATACAATTTTGATCACAAAAGACAACACTTTTCAAGACTTATACCCCGATTACTAAATCAATTTAATCATATAATACAAATATTTTGACAGCTCCTAATGTCACAATTTGCAGTTCACGACTGTCAGAATATTATGATCCATCGCTTGATTTACTGATCAGGGTATAACCTATCGTTTTAAATTATATTATTTACCTTATTTTCCATACAATTACGAGGTATTAGAAACTTAGTTGTAGTCATAAGATCTTATTTAATTTTCCTAACGATAAGAAGGGTATGGTGAACATTTGGAAGTGATATTGTAGATGTAGATGATGAGATTCGGTATTTTTTTTACAGTTTAAAGTATTGGGTATAAAAACTTCTTTAAGTTCATAATAAAATATTTCAAGTAATAATTAAATATAACTTTTTATATAATTTCATGAGCAGGGCTGTGTGAAGCGTTTAGAGTAAGATTTTTTTTTTATGTCGAATCTTCTTTATTATTTAAAATTCTCGTAACTCTCGCAACGTTTCCACACTGGTCAGTTACTGTTTGTGTGTATAATATTTTTTATAATGCCATTAAAAGTAAAGTATACATATTTATTTTACATAAACATTACAATCAATCACGCATTACTTTGGTATGGACTTTCATATAAAATTGTAAATATTAGTTTCTAGCTAAGGTAAGTAGGTAATAAATTGTACTTTCATTTATAATTTTCCGTACAAATTATAATTTTTATTTAACAAAATGACAATGTAGCGGATTGCTCAATTCTGAAATAGAACATTGTGATAATATTGCATAAGGATTTTTATAATAAAAACGTATTCTGTAACCAAATGTTTGTTGTCTTTGTTTCTTGTATTACTTTATTTTTTTAAATAGTGAAGAAGTTAAACTCGTAAAAGTTAAAGTAATCTGCCTTTCCGCGATACCATTTCTAAACGCCCTAATACAGGGTAGGCATGGGCGTTTCGTTAGGGACGTCTGAAAGTATGGTTCTACTATGGTGTATGTGACTACTGTGACCATAAATCCATAAATGCATTCAGATCGCGCACGTAACGGTGAGTACAGTATAACGCGATTCAAATAAGATGACTTTGAATTTGTGACGTCAATCTGTCAATACAATACAAAAAAAAAATTCACCGTTCCCCATCCAATTCTTACTTAAATAAAAATTCTAATATTTTATTTCCGATATACACTCATATAAACCGCGTATACTTAAATCACGTTGTAAGGTCGACCAAGAAAGTGGTTTACCATTTTTCATTCTATTTCCTAGTTATCGAAAATTTCAATAAGGTTTATACTCGGTATCTGACAGATAGATCTGCAAACGAAAATAATCTTTGTTGTTCTATAATTTGCAACTGACATTCAACCTTAGGGTGGTAAACCAATTTATTGGTCGACTTTACATAAATTTATGGTCGTTCGTGTTTGCACCCATGCACCCTGGCGTACGAGTCAGTAAGTTGCAACTTGCATCTTGCAGCGTTGTTGTCAAACCGCTGCTCTGCTATCCTCGAATGAGGGTTCACAGCTACCTGTAAAAACACATCCAACATCACCTTCGGTGGAACCAAGCAATGGAACCCGTAAATTTTATGCTATTTAGTTTGGAACTATTGCTCTAATATTGTAGCTAGGTGTCAAAAATACAGTGCGCACAGAGCTTGGTGGCATAATTGGTAATGTGCCTGTTTCTGGCCCGGATAGCCAAGGAGATGCAGTTTCGAATCCTGTCCAAGATTGACAAAATTTTTAATTTTTCTCTTTATAATATTTCGTTAACAGACGTTATCTGTAACAATAATAATCTATAATTATACCTAACAAAGGGTATGGTTTAGTAAAAGCTTTTCTCTCGACTCGAAGTCATTATCGTAACTCATGCAGGAATACACAATGGATCAGTAGAAGTAAAAGGTCAACTGCATAATGTCATCAGTAAACTTAAAGGTTATTAGGTGACCCCTGCTGACCTAATTTATTGAACTAATTCAGCACGTGCACGCTAATTCAATAAAAATGATTTTCAAAATAAGAATAAAATAGAATAGAATATACTTTATTGCACACAAGAAATACACAGAAAAAAAAGCAGTTCAAATAATAGTGTACAGATAGGCGGCCTTATTGCTAAGGTAGCAATTTCTTCCAGGCAACCTTCGGGTACAGGAAAAAAAACGCAAAGAATGCTTCGGGATAGTGTGTTATATAATTAATATTTATTTTTATATTATTAATGTTATATTACTTTTTTTATATGGTATTATTATTTTATTATGAAAATAGAAATATAAATAGACTTCTACACTAATTACATAAGATGATACTTTAAAAAACTAAAAACTGCCTAATTTAACACGTTCCAAAGTAATTATGAGAGATTTTTGACGAAACGTAATTAGTCCGTAAGTTTCACTAATAACTTTCTGTTCACAAACACGGGTATGATTGTATTTTATTTCTGAATTCTCAGATAGGTACGTTTCCGCGAAACCAAGAATTGCTTACTAAATTCTAAAGTTAACATTTTTGCACGTTATCCATACTTATATTTATTTTGTGAATGATTTTTTATGATAACAAAAGCTTTTTCTTTTTATAATTAAACGTACAGTCATCTTACACGATTCGAGCCAAGATTGAACGTGTTACAGCATCTTGCGATTAAGGTAACCTTGTAACAGGGTTTACTTTTGACGTTGACAAATGACTTACAAGATTGACACCAGCTCGACACTGATAGTTAATTTCAGCTTCGAAAGTAGGTAAGGAAGAAATTATTCCTTGCTACCAAGGGCAGAATGCAAGATTTTGTAAGCAGTGGAGAAAAATCATTGGCTTTAGTCGAACAGCAGCAGCTAACAGCAGCAGTGCAGCAACAACAAGGAAAGAGGATTACAAGTTTTTTTTTATGTCCATCTGTCTGTTTGTTCTCCTCGACAGGTTGCGGTTCTCAACCGATTCTCGTGAAATTTTGTGAGCAGGTTCGATAATTTGTTATTGAGTCAGTTTTAGAAATTATTGAGGTTTGGGGGTATTTATATTTATATTTTGTATTTATTACTACCAATAAGCAGTACCTATACAACCTTTAATTGTGGTAGCGTTTAAAAAAATTAATAACCTTCAGAGGACCATAGTGATTACAATTTTCTACGCACAGCATGATTATTACCTATGACCTTGAAATTGTAGACGTCTTTGAAGGAATGAAGGTATATAATTTCATAAAAATTTAGTCGCTATCGTTAGGAACACACGTGTAAGCACAAAATATGACATAATTTGTATAAAATCTGTCTAGACGTGATGATCCCATTATTATAGAACGAAAATGGCGTTCATTACACTAAGGGTGGAAAAGTTGTTCATACAACAAAAGTAACTTATTTACAGGATATTAATAAAAATTAAAGAAATTTCATAACCAATTATTGAGTAAGGTTAAGATGCGGTATCACGAAATACCTAAACAAAGATTGGTAGGTACACCGATCTTTACATTATAACAGTGACATATTGTCAGCCTGTCGTCGCCTTTGTGTACTAAACCCAAATCCTTAAGTTGCCACAATACAACATAATTACAAATCATGCGTTATGAACGTTGCAGATATATTGCAGATTACGTCTCTTAAGTATTTTTTAAAACCGCTGGATGCGAGCAAAGGGCTGGTCATAGTGGAGATTCTTAGAGAAGCTTTTCAGCTGAAAATGACGATGACGAAATTAAATAAATACCTTGAAGGTATATTCCCCGACGGGAACATCAGTGACGTCCACCCATTGGCAGTCGATATTGTATTGGTAAACATCGGAGCAGTTTACGGATATGCCTGTAAAATAAACAATTATACTATTATTATTTTATACTTAGAGTACATCTCACACACAGCCATCTGACCTTAACCTCGGCAGATCCTTTACTTTGAGAATAAAAAACTGATGTACAGTCGGATTCATAAGTAGATCCACATCGTGGGCGACTATACTTTAAAGTATCTTTTTAATAATAAAACCCTTTTCGTAATTTCGTATCCTTGTGGATACAGACCCGTACACTTCATCTATAGAGGAAAGATCGAAAATACTTGTAGAAAAAAAATTATTTCTAAATATTGAGGCACGTGATAAGGATTAGGATTAAACATCATGCAGTCGAAAGGCAAATACAAGTGCTCATCACACGAATGTTTGCCCTGGGCGGAACTCGAACCCGCAACCCTGTGTTTTGTAGGAACTATGCTAGGAAGCCTTCGGTATAACAATTTAAAGCTAGTATTTTGATAAAGAGGGTGCGGCAGCTGCTTCCGCTTGCTATTTCTTAACACATTGACTGCTCTGAGCTAGTAACTATTGAATAATCACACTAATATTATAAATGTAAAAATATATTAAGATTTTTAAATGTTTGGATGTTTGCTCCGCCTTCACGCTTAAAGTACTTAACGGATTTGGATGAAATTTCGAATGAAGATAGTTTGTAACCTGGATCAACACATATAATACTTTTTCGCTTTATACCACAAACTATCACACTACAGACGCATAAATAACCGCACTAGATCACTAATAAACAAAAAGTTATTTGGTGCGTGGCTGTGGCAACACACACACCCTGTTTTTTTATTTAGTCCAGCTCATAGATATTAAAAATTATCTGAAGTCTAACACACCCAGCACTCTTTCACTTTTTACGTGACGTGTACAGAGAAAATACAGCTGTTTCTTCACAGACGAGCACACGTCATTTAGTTAGTAAACGAGGCGAAACTGATGCGCGCTCGTATCGTATTGTGTATTCACTGTGATAGGTCATCTCTGAATCTTCTGTCTCACCCGTTTCTAGCAAAATTTTGCATCAGTTAGAGCTGTAGCTATGACATAAGATTCTTAAGTTTAACAAAATTGAAACGCTCTACGCCGTAGCAAAGTCTACGCACCATCGTAGCCAAAGCCTACGAGGAGCGACGTAGCAAGGTCTACATGACTCATCGTAGCAAATTTCAGCATATAATGTGTTAACCTATAAAATAGAAAGCGCAACGCGTGCTGGTGAAGTTGCGACGTTTCAGCCACAAAATTAATATCCTGTGCCAACTCCTTCGGTGGAAATTAAATGACAAAGCAATTTATATACCTATAGGAATATTGTAATATTGTCCCGTGTCTTCGTATATTTTATAATATTAAAATTATCTTTTATTAAGAAACAAGTATGTTCTTGTATTGTCTAAAAGTTCTCTTTTATTATTTTATTTTGTATTTCAGATTTCACTTTGTTGGAATGTATCTTTAAATTAGAAACCACATTAGTTAAAGTATCAAACCGCAAAATCCCGTTCTGGAGTCACTATCTCGGCGACTACACTAAAACACCCAAAAAACAAATAACATTACACTTTCAGACTAGAAAGTTTGTTATATTGTACTATGTCTCTACTTGTGGGAACCTTTAATTGGTTTTTAAGTAGCTATGTTACAGTCTACCTATTGCACTTTTAATAACTGTTGGTTCTCCTATAAAAAAAAAAGAAAAAAGAAAATTGTTTCTACCTAATTAACAACCCACTTAAGTTGTTAAAAACCAACCGACTACTTTTTGACAAGACAGAAAACTAAAAAGTCATTAACGTTTCTAATTAAGGAGCGAAATTGAGTCAGTTTCGAAATTAGTATTCTGTTCAAGGTTTTTCTTTCCCTGAATTTGTCAGACAGTGTCCTTTCCTTAGTAGGAATCTAATTTCATATTTTTTTTTCTTACAAACTGCTTAGCGATAATGCTGAGCTGCCAATTTAGACATATTTTAAGGGAACTATCTCTTTTAATAAGCTTTTAACGAATAAAACCTTTTTAATTATCAATTCTCATTCAAAGGTGTTTTATAGAAGTAAAGCGATTATTACACTGCTCTGCGCCGCGTCGTTAGTGTGAAGCAGCAGATTTTAATACTGTATGTAAATAGTGTGGATAGTAAACACGACAGGCACATACTGACTCAGCGTATTCACGAGAGTGCATAGAGCATCGCAATTATGTACTTTGGCTACCTTAACATTCGCAAAAATGAACTTTGCAACTACATTTATTATTATTTATTTAATCTATTGTACAATTACAAGATTTACAGCACATTTTACGCGCCAAACTGCAAAGGAACAGTTTGTTGGCGCTGCGCACATTACCTACATCTTGTAGGTACACCTTAATATTAATATTACAAGTATAGTAACAGTAAGTTTTTATTACGTAGTATTTTATAGTTGAGACAAAGAAATATAAATACATCGGAGCTCTCCCTAGATACTCATAGTAATAGTTAGCCATTTAACAACATTTCTTTTAACTTTTTCTTAAAAACAGCTTCAGTTATATCTACATCATCAGACAGGAAGTCAATGTCATTATATATTCTTGGTGTCAGATAACGCGACGTTCTTTCTCCATAGTAATTACAGCTAGATGGTTCTACGTACTTAGAACGTATGTTTGCACGCAGGGCCTTTACGATTTTATGATTGAGACTGCTATATTATTCTACCGCTATCAGGTATTTGACCTTTTCATGCACAGGCAGAACCTTACACACCTTATACAATTGCTCAAAATTATCCTTTTCATAATATAATAGCAATTAAAATAACAAGAAAATTTAACATTTAGGCAGAGTGATAACCACAATTTTGCGGGAATTTATGACTTTTATTGAAAAAACGGCGCACGTTAAAACCTGTATATATCGATAGAGGACCTATAGATAAACAAAATTACATATGACTTAATGTCCTACTGCGCAACGTTTTTGAGATAATCTATGTTAAAAACCCTGTATGGTTAAAAATCTTAATTTTTTCCCTCTGCGATTAAATACATAAGTATTTAATCGTAAGTAAAGTACAAATAACAAAAACTTATTCTTATCCCAAATTCATTAAATAGGAATGCAAATGGACTAGCCCTGTATAAAAGGTAGGAATTTACGTGGAATTTACTTATTTTGAAGCTCGCCGGAAGTAAACAACCTGCGGTCGTTGTACTTTACCCTCTTTACCGTCCCGAAAAATAAACCGGAGTGTTTCTTACGGAGAATACTAATTTTACAGTTCGCGAACGACACTCATATTTACTTTTTTTGAACTTAGCATTTCTTGATTGGCCACCATGTTTTTGAAGTAAGCTGATTTTATTAGAGTAAGTAAATAAATAAATATGAGGGGATATCACAAGCAGACAGTTTTGACGGAAAACTACTTATTTTCGTCACAATCAGATCATAGTTAGAAGAATCGTCGTTATACAACGTACAATGATTTAACTTGCAAACTAAATTAGATGTAGGTATTGTATTTATTTCTATGTTGTGTATAACAAATAAGTATTTTTGATTTCTGATTGCTGAAAAAATACGTTTAAGTCTTATATACTACGATGTAGACGTGATTTTACTACGCCGTAGATAAAACTTTACTACGTCATAAAAGTGACTTTACTACGTCGTCGTAGAGATGACTCTACTGCGTCAAAGAGCTGAATTTACTTTACTACACAGTAGAGGTGACTTTATTGCACCGCAGAAGTGACTTTACTACGTCGCGTCGTAGAGGTGACTTTATAACACCGTAGGAGTGACTTTACTACGTCGTAAAAGTGGCTCTACTGCTCCGTAGAGGTGACTTTATTACGTCGTAGAGGTGACTTTACTACGTCGTAGAGGTGACTTTACCACACCGTAGAAGTGACTTTACTACGTCAAAGAGGTGAATTTACTACGCCTTAAAGGTGACTTTACTACACCGTAGAGGTGACTTTACTGCACCGTGGAAGTGACTTTACTACGTCGCGTCGTAGAGGTGACCTTACCACACCGTAGAAGTGACTATACTTCGTCGTAAAGGTGACTTTACTGCTCCATAGAGGTGATTTTATTACACCGTAGAGGTGACTATGCTACGTCGTAGAGGTAACAATAGCTAGCTGAAATGCAGTTTTGGTTCAATTATATCAACTGCACTCTAGCAGCTTGTCAACTGTCAACTGTCAACCTGTCAAAAGTTAGAATACTGTGGGTTTTGATTGGACCTAAAAATTATCCTATGGTTTACTGCGTTTATTTTTCATGTACGGATGACAGTACGAGTATAACACGATATAAAATTAGCAGTAAAAATAAAATATTATAACCTCGTTTACGACTTACAAGGAATACTGAAGCAGCGTACTAAAAGAGGAAAGGAACTGGGTCGAATATGAATCATGGATTAAGCGTTTGTGCCTCTAAGATTTATTTCTGGGGCCTTAAACGTTCGGCTCTCATTACGGAGGTTCCGGGTTCAAATAATAATAATAATATTTGGGGAAATTTTCACACACGGCCATCTGATCCCAAACTAAGCAGGGCTTGTACTATGGGTATCAGCCAGCTCATGTTATACATTACATAAATAGATAAATAGATACTTATATATATAAACAACATCCAGACGCAAGGCAAACATAAGTGCTCATAACACGAATGTTTGCCCTGGGTGAGATTCGAACCCGCGACCCTGTGCTTCGAAGGCAGGCGTTTTACCGACTAGGCTACGGGGCCGTCCAAACCAAACCGTACCGAAGGGTACACTGTCGAATAAAAATCTGTAAATTCTTCAGTTTGGTTAGGTCATTGCCACCTTGTTTACAAAATGAGATAATTCCGTGCTGCGGATTACGATCAACGACCGATTGTCAGAGTGATGAACTTCTAACACTAGTGGCTCTGTGGGCTGTAAACATCGTGAGTACCTATTATTTTTTTCGAAATGGCTGATTTATGATTTTTTTTTTACTTTTTCATCCCTATGACCCACGTAATTTTTTAAAATTTCCAACAACTGACTCGACAAAAAAAATCTATATATTTATCCGAGGCCAGATCGAAATATGTAATGACCTTGTTAGGTGTCCACGACACAGGCTTGTCTAGTGTGGATGCCACGACAGAACCTGATCCCTGTAAAACGTCCTAAACATGTACCTACTTTATTGTTACACCATATTAATTGTAAGCCTATTCTACATGTTTTAAATACAATTTTACTTTACTTTTACTATCGAACCTGCTTACAAAATTTCATGTGAATCGGTTGAGAAACGCGCGACATACAAAAGCTATTTTGGCCAAGCTGAAACAGAGGATTCGCGCTCGCTCGGTCAATAACCCACGTAATCACTAAGCTTACCCTAAATTAGGGTGATCAGGCCTTAGTCGACGACACTGGCCCAGTGCGAGTTGGTAGACTTCACACACAATCTTTAAACTTTGCAGGATCGTGCAGGTTTCCTCACGATGTTTTCATTCACCGTAAGATCATCGAATAGCCGAGCATAAGAATTCGAAATTCGGAAACACATTAGTACGTGGTGAGGATCGAACCCATCTGATAAAAGAATAGAATAATTAATAAGTAATGAGAATTAATTAGGTTTCTACTTAGATGCCTGACGTGACATTTCCCTTTGGAGTAATTAATTTAATTAATTAATTACTTTAGCTGGTAAATAATATAACTTATATCATTATTTACGAACAACCAACGAACATCCAAGGGGATTAAGTTCCTAATTTTAATTAATGAGCAAGGAGTAAGATTTAAAATGAAGCAATTTTATTTGCATTTGTAACCAACATCTCTCTACAAATAATGGCTTACTTATTATCTTGCCAAACGTGCCCCAACACCTGTTCACGCGAAGGTCTCTATAATGCCACAGATAATGCCATATCTGTGGCAGAGTATTGGTCTTCCCAAATTTAGTCGCCGAAACGAATCGAAAAGAAAAAGAAGAAGTACTAAACTAACCCTAACCTCCTAACTAAACTGGAGAAAGTCTCAGAAAGAGATTTTTGTTTGACAGTATCCCCACCGGGACTCGAACCCGAACCCCTCTATGAGAGTCAAAAGCTCAACCGCCTGATCCTTTACCGACAGCATGTCAGTCGTTTGGTAACGGGCGCTACATGAGCCAAGTCACTGGCTTTTGGCGGCTCTTTGACCTTGACACTAGGATCTGTGTTGTCGACCATTTTATGGTTTACGACCAACTTCTGCCAAAACACGAATCTGCCATAACCCGAATCTGTCCTTAACCGAACGAGGGCTTAAACCAGGGACTGGAACCCTTACAATTTTAATCAACGATATCTCGTTCTCTTATATGCTATAAATTATAACGTTTGCAAATCCAACAGGTTACCCTATCAAGGAATCTGATAAAAATATATTTATTTTATATGTTTTAAGATTTTCGTGGTTGTGACAATTTAAGTACATTAATAATTTTAATTATCATTCTTTAAATACTTAAAACCTAAACGACTAAAGGGGTTTTTCAACGGGTAGTCCGGTCCCTGGCTTAACAAGAAGAAGACCCACAGCAAGCAGTTTAATAATCCACAGCAAGCAGTTTAATAACCCACAACAAGCAGTTTAATAACCCACAACAAGCAGTTTAATAACCCACAGCAAACAGTTTAATAACTCACAGCAAGCAGTTTAATAACCCACAACAAGCAGTTTAATAACCCACAGCAAGCAGTTTAATAACCCACAGCAAGCAGTTTAATAACCCACAACAAGCAGTTTAATAACCCACAGCAAGCAGTTTAATAACCCACAACAAGCCGTTTAATAACCTACAGCAGGCAGTTTAATAACCCACAACAAGCAGTTTAATAACCCACAGCAAGCAGTTTAATAACCCACAGCAAGCAGTTTAATAACCCAAAACAAGCAGTTAAATAACCCACAGTTTAATAACCCACAGCAAGCAGTTTAATAACCCACAACAAGCAGTTTAATAACCCACAACAAGCAGTTTAATAACCCACAGCACGCAGTTTAATAACCTACAGCAAGCAGTTTAATAACCCACAACAAGCAGTTTAATAACCCACAGCAAGCAGTTTAATAACCCACAACAAGCAGTTTAATAACCCACAGCAAGCAGTTTAATAACCCACAACAAGCAGTTTAATAACCCACAGCAGGCAGTTTGATAACCCACAACAAGCAGTTTAATAACCCACAGCACGCAGTTTAATAACCTACAGCAAGCAGTTTAATAACCCACAACAAGCAGTTTAATAACCCACAGCAAGCAGTTTAATAACCCACAACAAGCAGTTTAATAACCCACAGCAAGCAGTTTAATAACCCACAACAAGCAGTTTAATAACCCACAGCAGGCAGTTTGATAACCCAAGCTCACCTTGATCCCCATAGTTCTTACAGTCATACTTTTTCTCGACTCCTGGGAGACAGGTGTTATCTTCAAGACAGAAGGATGCCTTGTGGCCTTCCGCAATCCTTCTACCTGAAGAGTTCAGCACGTCGAAGGTGGCGAACACTTCCATACTATGATAATGCCTGTAACAAATTATCATCATCATAGTATCTCATACTAATCATTCGCTTGCCCTTATCCCATCATTTGGGGTCGGGGCAGTATGTTTTCTTCCTCCATTTTCTATCAGCCGTCATTTCAACACTCACATCCTTCCTGAACATATCATCTTTTACACAATCCATCCACATCATACTAATCATGCTAATATTCTAACTCAAAAGATCCTAGGAACCCAGAACCCTCTTTAATGAAAGTCGAACTCTCGACCACTCAGCCATAGAGGTTGATAGAGTGTCCGTGGATCTACGACATTTTTTTACAGAGATAGGCCAAAGAGCCACTTTTCCCGAAGGAAAACTATGTTATTCCGACGAGAAAATCGTAAAAAAATCTCTATAAGGTACTCGTACGTAAGTGCTAAAGTGTGTTTATTGATTTTTTCTCGTCCTCTTATAACAAAGGTGCAGCAATTGCAAATTAAGAATTTCATGAACCGTAATGTAACAGGATATAAAAGTTCATCATCATCATCATCATCTCAACCGGAAGACGTCCACTGCTGAACATAGGCCTCCCCCATGCATAGGTTTCCACCGTGAACGTTCCTGCGCTACTTGCATCCACCGGCGGCGCCCAGCTACTTTCACCAAATGTCCACCTTGTGGGAGGCCGTCCAACACTACGCCTTTTGGCCCGTGGTCGCCATTCGAGAACCTTTCTTCCCCATCGGTTATCAGTTCGTCGAACTATATGGCCTGCCAATTGCCACTTCAACTTACTTATCCTTAAAAAAATATAAAAATTAAAAAAGAAATATAGCAGATAAAGATAAGAAGAAAGAAAATCCGCTTAAAACCCTGATAATGGAGACCATCCAATTCATAATGCCAAAAAAGTTGCTGATTACATAATCAGCAACTTTTGTGCTAGCGACAAAATTTTGTGACGTCGACGAGACATGAAGCCGTTGGGTTGTGTTGGCGGGTTGGCGACTTTACGAGAAGGTGTTTAGGGTTCTTTTACACCATTCTACCTTACATTACCAAACCACTGCGGAAACGAAATTCAATCCCCCAATTAGCTATAGCTGCCTGCGAAGTACTTATTGTCTGGTAGTGGTGGGGTCGTGTACAATAAATAAGATGTAATTTATGGGGAAAACAATGTTTTATTTAGAATGAATATTAATATATTAGATCATGTTATCGACGGGCTGCCCAAATTAGATCCGTTTCAAAACGGATATGTTTCGAAAACGTTTGAAAATACAATTCTAGAACAAGATAAAGCTGCCAGTGTGCATTTATCACATGCCAGCGTTTTCAAATAACAGAGTAAGGAGTATAGGTATTGCTATACCTAACATATTGTAAGGAAGGTCGTTCTCCTCATGGACCGTGAACTTTCCAGTGATGAAAAGAAAAATCCCTCACATCGTTGACGGTAATGTAATTTCTTAGTCATAACGAAATAAGTAAAAGCACGTTTCTTACATGAAAATGTTTTATTGTATTATTGCCAACCTAAAGATATCAGTGGATGTTGTTGTATGTATGAACTCTTTTTTTCTTTATTTCTGACGAAAAAAAGATGTATCCTAAAGAATTCATTTGAACGGCTTTATTAATTTACTAGCGACTTGGCTACGCACGCTACGGCTACGCTCGCGTTGTGTAAGATTTTCCCGTGGAAATGAGACTTTTTGCTGTGAAAAGTATTTTGTGTTAATCCAGGTTACAAATTTCATCCAAATCCGTTGAGTACTTTAAGCATGAAGGCGGAACAAACATGTAATAAAACAATATAATATATATACTTATTCCAAATATATTTTTACATTTATTATTAGTGTGATGTGATGTGTATTTATTTAAATTTAATCATTTTTGTCTTCAAAGATACTCAAGTATCAGAAAAATAAGAGTGTGTAAGTGTGTGTATCTCCTATGAGGTCTTCAATAATATATATATTTAAATGTTGAACTAGATCTGCCTATATCGATCCGTAACTAGTAGAGAACGAACTAGTAGAAGCAATGCCTAGGAGGAATAGACATATGCAAACTTCCATGCATTTTTCATAACTTGAAGAATGTGCAAAAGATGCAATCCCTGCAGAGTTTCTTTAGTACATGTGTTCTTTACAAAAGAAGGCGCATTTTGTTAGTGAACATATAAGTACCTTGTTTATACCAATTCTGAGAAAAAAAAAATTTACTTCAACCTGTGCTTTAAAGTAAATATAAGGATAGAAATATTAACTCCGAGTAACTACTATAAGTCAATACGAATTGTCAAAATGTACAAATGTCAATTTATCTAAAAACGTTGTATGCGGCAATGTGCAAATAGCATTATGCCGAAACGAAAAAAAATAATATGACAGAATGTTCTTGTGTTATTACAATGATCATAATATTATGTAATAGTCAATATGAACTTAGTGACAAAATATACAAACGTCAAAAAGGTATTAAGGTGACCCATGCGATAAAAGATAAAACTTAAAAAAACTTACCTACACATTCATTCATTCATTTTTTTTTCATTCATTCACATTCTCATTGAGTGTCTCCCACAAAAGGTCATTCCAGAAATCGCAAACATTTAGCAAGCGCACATTCAACAACACGGTTTGCAGACGGCACGAAAACAAATCGTGCCTCGTATCTATGTTTGTCTCTGACCTGATTCCCAGTGTTATACCTATACAGGATGTACTAGACTACCCGACGTTATACACGGTGTACGGATCTATACAAATTGATTAAAGGGCATTCAGTTCATATATACAAACAGTCATGCACTTATGTACTAATTGGAATCGGAAATGGGTGAGCAGAGCTCCTCAGCACACATCATAATCACATCTGACAACACTGGAGGATTAATTAAGACTCGGGCGCACCTAAACAGGTACACCGAACTTTGCGTTTCTCAATGCGCCTAGTAACAGCTTTCTAGCCTGTCTTCGTGGCCAAAGTAGTCACATATCAGAGAACCATTCAGATCGCTCGCAAACTTTAATATAGTTGGTCGCCTTATTAGGCCAGTTAGGGTCGCCTTGCGTCATGACACTCACTGGAAAACATGGGTTAGTCCAATTCTCACGCTGCTGGAAAACCACGGCTCATATTTAATTCGCCTTAACTCATGATTTAAATTATTAAAATCAACTTAATAATTCCTTTATGTTATATTTTTTTATATAAAAAAAAGCTTAATACATTCACTGAATCAGTTTATATAAAGCAGTCTTTCACACCCTGCATAGATCCCATAAATTTTATACTTACATGTGGCATAAGTGCCATTGCCACAGGTGTTTCGGAAGGTACGGTCGGAACTCCTCGTTGCCGATGTTCAGTGAAGAGGCAGTGAAGCGGAGGAGACGGCGGGTCTCATGCTGCCAGTTGGGGTTCTCGCGTTGAATCTGAACATGACAAGGTTCAGTGATTCAATGAATTATACAATACAAATACTTTATTGACACCAAAAAGTTACAGAAACACAGTACATATTAGAAAAAGAGAAGGTAGAAGAGTCAAGAGGCGGCCTTATTGCTAAAGTAGCAATCTCTTCCAGGCAGGCAATATATATTAGAAAAGGTGAAGCGGGTCGGTGGTGGTAACAATAACGTTTAACATAAATTACACTATTATACCTAAAGTTAAGGGTTTCAGTAATTCTTCACGATGCAAAATGTAACTAAAAATGCATTTGGCAAGGTAGGTAGGTAATTTACTCGGAAAGAGCAATTATGTAATTCAGTGAATGATGATGAAAAGCTAAATAACAATACACTTACGGATAGTAGTGGACTACAAGACAACTCCTGGAAGTTTTTGCTTAGTTCGAGTTTCAGTCAAGGACCACTACTACTTACCGTCTGGGAGCAAGGATTGAGGCCCAACCATACGTATCAGCAAAACCCCTACCATACAAAGAAGTGTTAGCAAAGGAGATAGGTATACTGGGTCGCGACAAACCGATGAAATTTTCGCTGATGATTATTTATATTTTCACATAAGATTTTACATACGTGTCCATCATCATCATCATCAACATCAACGGCCCGTTACAGTCCAGTTTATTAATGTGCACAATAGGCCTGTGTCGTAAATTTAAAAAATGGCTTATTTCGTTATTTTAGTACCTGTATTACCCCAAAAAAATAATATTTCATGATAAAAATTATATTTAAAACACATATTTTAAGTTTTAAGAAAATATTTTTAATCTGGCGTAAAAACACAAGAAAGTGTCATGGCGTCGTGAATGACGTCACATAGTGGCAAACGATTGTGTTCACTTGTGCTGTTGTATGAAAAAGTTAACCAAGCGTCAAAACAACAATGGCGGCATACCACTATGTGACGTAATACGTTCTGATTGACGTTCACAGCGGAAAGGCCAGGGGGGGTATTTATTTGATTTTAATTTGTAAAAATAACAATAATCATTAATTTTTATGTGGAATTATTTCGGTTTTCCCTGTTTAAATATTAAAATTTACGTCTAGAAACATTCATCCATTGATTTCATTGTTAGTTGACACAAGCCTATTGTACGAAATTTAGGAAATATGTATGCACATTTTTTTAAATTCGTTATGTTAAGTTCCAGATAATAATTTTTCAAATATCGTGCTCAGAAACAATGTTATAAGGTTTCAAAGTTGATGGTTAGACAGAGAGCTGTCCGATGTATAATGTGACGTCATATTACACGCGGAATATACATCCGCCATAGAAAATTATGTTTTCGTAAGAGGGACAGATATTTTGTTGACTGTTTAATAATGTTGTCTCTAGTTTGTTTTTCGATCAATTACGATTCTGTTTTGACTGTCAGTATTCTGTTTTTGTATACTTCAAGACGAACTATGAAAAAAATATATATAAGTCGTTAACATAGCCATTGAATTTTTTTTTGTGTCAATAATATAAAAAAATACTCAATTATAAATTAGTACCTCATAAGCAGACTTGCTAAGACAGTTTTCTTCCATAGCGCAGGTCAATAAGAACATTGGTACATCTTGAAGATGCGCAGTTTGTTCTATTGCAGTCGTGTCCAGCAATAAGTCCGCCAGTGTTTGAGTGCAAACCACTCCTGCTACATGTCCTGTACATAAAAATATATTATTTTAGAAAAGAAAAGAGCATCATAAAAAAAAGTTAAATCTTAAAAGAAGTTCTCCTTGGATAAATGAAAGGCTCGCGCGGCGCTTGCCGCTCGCCTAGATACCGCGCTATCTAATAAAAACAGCTCCGTGAATGCGGCAACTCAACAATGACAATTTGGAAGGATGCAAGCTCGGAGGAAATACGAGGTGTTTACAACGAGACTGCGTCGGCGCGAGCTCGGGTACGCCGAATTCGGCGTAGTATTTGCTGCCGCATTTTTCAATTACGCCAGCAGTATCTAGGCGAGCGGCGAGCGCCGCGCGAGCCTTTCATTTATCTAAGAAGTTCTCATTGTTTACACATGTGAACGGATTTCGAGTAGGCCTATCGATACCCTATGTAGTATCCACAGATATTTAAAGTAATTCTGTGGTAATATCTGTACCAGTGACCACTATGTTTTGGAATTCTAGTAGTGTAGTACATCAGAGCGAAATTTATAATATGGTCGAATTTGGTTGCTTACGTGCATACTCCGTACTGAATTTACGAACCAGAATTCGGAAGCTTCTTCCATCTCAGTGTAAATTCTAAATGTTTGTAAGTTAGCTGGCAAGGCACAGGCCGAATATCTATCACCGAATTTCTGCTGCATTGATTTATTACTTTCACATTCACGGCTCCGTAGCCCAGGTAGTAGTGTAGCTGCCTCCGACGCACAGGGTCGCGGGTTCGAATCCCGCCCAGAGCAAACATTCGTGTGATGAGCACTTGTGTTTGCCTTGTGTCTGGTCGTTGTTTATCTATATAAGTATGTATTTATCTATTTATGTAATGTATATCAGCTGTCTGGTACCTATAGTACAAGCTCTGCTTAGTTTGAGATCAGATGGCTGTGTGTGAAGATGTCCCTACAAGTCCCCACATATTTATTATTTCTATTTCGGGCAAGCAATTTCTCTACACACGTACCTATAGAGTCCACCTACTCATTTTTCCATAAACAAAAAAAACTTTATAATAAAACGCCTACAAGAATATAAAAAAACTGCGCAAAAGGTTGGAAAACTTCTCACTTCAATCAATCAGCCTATTGCAGTCTCACTTAATGTGATTCAATTATATATTTTCTCATTTGGATATTTGATCAAATCGGGTTCGATTCCCACCAGATAAATTTAAATCTATCAACTTCGCTGTCGAGACTCATTAAGAGAACTGTTTAAGGAGATAAATATCTTGACGGTTCCATGCCAATTAATTTTTGCTAATATTATGTTTGTTAAGAAAAACATCCATGAGTTTAGTAAATATTCTGACATTCATGGTCGTAATACTAGAAATAAGAAAAAACTAATTAATCATCAGTGTAGACTTGCTAAAGTTAGCACTTCATTTGTGGGGCTCTGTGTGCGCTGCTATAACAAAATACCTGATGAGATCTTAGTTTTACCAGAAAAAAGGTTTAAGAATTGTGTAAAACAGACGCTGTGTAATAAAGCTTACTATAAGTTAGTTGATTATTTAAATGACAAAGAGGCTTGGTGTTCGGATGGTCCAGCTCGGCACAGGAAACTTTAACAATGTATATTGACTACTGTAAATAATATTTTATTAAAAAAAAGAAAAGTACAAAAGATACGAGTCCTGTGGAGTTTCTTCTGGCCGTTCTTCTCCACAGAAGGCGTACACTTGTAGTGAACGGGCCATCTTGCTTTGACGTCGAAAAATGATTTTGTTAAATCTTACTTCGAATAAAGACACTTTTATCTGTATCTTTAAATTGAAATTTATTTATTTTTTGCTCAAAACATGGTACCTACAGCTTGGCAAAAAAGAGTTTGGAAAAAATGAGGGCGCTTCTATCGCACTTGTGGCCACCTCGTAGTCAAATAGGAAAGGGAAAATTACTTAATTTATAAAATATTGTAAAATAAGAATCAACATGGCATGGCAACAATGGGGTAATAAAAAGCAACCCAGAATGAATGGCAGCAAACTAAATATTTAGTTCCACCTGTCACCGCGACAAAATCTTTTTTGCCAAGCTGTACATAATAAAAAGATGTAAGGAGTTAACATTAACAGTTCCTTTCTTTTACCGAACACAGCGGTATGCAAAATTACATAACATACGTAAATTATACCAATGTGTTTTCGAATTTCGAATTCATATATACGTTTATTTGACGCTCTTACAGTGAAGGAAAACATCGTGATGAAATCTGCACACTCCTGCATAGTAATTCAAAGGTTGTGTGTGAAGTCAGGCCTGCGTGGTTGACCCAATTCAGGGTAGGCTTGAGCCGCTCAGTGGCAACGTATTTGAGCTGCTAATGACGAAACATGGTTATGTAGGGCAGGAAATATATCCCAGTGACTGACATCCAGCTCAAAAACAGAATCAGGAGTTCATTGTCGTCGACCACAAGTCGCTTGCTTGAGGTCAGTCTTTGTTAACTATTCGGAGTACGATAACCTCGAAATAGAAAACATCTATCTCATCTACTGTCCCATCTCCCAAATGAGATTACGTAAATCCTTTAGCTTCTCTGTAACAAGAGAAGGCCTAATCTTATCCCTTGATTCTGGGAACAACACTCTCAATCAATCAATCAATCAATCAAAGAGCCTATTGTAGTCCAATGCTAGACGTAGGCCTCCCCAAGGGTACGCCAAAGCGCACGATCACCCGCTTTCCTCATCCAGCCACCACCAGCGACCTTCCTCAGGTCATCAGTCCACCTGACAGGGGTGCGTCCCAAACAACGTTTCCCCTTTGCGTCTCGACGCGGTCTCCATTCGAGAACCCATCTGATCCAAACAAACACTCTAGATATCTAGAATTAAGTCCGTCTAGTCTTTGTCGTTATTCTGGGAAATCAAAAGAACTAACAAATTGAATTGAATAAATGGTAAAATATTTTAGAAGTTATCTTTCAATTCAACTATCACCATAAAATTTATATTCGTTTATAATGATGATAATTCCACCTAAAACAGTCCTATTGACGTATTCATGTTTTGACAGTTCAATATTTTACCTCCTGTTTCTTAGACTTCCCTTGAACAAAGATTTCTGACGCGCGTCGGCTCGCGCCTAGCCTCGCGCTAAGCGATCGTCTTTTGTTTCACTGAGATAATGAACAAATGGGACCTTTCTGCCAGAATTGAGGAGACTAACACCTAAACACCTAAGGCATCCTCACTAATGAAAGAATCAGGTTACCTACACGATATTCTAACCCATTTAGATCTGCGTTAATGTTCTCCTGGCAAGAGTTATGTATAGTTGTGCTATATTATAATGAGAGCGTCAGTGGTCTAGAGGCTAGGGTCGCTGCCTTCAATCCCCACCACGTGTTTTCGAATTTCGAATTCATATGTACTTTTATTCTATGCTCTTACGGTGAAGGAAAACATACACTCCTGCGAAGAAACTCAAAGGTTGTGTGTGAAGTCGACCAACCCGCACTGGGCCAGTGTGGTCGACTAAGGTCTAATCGCCCTAATTTATATTAGGCTCGAGCCCCTCGGTGGGGAAGTATATGAGCTGTTGATAATGATGAGACTATATTATTGATAATAGTTTTTAAGAAATATACTTAATATGAATGACCTAGACAGAATCTTGATGTTCCTGACTCTTATATAACAACGGCGAAGCCAAATTAGTGTATTGTATTATTTGTATATACATAATGGAGCTTCTGCTGAAAGCCGTGAAAGTCGTGAAAGTAACAACCGCCGTGGCCGAGTGGTCAAGATTTCAACGCCAATTACGGAGGTTCCAGGTTCGTTTCCCGATGGGGACACTCTCAAGCAAAAATCTCTTTGTGAGGCTTTCCGAACTCTTGCAAACCCCCTTTTTTAAAAAACCTATCCAATGACACCTTAATCTATGGGGTAGTTAAGAAAAAAAACCCACTTTAAGTGTACCAGAGGAATCCAGGATTTTATTCAACCACTTTATCATCCAAATTACAGCTTTCTAGTACCGAAACTCTCTAAACTAAGCCGCAGACAGACAGACAGACCGGTGAAACTATAAGGGTTCCCTGTTGACTACGGAACCTAAAAAAGTAATAGATAAGAATAACCTAGATTTAGATTATAAATGTGAAAATATATTTGGATGTTTAGATGTTTGTTCCGCTTTCACGCCTAAACTACTAGACGGATTTAGATGAAATTTGGAACAGAGATAGTTTGTACTGTGGAATAACACATAGAATACTTTTTTGGCAAAAATCGTATTCCCACGGGAAAGTCTTACGTAACGCGGGCGGAGCCACGGGTGGTAGTAATAAATATATATTATGTCAAATCGCGACGGAAACATCCGAAGGGAAAATTCAATGAAAAGTCTCTCGTGGGCATTTATTGAGAATGTAGGTTAGCAGAGCCGAAATGGAACGATGAATCCCTACGCCCTCTGACGTGCGCGGGCGTCATAGCGAGACTGCCTCTTCAAAATCGTCACACCATGCTCTACGCACATGTACTTAGCTAATCTTCCATAGTCCAGTAGTTGTCATACTTTTTCAGTGGTTCCCAAACAGCAACTCAAGGCTCCATCCGTGAGCTTGTAAACTCACGCTCCAATTTGGTCTACATTGCCTACTCTCCGACATATATGTATTGTGTGTATGGATATTTCTACTCGCTGCTGACTTTCCCATTGTTTACTGTATTCTGAAGTAAAGGACAATGACCTGTAGCACTCACGACTTTCCTTTGTTTTACTTCCCGGTCACGTCGGTTATAAATGTGTTGTTTCCTCTTCTAGCCGGTATGGTGTTAATGAATTTCCGGAAGAAAATTGGGAGTCTTCTTGCTTATGTTAATGAATTAAAAAGTTTGCACGCGATAAATTTTAACAGTGCGTTTATTTAAATACGTTCACAAAAATTATTCACTACAAAGGAATTTTCAACAATACCATGGGGTATCGTAACACTTCACTATACGAATTCACACAATTTATTTGTATGAAATGTTGAAATACTTTGTTGTTCATGAATTTATGTTTATGGGGAACGGATGGTTTAAATGAAAATATAAAACAATGTATTAAACTAATTAGCACAGTTTTGAAGATAGCAGAAAATCCTAAGCATTTCCTCCGAAGTAAAAATGCACATAAAAGTTATAACCTTGAGAAAATCTGATTCTCCCTTGGTCGATTTTAATTTAACTCACCTGATTCTCCTGGGCATTTCACGTCACCAAACTCCTGATGCCGACACATGAACAAGTAATTCTCATTGCCATGGCACTGGACCCCGCTCAGCATGACCTTGGACTGTCCGAAGACGTCAGTCTGAGAAGCCTGTTCAGCATAGCCTAGGGCGAGATGGCGGCAGACCGTGTTGGCTTCGTGGAGAGTCCAACCGTCATGGCAAATGCTGCCCCAAGTACCATTATGGTAGATCTGAAATTATGGAAATCAATTTTTAATGTCACAAATTTTAAAAAGGAGTAAACGGAGATAGATATTTTCAATAGTGTGCTTTATTGTATACTCTTAATTTTTCTAGCTGTTTGGGCTTATTGTTTTCTTACAATGTGGCAAATACTAACGCCACCTATGGAGCACGGCTGCAACTATGAGCTCTATAGACATTACAAACCAGCCACGGTTTGTTCCTTGACGGTCCGCGTGGCGGCGCTCTCTTGCTCGCTGCTCGCGCGCGTCTCGGTCGCCAGACGGCGGGAGACCGAGTTGATATTCGGGTGTGTGCGTGTCGGCCGTAAAAAATCACAGAACTGAACTGCATTTTCCTATAAGTGTAAAACACCTAAATCTTTTTGATGTTGTGTTAGTGCAGTGCGTGGTGTGATTCGTGTGTGCGAACAGACGGTCATAAAAGCACAATTTGGATTCCGGAACCCTGAACGGCGGCGGCGGCCTAAAAGGTATTTATTTGCTCATTGTGGTTTAACATTAAGCCCACATGTAGATATCTGGGATAATTAGACTTTACAGACAGACCAGCGACCTACCTACAGTCCTTCCTTACTTCAACACTAGCCTTTGAGAATTTTGAGGAAAACGTGTCTTCTCATCACCCCGTCATCATCTCCAAATTCAGCGTCGCCGACGGCAGTGATCAGTCAAGTGGTAGTCGTAAAAACATGTCTTGCTCGATTAATTTCAAAAATGTATAATCACAACGTACGATAAGCGTGAAAAGCTTCTAAAGTATTGCTATTGAAGTTTACTTCAAAGTGCAGATTTTTTTCTTTTGAAATATTTATTTAGGAATTAGATCTATCTCTCAAATAGTAATAATAGAACTATTTTGTCGTGGCAATTGGTATGGACTTTTGTATCCGTAGCGGCCACCACCGTCCCTGCAATTTTTGCTTTGAATAAAAGTACAATAAAAATTCTTGTACATTACCTCAACTCTGCCTTCGTTGCCATTCCGGCCTCCAACAAGCCTCAAACTCGCACTATTTACATCCAGAACCTCATGGATTCTCTTCTTCACTTTATTTTTCATCAGGATGTTCTGTGGAGCTGTCATTGGTGCATCACTACAAATAACACCAGCTATTTCTGAAGCCTCGCAATCAGATGTGCCCCAGCCGGAAAAAATGCATTGAGTGATAGATGCTTCAGGGCCTTCGCATACTACGTCATCCATCCAATATTTTCCTGCAAGTAAAACACAGTTTAACAAAGTCGGTGGTCTAGTGGCTAGGGCTGCTGCCTCCCGTCTGGGAGACGCGGGTTCGATTCCCACCACGTACTAATGTGTTTTCGAATTACGAATTCATGAGTGCATTTATTCGACGCTCTTACGGTTAAAGATAACATCGTGATGAAACCTGCTTACTCTTACGAAGAAATTCAAAGGTTCTGTGTGAAGTTGACCAACCCGCACTGGGCCAGCGAGGTCGACTAAGGCCTAATCGCTCTAATGCAGGGTAGGCTCAAGCCTCTCGGTGGGGACGTATATGAGTTGTTGATGATGATAATATGCAGGTGTGTGTTCGCCACCCTAGATTTTTCCTAACTACCTTCCTTGATTTTTTACTAACTGTAGTACGGCTGCTTTGGCATATTGGTAAAGGTTGCAGGAGAGTGTTTATTGTAGAGACCTTTGGAGGAGACCTTTGTCCAACAGTGGACGTCATTTAGCTGTAATGATGATGATAATACAATTTAAATCTTTATCCTTTAATTCGATACATATTTATGCAGCTTATTATTAATATCTATTAAGTTCTTCTTATATTGGTTCT
Source organism: Carpatolechia fugitivella (assembly GCA_951230895.1). Taxonomy (NCBI): domain Eukaryota; kingdom Metazoa; phylum Arthropoda; class Insecta; order Lepidoptera; family Gelechiidae; genus Carpatolechia; species Carpatolechia fugitivella. The sequence goes on along the minus strand of OX579667.1, from coordinate 4,258,444 downwards.
GAATTGATAGATTATAGATCTATATAGAGGTTGATAGAATAGATTGATAGATTTATTTAATTCGGCTGTCGGTTTGACTAGCTTTATTGCCAGTAAACTCTTTTCTGGAGAAAACTGAATTTGTTCATTCTTGACTCAGGAATACTTACTAATAGCTTCACCAAACTGCCCTCCGTGAGTAGCTGACCCGGTTTTGTTGAAGTACCGACATATGACATGTGCTGCAGCATCATCCCACGAGTCATCACAGACAGCTCCCCAACGACCAGCGTGATAGACGTACACGTTGCCTGCAGAAGAATCAAGCCTTGAGAATAAGCTTCAGTTTATTAAAATATTATGTTCCTACGTTTTGAGAGCTAGGATGTTAGATTTTATTTTATTTATAATTAATAATAAAAATAATTTGCCCGCCGTGTGGTGACGGCAGAGTAAAATATATTTGTCACCAACCCCTAACTCTTCCCGTGGGTGTCGTAATATGCGATTTAGGGACTACACATTAAACATGGAACGGGCAGCAGCGCTCTCTGATACAGTAACATTTTAATCTGCGATCCAACCCGCCTGCCAAGCGTGGAGATTATGGCAAAACCCTCCACTTAAGTGGAGGAGGCTCATAGTCCAGCAGTGGACTGTAACGGGCCGTTGATGTTGATGTTGATGTTGAATGAAAATAATAAAATTAATTTATTCCAAAATTTACAGGCATTTTCACAAACAGAGCCCGCCAAACTGCACAGCAGTTTGTTGGCGGAGACACAAACTCTCGTTAACATATAGGTATATGCATGCCAAGTTATATTGTAATCTATTTAGTAGTTTAGTTGTAATATTCGGATTGTATCATACATAAGAAAATATTTCATCATTTCAATAGACTTTGGTGAAAGCGGATATGGAAGAGAACAATCTCACACCTAAGGATGCCGAAGACCGGGTAAAGTAGAGAAGATTAAGTAGGAAGGCGGACCCCACTAGGCCGGGAAAACGCTAGGACGAAGAATGGACATTGGACAATAAAAATTGTTGAATTTTTCGCTTAAATACAGCAGTGCATTGCAATGGTTTAGATAGTTATGTCCTGTAAGAGGCATACTGGGACCTTTATTTTGTTGGAACATCAATATTAAATGCAGAGCCTAACAAGTAACAAAAGTTTATTCAAGTATTTTGAACCGATAGATGGTTAGCAAGTTTATTACATGAGAAAAACACACACAAACATACACAGCCGCGTTTCTTATTAGACATGCTGTTGTTTTACATGACAAGAAAAGCGTTTCGTTAAATATACATCCACTCGCGAACTCGATTCCGCAGAGCGCCAGTACCTCTTTTTGTAGCATTTTATAAAAATGCGATACGATGGAGCCTCGAGCAAATACTGGCAATGCGCCAAGGTTTTGTTTTCTTAAGTTATTTATTTAGCTACGATACGAATTTTTAAATTATTTTCAATTTTTCAATTTTACTAGTGAGTTACAAATGTATTACGCATGTCAAAAAAGCAAAACTTATTTCCATTCGTATTTTTTTGTATATTCCAACATTTCAAGTATCCCTATTTAAAACGTTCACATTGAAATATTTGAAACGTCTTCGATTCAAAGAAATCGTTACGGGAAGCGAGAAAACTTTGACGTCGTATTTGAAATGGTTAAATCCGTTTTAAAACTCTGGCCGAAGTGTTACCGACAAGTGAAATCGTTTTAAAAGTTACAAACTTTTAGTTTTGAGTCCCGTTAAATAATAATTGGTTTTAAACTCTGACACAAAAAATCGTTATTTGAGTACGAATTAGTAATTATTTTAGTAATATGATTGAATTTTGACAAGATTTTTTATTACTGAAAATGCATTCGTGAGCCAGAATTTATCAATTTTAATTTATTTTATTAATAATGCGTTCATACGTAAGCGTCCATGGTAGAAAAGTTCCCAATATTTTCCATTGAATAAATAAACGCGTAATAATCGTATTATTAGGATTAGCTTTCTACAGAATTTGTTGATAAATGTTCATTAGACGAGTCTTTTCCAAGGACCTTCTTCACGAATTCACGAATGATATGAATCTTATTTCATCCAAGGTTTTCTGCATAGTTCTTTATCTAATTTTACTTCAAGGTTATTAGTGATTGGTTTAAAAATACAACAATGAATTTATTCTGTAAATGTACGACTAAATTATTTTGTTAGCAGTCTGGGATGCTGTTTCTTCATACTAAGACTTGTCTTATAAAAGCATCTGTTAGTGAACTCACCCAAAAAAATGTAATGACGGATCTAAGTGATGTAATAACATCCTATGGAAATAAATAATTTTGACTTTGACTTTTTAATATTTATTTTACACAATAACTAGCAACAACATAACATAACAACATAACTAATAACAATATACAATAACTGCACAATAATAGCTGTTTCTTTATCATACTACTTGTCTAATAAAAGCAAAGTTGCGCTTATTTTCGACAAATGAATTCGTTTTCAAAGTTCGAGTTTGTAAAGTAGCAATTTCATCGCTTTTAATGCGCCTTCGTGAAAAGCATTTTCTTCCGGATAGAGTTAAGTTAAAAATAGTTTGATTCTCTTTACTTAATATGTCTATTTAGAATCATGTAGGACGCATTTTTTTAATTTTGACGCACCTAATCGCTATTTCTACCAGAGCTCTGGTAGGAGTAGGAGTACGTAATATAGCGGGCGCGGACTTAAAATACTTAAATAACCCATTTATTACTTCTAACTATAAATTATTAAATTCTAATTTAGGTTTGATAAGAAGGTTCATTAGCGGATAAGTAATTTCCAAAATGTATAAAAATAAAAAAAAATAAAAAAAAAAAAAAAATAATTTATTTTCTGTATACTTAAGGCTAATACAACATGTATAGGGCTGCAATACTGCTTTTTCAGTCGTTACCTGGCCGTCGTCGTCGTGTCGTGTATGTCGTTACATCGTGTTACACAAGTAATGCATTTTGTGAGTTAACTATTCTTGGCACTTACCTTCAAATCTATTTGAACCGCCAAGGAGTCTGACACGTCCTTCTAAATGTTTTTGTCTATTTAGTATTTTTTGAACATACAACGCTCTAGCGGCTCTATCTTTCTCATTTAAATCTCTACTTGCTACTCCTGCTGTCCTTATTAGCAAAATTAATGCCAGCAAAAACTTCACTATTAGTTTCATTTTTCTCATTTTATATGTATTAAGTTTAATTTACTTATACATTCTTAATGAACTATTTATTATTTTATTAATTGGCTTCAGTATTCAACTTTTATCACACTTTCACTAAACGTCTCCTAAAACGTGCCCTCGTTGTAGTTTTAGTAAAACAAACAATTTTTATGAAACATTATTTTTAAATAATTTTAAAACACATTTGAATAAAAACACGAAATAATAAAAAAAATATATATAAAATAAAAGTCTTGGAAGCTAAAACAATTAAGACGACATTATCAAAGGCCTTATTAAAATATTTACGTTTGTACAATCATAGCGAAGTGCTAAACACAACTGATCTCTGTCAAGCGTTTCATTTCTATCAGACGATGTTTAATGCTAGTTCAATGTCATGATATAATACTAACGAGCTTGCCATACCACATGATTTAATTCGTTAAGGGAAAGCGTTAATTTATGAAAATAAATCATCTGAACCACAAAGGACCCCAAGGTCCTACCTACATTGTGCTTCACCTACTTTAACATGAAGAGAACATACAATGTTAAACAGAAAGTAATTAATACATCGTAAAAAGTACAAAACTAAATATGTAGGTGAAATTACTGAAGCAATACAATAATAATCAGAAATAGGTACTTAATTTCTTTATCCCATTGCGATGAAAAAGAATAGTGAATTGACTAAAATAATGAAAACCAGAACCAAACTTACACACACATTTAACGAAACAACAAAGTAGCTGTATTGTAGCTACCTACTCAATCTATTTTCTTCCCAAAATACTTCAGAAATTAACAAATTAGAATAAACTTTTTCAATACAAGTTAGAAGCAATCTGCGTATCAAGAAGCATCTCGATCCTCGAGTAAATAAACTTTTGACGCCACAAATTTAATTAAAGGGGAATCAATGTACACAGAATGGAATTTTCTCAAGGTCTTGGCTTTGATCTGTTACAAACTGTTACGTACGCAACAGTTGCTTTTAGTTAAATAAGGAGTACGAGTATCGAAGATATTACGAGTAATAGGTTATAACATTTAGCTTACATTTATTCCTATATTTTTATTATCCATTTATTTCTTATATCTAGCAATTATAATTATTTACGGATTTGAATGAGATTTGGAATGGAGATAGTTTATACCCTATAGAATACTTTTTACGGGAAAAAGTCTTATTCCCACGGGAAAATCTTACATGTGAGCGCAGCCGCGGGCGGACAGCTATAAAGCTGTAATAAGGTAAAGTTTTTAGGAATGACAAGTTCAGATATCCAATTAGTGCAATAAAATCACGCAAGTCACGTTAAATAAAACGTCATAATAAACGATTTACAAAATAATAAACATGATTTATTTTCTACCCTTTATTTTTTTTTGTGTTTTTTTCTCTCTATAGCTCTGCCTAGTTATGGCAGTGTGTGAGATATTTCACACATTTCCGTGAAATGTTGCTTGCGAAACTATTTTTATTTGTATTGCAATGGTATTCTTACTAATAAAGTTCATGTAATAAATAAATAAGTGAAAAATACAAAATTTAATACAAGTATGTAACAGATATGTAGAGGCATCACTTTTAATATTCGCCTTAAATATAAGATACGCAGACGGAAAGGAACTCGGTTCGTTTGACCTAAATAGTGGGTGGAATTGAATTGTTTGTAGCCGCTACAGCGCCAGTCAATTGCTTTGTTACCTCATCGACTGTTCTAGAGGAAACACATTCATACACTTCACGATCATCTCCCTTGAATGGTCGATAGATCCTTTGATTATCCTACACGACGAAAAACCTATAGAGGTATTATAAAACTTTACATGGTTAAAAACAATAACGAAGCTGATACATTATGGATACGGAGACTTTTTCGTTGTGTAGGTTGTAAGGTCAACAATGATATTATAAGTAAAAAGGCGTAGATAGGTCACTTACAAGGCAAACGGTGTTTTAACATGGCACAAAACTTACACAAGGACGGCAAGTCTAAGCATAACATAAGTGCGAAAAAGAGACAAAGCGACGCGTGACTAAGTTCAGGTTGGCTAATTAGCCAACTTTTGGTGTGCCGCTTTTTGAGCGCGTATGACTCATCTACGCCTTTTTACCTAGTATATCAATAAAGGCCAACATCAACAACATACCTCACAAACCCTGGTGTACAATTTTACAATCTGAGTAAATTCTCACAAGGAGATTTTTGTTATGACAATATTCACACCGAAATTTTATTCGCACCCGCAACCTCTGTAGAAGTCAATCTTAAAAGCAAATTAGAATCTCTATATTTTACATACAATTTCCTATCTTAGTTGTATGTTACACAAAGCAAACGGTATGAAAATAAACGTGTCATATACACGATTTACTACTATTTGGTATAATAGAAGGCAATATAAGCTTCCGGTGTCTAATAAAAGTGTCATCCTTTATAGGTTTTCGTCGATTTATGAGACCTCTAGCCTAGCTATACGGCTATTAGAATACTGGAATTGTGGATACAATGTCGTACCTACTGAAATACAATACTTTCCACTACTTCTTAGTATCTTTATCCAAATTGAAGCTAAGCTGGTAATGATGATTGACATAATTCCATATTACAATATATACATACATACACTAGTGGCTTTGTGAGCTGTAGGCCTCGCGAGTCTATATATCTCTTTATATTTATTTTTATTTTTTCTCTACAAACATTCCCGACCCCTTGTTTATTTATCTCAATTTTTTTTTCTAATCGTATTGTATTTTTTTTATTGATTGAGAAATGTGACCTGTAGAGGAAAACAGCCTCAGCGGTAGACCTTGTAAGCTGGCAATCCCCATAACTCCGTCATTTAAAAAGAAATCCAAATCTGACTCGACAAAAAATCGATTAATTTATCGAACCTGCTCACAAAATTTCACAAGAATCGGTTGAGAAACGCGACCTGTAGAGTGGAACAAACAGACAGATAGACAGATAGATAGACATACAAAAGCAATTTTGACCAAGCTGAAATGGAGCCGCTTCGCTCGTTCGGTCAATAAAGTCACGTCTCTTTCCCGGAGGCAGAGACCATGTCCTTCCACTTGGTACGATCCAAACACACTTCTTTCTCTTCATCCACATTCATCAATCTCTTCATGCATGCTCGTCGGTTTAGGGTACTCCTGCTTGACCTTGCCTTTTTCCAGAATATCGCCGACCTGATCGTGGACGTCTGTCGCAGAACCGATGAGCGTTGGAGCAGACGGGTTCTCGAATGGAGACCGCGTCTCGGGAAACGTAGTGTGGGACGCCCCCCTGCCAGGTGGACTGATGACCTGAGGAAGGTCGCTGGTGGTGGCTGGATGAGGAAAGCGGGTGATCGTGCGCTTTGGCGTACCCTTAGGGAGGCCTACGTCCAGCAGTGGACTGCAATAGGCTGATTGGTTTGATTGATTAATTAAAGAATAAGAATAAGAATAAATTTATTGAGTAATATGTACAATAAAACTACTACAAACTGAATAAATACAAAAGAAAATAACAACACGAGCCTGAACTAGGAAAATCCTGTATCTCAGGCTAAAAACAGGACTTAAATATTATTACTACTTATATAAATATAAACAATTACATGTTAAATATAAATAAATTAAAGTAAAATAGCAATAGGCACAAAATAAAGTATGACATGCAAACATCCGCGTCAGCACATTCATAAACTGGGTCAAAGTCAATATTGCACAAATCTTCTTCAAGTTTGTTTACATTTTGTCGATCTTAGGCGCCGTCAGAATCAATTCAATTGATCGTGGATTGTTTGTCTTGGCTTTCCCTTTCCAACATTTCCAGATTCATGTGTAGTATTCTTTAATGAATGACGGTGAAAATGATGAAAAATCACATTTTAGATGGATGACCAGGATGACATAGTTTTTTTAACTGATTTTTTTGCCCTTTTTGTACTTTAGATCTTATTACCGGAATATCCAATCGGGTCATTGAAGTCTATTTCCCTGAATTTCTTCTTTTTTTCTATACACTTGAAAATTTATAATCTTATTATAAACAAACCATGAACAGACAAGTCTGTTGGCTCACTATTACAAGGTTCCATGTTAATTTTGATGATGTTTAGTCATTTGATTTTAAAGTTTTTGACTTTAGTAAAAGTAATATAATTAAAGTGGAATTATGTAATGCTTAAGTGACATAATATTATATTAATTTTGGTCAAAAAAATACTTTCTTACAATAAACAAATAATATGGAAATATAAAATCTAAGATATTATTATCAATTATAAAAAAACGTTGAACTTTGTGATTGAAAAATATTAATTAATTTGTTTAAAACAAAAACATAGAACTTTGTTTCTTTGAAATATTAAAAGAAAAAGTTTATTTTGAAGTATTTATTATATTTTACTAATATTAATGAACTAATAAAATGAATTTAGGTTCTCATGTTTCAGTGGAATTAAAAGACAAGCCCATGTTTTTTTCTCTAAGCAAAGTCCTATGTTTAACGTAGAACCTTGTTTTTCTTTTCGTAATACAATTATACAACATAGGACTATGTAAAATTAAATGTTTAGTAGTATAGTATCGCCATCTAGTGGAAAAAAATGTAGCTAATGACACATAGAACCTTGTTACATTCTCAACCGTATTAGTGCTAAAATTGTAACAGTGAGCCGCACTGTCTGTAAAGTTCGCCCACGTATTTTCAGTTTGATTAATTATAAGCAAACTCATGGTTTATTTTGTGGGAACGCGCAGGAGTATCAGATTGGCGAACGAAGATTGCTTTAATTGAAAATTTGTTTACTGAATCATTATGAATGGGGAAACCATGCATCCGTCACATATACAGAGTGGAAGAGACCGTACCTAGAGGGAAAGTAGCCTAAATAATAAAATATTGCAGGTAGTTATATTCTACTTAAAGGGAAAAGTTCCCTTTCCTTCCTTTATTTCGTTCCTTTATTTTTTTAAAGATACGAATGAGTTCAAAACATTCATAGTTTTCTTTTAGGAATATACACTTTAATTACAATAAACAATTTTTTCATGGTATGTAATTACTAAAATACTAAATAATTACTAAATTACTAAAATTAATCTACCTATCTTGTATATATGTTTTTCTTTATTCTTAATGGTATTTTATATTTATTATTCTTCCATTTCATATCTTTATGGTACAATTATTATACTTTCTAATACGCAATTTTTTTTTTTCTTTCTTTATAATTAACAATTTTATTGTCTTTTAGTTTAGTTTTTTTTCATTTTGTTATTTTAGTTTTGTACTAATTGTTACAGTTTAATTTATGGTAACGGTCTTCGTCTTGGACTGCCACAACACAGGTATCACCTAGTGTGGAGTTCAGAAGCAATATCCCCTCGCCTGTGGCAATAGAAATGACGGATTAGCCACGTCTGTGTGACCTACTTCGGGCCTCGACACAGACTGGGGTTTGGGGGGGGCCCGACCTGCACTAAAACTGCATTTATTTACTCATTGCTTGCTTTTTAGCCCATAATAGGAATTAAACCTATTCAGAATGAAATTTGCAACTTAAAAATAGGTACTTTTGTAATATTTGTTAGGTAACAAAGTTGTGCAGCTGTCATAATTACCAGGGTCCCTAAATTTTTTGTAAATTTTGGATCATGAATTTATAATTTATCACTCTTTAGCAGAGTAACCATGTGTTTTTTTTTAATATTACTATTTACAGATAAAAAGCACAAAACACATGACTCTTGTACAAATATTTCATAAAATCAACGTTTTCAGTATAGTAGAAAAATAGTGTCCACCCTAAGATCAGCCTCAAGAAGGCTTCGTATTACATGATATTTTGAAATAATTTCACACTGTAGATAATACAGTATTACATTTTTAATAAATTAAAGTTATTATCTGGCCTTTACAAGAGTATTAACAGTGTAGGTTCAATAGATTTTATGTAGGAGTTACACAAAAATGATGAATATTTTGTCATAAAAAATCCTACCTTGATACTTAAGTGATTGACAAAACAACTGTTAACTTTTTCAGTTAAAAATTATATTTTCCTATAACTATATTTAACAAACTATACATTAAAACAACAAAAACAACATCAATTCAAAGAAAATTCAGCAGAAACATGAAAACAAAACAAGCAAACGAGCAAGCAAAAGGGACCACTTCACAAAAAAAAGTGTTGGGTTAATTTTGATAAGGTTTTTTTTTATTTTTTACTTGGATGAAAATGCAAGTATTCAACCATCGCCAAGACAATGTCCATATTGTTAACAAGTTTGTTTTAAAAAAAATGTACTTTTTACCACGGGAAAATATATCATTTCCAAAAGGAAAATTGTCGCAAATTCTTTTTGATTAATTTAAGGCGGTTGGTGTTATAGGTGACTAGGTCGGGAGTAGGTCTAAAAGTCGAAAACAAAGGACCCAGTGAAATAATTACAAAAAAGGTATTTGTTTCATTAAAATCTAGTCGATTCTATCTTGTACTGGACCAAAAGAAACTAAGTATTAAAAGTGAACCCTGATAGCTTTCAATACAAACAAACAAGATACACAGTAATTATTGTTGATTTTTATCATAAAATATAATTTGTAAGCAAAGCCGCCACGGCGGCGTATCCATGTTATGCGAACCAGCCGCGGCGGCCATTAAAACTCTGAAGAGGCCATCTGTGCGTCGGCCCGATTTGGACTTCGCCCGGTCTGTGGCGTGACTCAATCTGGGCTTCTAGAGTACCGGTCGGTACTTGTTTTTGTTGTTATTTAAGACTTTACTGACTATTTAACTATGTTAAAGTGATAAAAAAGAATACTTTGTTAATTGAACATCATATCAAATTAATGTGAACATGATTAAATGAAATTATAGTGTTAAAAAACCAAAAACATCGGTCAAGTAAATGCAAGGCATGGGTTAGGCTACTGTTTTAGTGGCTGTTAATTTGCATAAAATCGTAATAAACACACTTCATTCTAGTATGAAACAAAAGGTTACTTACATTTCAAGCGATATCTGCTGTTTTTAACATAAATTTGATCTAAAAACCTTAAATTTGAGGCAAAATACCGCGCACAAAAACACTCAGACACTGCCGATATTTCACTGACTGGTGGCGCAAAATTTTTCGTCTACCACTTGGTACTTACCCAGACGACCGCTTGCTAGGTGTCTCGTTTCACGCTTAACACTTTTAGATGAGGCAAACAAAGACAAAAGTAGTTTATCAATGTGCTTAAGATCAAAACGTGATCGCAAAAGCGGCGGCCCAAAAAAGGCTCCGACACAGGTCTGACAAATTCGCCAGCGACCCAAATTGGACCATTCCACACACGAGGGGATATGTAAAATATTTTGTAAATTTTTTGTGTAATAAAAATTATCTTATCTTATGGTCTTTCTTAATTAGAGGTATGGTTTGGATACCGTGGATACCATTGGCAAAAGTCAAAACCACTCAGTTTGGGTTAGGGCTTGCACATGAAAACACAAACCTATATGAATGTAATTTTCGTTACATGTGATTACACGTTAAAAGAAAATTCTTTCTTTGTCATACGATCCTTTAGATTTATTCGATTTTCTAAATGCCATGAATATTGATAAAACAGATGTCTTATTTGATGTGCAAAGGTTGTATATTAGCTAGGATATCATCTACCTATATCCCTGCTGAAATTAGATTTCATCCTGAAAAGGTTTAAATGTAATAATAGTTATGAGGAGAAACTAGAAATCCCGGCCTTCATTCGGCTTTGTTTCGGATATTATGAAAATAGAATGGCCAAATATATATCACTAGTCTAGACTCCAGTCGACTTAGTCGAAAATATTGTTACTGATGTCTATTTATTGAGCTAACCAATACTGAAGTAGTACTGTACTGTCTTTCACTGGTAAATCATTTTTAAAATTGATTCTTTATTTATTTTTTATTTTACATTTTGGTCTGTTCCCGCTGTCGACGTCCACGTCAACATGGCAGCGGGAAGTCACAGACTCCATCCCCGTTCTCCAAGTTAACTGTAATGGCCGAATTAAAAAAACAATTAATAAAAAAACTCGTTGAAACAATATCTTCTTATCATCTCGTTTTCTCTTCCTAAATAATCTTTCTAACATATACTATTTTTTTTTATTTGTATTTGTATTTATACAAATTATAAAAAATAGTAGAAGCACAAGTTATAATAAGTACCCGATACGCGTATGAGCATTTTGTGTTTTATCCACTAAAAACCTTAAGCTTACGAAATTGTATTACAGATGGCTTACCGTAACACACAAACCGTAAAAAAAATGTTTTAATTTTGTTATTGGAATTCGGAAACATGAAAAAAGAACTATCGTTGCATTTTTGACTCTACAATACGCCTCCAATGATCCTCTCTTATGACGTAATAAGTAAGTACTTAGGTATATCGAAAATCTCATAGAAAAAAAAAAACAAACGTGTCTTTTCGTAAAAACAGTGTTCCAATTAGGAATCTAAAGGCGCAGACTGCAGAAAAAGATACCCCCCACTGGTTTCGATTTAGGCAATCGAAGAGAAATAGTTTTGTTTTTGTGATCCACTGTGCTATCTGACATACGGACATGCGCATAGGAAAGCAATACACTCAAAACTGTGGACTCTACACACCTAAGCCGCTGATAGTCGCCGACTAGTGTTGCCGATAAATCGATAGTTTTACAATCGATAGTAGAACGCCTAAAACATATACCCAATCGATAGTATCGATAGTCTCGATTTTTTTATAGTGCAATACTATTGATAAGATAATACATTCCTTCACTGCACACGCTGCAAGACTGTGGAACTCATTGGTCATTGGTCATGACGGGCTGGTTTCCGCAACTCGACGTCAAATGCGCCTATTTTGCGTGTGGGTGGGAATGCGGTGTCATTCGAGCCAACCCAACTCTTCCAGGAAACCCAGTAGGCCCTTTACATTACCGGTTATCCCTGGAAGGTCCCTCGTTTGACCGAGGTATTTAGCCCTCCACTACCCTGCCCTCCGCCACTCCCGTGCACTCCATGAGGACGTGAGCGGCCGTTTCTTCTGCCTCCAAGCAGGCTCTGCAAAGGGGGCTGTCAGTAACACCTAGGACATATAGATGTTTGTTAAAAGAACCATGACCAGTTATTGCTGCAGTCACCAAACGCAAGCGTGGTTTACTTAGCCGAAACAGGGTCTTAGCGAGCCTGGCACTGGGGGTTGGCAAGGCCATCTTCGCCTGTCTACACTCTTCATGGTTCGTCCAAAGAATGGCATGTTCGTTCCTAGTTGATTCTCTAAGTAATGTAAGTACCATCCTGAAGGGAAGAGGGATGATAGGCTCGGGTCCGTATGCTGTTAAGCTAGAACCTCTACGAGCCAACTCATCCGCTGCATCGTTACCTCTAGATCCGCTATGTCCTTTTATCCATTGAAGGGTTACGCGGTTGTGTTGACATACCTCCATTAGTCGTTTGTGACACTCGAAGATTAGTCCCGAGTTGATGGTGTTGCTTTTTAGGGCTAGTAAGACGGCCATGCTATCCGAGAGGATTCGGATGGAGGAGTTTCTTACCATTCTCGATGCTATAGCATTAGCGGCCGTGATGATGCCCATACATTCAGCCTGAAAGACTGTGTTATGGGCACCCAGTGGGAGGGCTAGCTTGATGTTTAGGTCCTCCGAGAAGGCTCCTGAACCCGTGCCTGCCTCAGTTTTGGATCCATCGGTGAAGATTCTGAGCTCTTTAATGTCGAGCCCTTCAACCCGATGGTCCTCGTGTAATTGTATTTTGTACTTCTTATCGAAAACAAACTGTTTTGGAATCCTGTCACTGCAAGCCATTGAGATGGGGAAATTTTTGTGAACTTCCCCTAGAATGGCGGCGTGCGGGGTCCTGCTGTTTCTCCATAGTCCTAGGGTGTTAAGTCTTACCGCTGATGAGGCAGCCTCCTGCTGTATGTACAGCTGGAGTGGCGGAAGACATAACATGGCCTCCATCGCTGCCGTTGGCGTTGTCCTCATACACCCTGTGATCGCCATGCAGGCCAATCTTTGGAAGCTATGGAGTTTGCTTACCATTGTGGTTAGTTTGGTCCTGGTCCACCACACCACAGCTCCATAACAGACAAGAGGGCGGATTACCGTCACGTACAGCCAAAGAATGATGTTGGGAGAAAGTCCCCACTTTTTCCCCACCATTCTTCGGCACTGCCAGAAAGCAATACTCGCCTTCTTTAGTTTGTTGTCAATGTGGCTACTCCAGTTGAGCTTGCTATCCAGGATGATGCCCAGGTACTTCACCTCTGTTGCCAGCTGGAGTTCCGTTCCAAAGAGCTTGGGTAAAGTATACATACCAAGAGCCCTATGGTTAGTGAACATGACCATTTCCGTCTTTGTGGGGTTCACTGACAGGTCATATTCTTGACACCAGCGCTCCACGATGCGGAGAGCTGTTTGTTTGAGGCTGCACACTGTGCTGGCAAATTTGCCTGTAATGAGGATTACCAAATCGTCGGCGTATCCTATGGTGTAGTATCCATTGGCGTTAAGCTTGGTGATTAGGTCGTTAATGACCAAGTTCCATAGTAGCGGAGAGAGCACTCCTCCCTGAGGGCATCCACGTACCACCTCCGCCGACAAGGACTCACCTGCTAGTCGCACAATACGTTTGTTGAGCATGTTTGTGATCCAGTTTTTTACAACTGTAGACACACCATGCTTTGTTAGAGAGGCGCTTATACTGCTATGTTGCGTCTTGTCGAAGGCACCTTCTATATCTATAAAAGTTCCAAGACAGACGCATTTGTTTTGAATCGCCTCTTCAATCGAGGAAACCACTGCATGAAGAGCCGATTCAGTAGATTTACCCAAACTATAAGCATGTTGATTTTTATGTAGGGGTATGTGTTGTAACGCTCCATCTCTCAGATGCCTCTCACACAATCGTTTCAGCGTTTTTAGCATGAACGAGGTGAGGCTGATCGGCCTGAAAGATTTAGCGTTAGTATAGTCGCTCCTGCCAGGCTTCGGTATGAAAACTACGTTTACTTCTCTCCACCTTTTAGGAACGTAGTCGAATCTTAGACATGCCCTCAAGATTCGGACCATAATGTTGATGACAGTTTCCCCTCCCCATTGAAGAAGTGCCGGGAAAATTCCGTCTGGTCCTGCTGATTTAAAAGGTTGAAAGCTATTTAAGGCCCATCTTACCTTGTCAGCAGTGATAATATCTTCAGTTATGTCTCTGTAGTCGACAGCTTCCGTGGATACCTCTTCCGGCCATACAACCTCATTGATAATTCTACTTCCGGGGAAGTGAGTCTCCAACAAGAGACTGTATGTTTCAGAGGTGGAAGAGGTATAGGTTCCATCTGGTTTTTTAAGCAACCCTAGCTTGGATGTACCTTGTTTAGCTAGTATCTGCCTTACCCGATTTGCTTGATCAACGGTTTCGATGTCACTGCAGAATTTCTTCCATGAGGAGCTACTTTTGAACCGAAGTCGTTTCTTGTACTTGGATTTGGCTACTTTGTAGTTGTCCCAATCCTCATCAGCACTGGTGTTCATCGCCCTGTTTAGCAGTCTTCTGATCTTTGCACGCATCCTCTCCAGATCAGAACCCCACCACGGCTGCCCTTTGATGTTAGTAGGCGCTGGCGTGCTAAGAGGGCAAGTTAAGTGGTAACAGTCTATCAAGGTGTTAGTAAGATCTGTTACCTGTTGTTCAATTTGTTCCGGTCCCTCCGGATCTGCTAGATTCTCGGCCCAAGCAAGTCTTTCACCTAGGATAGCTCTGTACCTGGTTCTGTCAGTCTTGCGCGGGTTTCTCTTGGGGACTGTTGTAGAGAACGATGCATTTATCTCAAAGCGTATCCAACGATGATCAGAACATGACGCCTCGTTGGACACGTGCCATCCTCCAACGACGTCGGATTTATCCGAAGTCGCCAGAGTGAGATCAATGATGGTTCTACTTCGCTTGGTAACAAAAGTTGGTTCAGAACCTATGTTAAGCACATTAAAGTTTGTAGTAAATAGGTATTCAACAAGCGTCTTACCTCTGTTATTCATCACTGGCATGCCCCACAGTAAATGATGCGCGTTTGAGTCGGCCCCAACAATGAGCTGGAGGCCCGACCTCTCGCAGTGGTCCACCAGCCAGCACAGGTCATGTGGAGGCGGGCAGTCCTCCTCAGGCATGTAGGTGGAGGCCATCACGAGCTCGCGGCACCTAGCTGTGTCAGGCAGTTGCAGCCTTATGGCACACAGGTCCTTGGAACAGAACTCTGTTAACGGCTGTGCTGGGATGTTGTTAGTAGTTATGATACACGTCCTAGGCCTGTCGTGATCAGTTATAGTGAAAAGCTTACCTCTGAGATTGGAAAGCCCTCGTATGCTGCCGCGGTTGATCCACGGCTCTTGTATCAGAGCCACGGCAGTGTTGTTTGCCCCCAACCAGCGTCTTAACTGTGCCGTGGCAGTTTGGCTGTGTTGGAGGTTGGCTTGGAGGACCTTACAGTCTGTCGAAAGGGACGCCATTGTTGGTCGACCCCTCCTCCCCCTCCAAGACGAGTTCCTCCTCCAATCGCATGGATAGCTCTTCGCCCTCGGAGGGCATAGCTGTTGGTTCTGGCTCATCGCCTTCACCAAGCAGCATGTCCTCCCAGTGCACGAGCTTCTCCTGCGGTGGAGCAGCAGAACTATCCCCGGCGCTAGCGGGAACAGTTATCTGCCGCTCTGGAGTGGAACTCTGGGGCATAGATACCCCAGTGATGACCAGCTTGGATCTGGTCTGTGTCACCGCCGGTGGGTCTTTAATATATTTCCCACCGGGCCCCTGGAACTTGAGGTAGACCGACCCACTTCCAAAAAGGAGCTGTCTGCCCCTTTCCAGCAGGATCGGCAGGATGTGGAACTCTCTTCCTTACACTGTCCGCGATAGTCCTTCTATCTCCGTCTTCAAGAAGCGAGTTAAACAGCATTATCTTTCACTGTCGAAGTGATCCTTGTTATATTTTGTATTTATATCTATCCTATCCTACTCATATTATAAATGCGATAGTTTGGATGTTTGTTGCCGAATCACGCTTGAACCACTGGACAGATCGAGCATCCAAACATCCAAACTTTCGCATTTATAATATTAGTAGGATTACATTGTATATGTGACTAGTTGTTATTGTTCTGTATCTATGTATCTATATTATGCACGTTTTATCCGCGTCCTTTTATTTTATATTCTCTCTTCCGTAGGTCTACTGGAAGATATTTCCTTGAAAATAAGTAGGCATGTTGTGTCGTTTTACTGTATATTTTGTCCTTGTATTATTTATTGTGTACAATAAATTGTTAAATAAATAAATAAATAAGCAGCAATACTATCGATAGTATTTCTCTTCAATATTGCATAAAATATCGATAGGCTATCGATACTATCGTTTTTACTTAAACTATCGATAGTATATCGATAGGCTATCGATATTGGACTACCGAGCGGCAACACTATCGCCGACACAACTGGGCTGATTTTTTGTCTAGTCGATGTTATGTAATTCGAGTTTTAGTTAAAGAGTTTTATACTTGGAAACATGTTTTGTCTAACAAAATCATTTGTCTAGCTCTAACAAACCTTTCGGTATTAAATACTTGTACGGGACGGCCTCTAATTAACTGCTAGCATAGGACTTAGCCTTATAGATTTTGTAGATTAAGTTTATTGATTTAAACTCGTAGGCTAAGTTAAAGTAAGTAGATAGTAGGGCACTGTTGTATAACATATTAGTTTTTCCTGCTAGAATAGTATTGTATAGGTTTATAGGGAAGAACTTTAGTGTCCTAAGTAGTTACAGATATTTAATAGCTTACAGTTTTATATTCTCGAACTTTACCCACCTTTTCGCTTAATCTAGTCGGGTAAAGAATAGTATAGAGCCGATGTTTTTTATGTTGTTTACGTTACTCGATGTTGTTTACATTCGTCATAGTTAGCTAGAAAATAATAGGTAAACAACCCATTGTTATTTGTTGTAAACAACTATTGTTTAATAAACAAACATCGGTCCCTCGCCCCGCTCACTCCGCCTTCACCTCCCCTTACCCTAACGGGTAGGAGTATAAATACGGAGCACTGCCCGCTGCACTCACAGTGTGTTATAAACAGTGTGTTATAAACAGTGTGTTATAAACAGTGTGTTATAAGCAGTGGTTCACAGTAGTAAACAGTTCGGAAGCCTCAAGAGGAAAACAGGAAGAGGAACGGTAGCAGCGGCAGTGCAAATAGTACCTCAACGGTGTAGTGCGGTACAGCGGACCGAGGAAGCGATCCTGCACAGAATATTGGTGTTTCTTTTCGACGACCCCCAACCGGACGGCGCTTGCAACTGCGCCAATCCCAGCAATAGTCCTGTGCGGCACTTATCCTATGTTTTAGTCCACGCGATCGCACCAACAGTTATAGTAGTGCCACACAATACTAGTCAAATTGTTTTGTACTTTAAATCAGTTGCTTATTTTTTTTGTAAGCAGCAAAAAAACTATTATTATTCAGTGCATCTTTAATAATATTTTAGTTCGGTAGTCTCTTTTATTTAGCCTATCTGAATAGAATAGAATAGAATAGAAAATTTTTTATTTACAGCACACACAATAAACAAAACAATGTGCCATATAAATTCGAGGGTATGCACAAAAGAAAACAATTATATTGTGCCGACCATCGGTTACAACACAGTTGCAACCCTGACGGTTAAGGACTCTACACAATAGTCGAGAACAATATTTTGCACACTACTGCTCAAACTTAATTATTTTATTATAATATGTGCTGCAAAAAAGCCACAAGCTCAGCATTAAGTTGTGTTATAATACAATTAATTGCACACCACAACACAACGCAGATTTTCTGTCGCCCATAAGCAGAGGACGCACCGTCCGTACAGTGTGATGAATAAATCATATAAGAAGGTTACATTTGTTTGTTAACTGCGATTCTACGAGTATTAACAAGTACAATAAGATTAATAGAATTGCACTGGTTGCACTAACTACTAGTATCAGTCTTAAAAATAGTGTCATCATGATAATTAACACAGTGGGCCATATATAAGCATTTCATATCTCAATCTACCATTAGACTAGCACGGACTTTCCAAGCTCCGTTTGAAAAAATATGATTTTGTTCCACAGTTTTCCTATCAGTGTGCCAATCACACATCAAACGCAGCCCAACGGCGCGGAATTTCCAATCTGACCGCTGGAAATGGTGGATCATCCAGTAAATGGCAACTTTAGTTGTTTGAGCGAAACTTCACATTCCGGTACAGTGGATAGGTCTGCAAAGGTAGACCAAAGTTTGGAGAAAGGTCTTATTGTTGGGTTGGTTTTTCAGGTCCTCTAAAAGGATCAAAATGCGAGGAAAATAAAAGTTTTGCTCACGCTTACTTTTATGTTCGTCTCCTTTGTTAAGATTAGAATGTAAAAAATAAATATGGAGATAATACCAAATACATACTACACTATTCATTAAAAAGAAAGTCTGCCGTATCAGTTGTACCATTAGCTGGTACCATTGGTGGGACTAATTTTATCTCAGCCGTACTACTCCTGTTGATGATAAAGTACCTACAAAAATAGATGAGAAAACAGAAGTAAAAAATAATTTACCAAATCTAGGTATCTGTTTTTTCCATTAATTTCTTCACTTTGTTGCTTTTAGCTAAATATTTAACCTACAGACAAGAAGAGTTCAAGATTACAGTTTCTTTTAACAAAATTTCAGGTATCATATACGAGTCAATGATTTTTTCAGACCAAAGGCTCTTAGCAAATTACTTAGCCGACCACTATGAGTCTAACTTAGTAACAAAAGGGCGCTCGTGCATAGATTGGGTTTAGCAAGACTTTTTGAAACTGCGGGGTTTAGCCTCGGCGAACGAATTTACGCTTCAGGACGCCATGCGCCATTTTATTTTTACGCTAGATACTTAGGTTGAATATTGTAAATAAGTTGTTTTAACAGCGAGTATTTCTTTAAAGCAAATTCTGTAACTGTAAACTTAATAGTTTTCCACAACCTTTTTGTGGAAATCTCAGGCAAGGTATTTTAGGGTTTAATTTAGTTTTAATGAAAAATCCTTTTTAAGCACAAGCTTTGAAATGATAAGTAGAAATTTTAAATTCTTCATCATCATCATCATCATCGTGTGGGTTATAAGGTCAACAACCGACCTCACAAACCCTAGTGTCAGTGTTATAGAGCCGCCAAAGGCCACTGACTTGGCTCGTATAACGACTAGATAGTAGCCGGGACAAACGGCTTAACGTGCCTTCCGAAGCATGGAATCATCTTTCTTTTCGGACAATCAGGTGATTCACCCTGCAATGTCCTAACCAAACTGGGGAAAGTCTCACAAAGAGATTTTTGCTTGAGAGTGTCCCCACCGCTCTGTAGCTCAGGTGGTAGTGTATCTGCCTCTGACGCACAGGGTCGCGGGTTCAGATCCCGCCCAGGGCAAACATTCGTGTGATGAGCACTTGTGTTTGCCTTGTGTCTGGTTGTTGTTTATCTATATAAGTATGTATTTATATATTTACTAGCTGAGCCGGCAGACGTTGTCCTGCCGTTTTTCCCTACACCTACCCTACACCTACACCTACCCTACACCTACACCTACCCTACATCTACCCTACACCTACCCTACACCTACCCTACACCTAACCTACACCTACCCTACACCTACCCTACACCTACCCTACACCTACCCTACACCTACTCTACACCTACCCTACACCTACCCTACACCTACCCTACACCTACCCTACACCTACCCTACACCTACCCTACACCTACCCTACACCTACCCTACACCTACCCTACACCTACCCTACACCTACCCTACACCTACCCTACACCTACTCTACACCTACCCTACACCTACCCTACACCTACCCTACACCTACCCTACACCTACCCTACACCTACCCTACACCTACCCTACACCTACCCTACACCTACCCTACACCTATCCTACACCTACCCTACCTATATTTTTTTACCGTTTAAACCTTCCCTGGACTTCCACGAATATTTCAAGACTAAAATTAGCCGTTCTCGAGTTTTAGCGAGACTAACGAACCGCAATTCATTTTTATTATATAGATGTAATGTATATCAGCTGTCTGGTACCCATAGTACAAGCTCTGCTTACTTGTGTGAAGATGTCCCCACATATTTATTATTCATTATTATAAATAAGACGAGTTCATAAGAATATCTTTAAAAGAGAATGTCTGAAGGCTCATTTACACTTGCACTAGTACAGTGGTGAGTTAACTTAATTCAATTCAATTCAATTTTTGAAGAATATGGCGTTTCCTTTGTGATTTCGCCAATGTCAAGTTAATTTACACTCTGCTCATTTTAAGGCTTCGTGAAAGGACAAGGTTATAAAATCTATGGGGAAGAAAAAAAAAATATATATTTATATATATGAACGCCACTGGACTGCTGCCTGAATCACCTAAAACAAAAGACACACACATGGTTAACAAAAAGTTAGTTGGATTAAAATGGACAAACAGTTTATAGTCTTATGTTATTATTGTTAATATATTCACATAAATTTTATACGGAAGACGAATTATTTATATAAAAGAAGAGGGATTTAAAGTTAATAGGGCGAGGAATGTTACGAGGGAGAAGGTCACAAAGAGACGAGGAAAACTTGGGGCAGTTAAAGAAAATGTGGTCTAGGGAGCCCTCCTCCAGACCACATTCACAAAGAGAGCTGTCTTTAATATGAAGTTTAGCAAGGTGAACAGGGGAACAGGTATGGCCCAATCTCAATCTACAGACGATAGAGGTAATGCGCTTACAAGCATCTCTGAACCTAAAAAACCATGGTACAGGAGGAATCGAGCCCTGAACACCAGCATAATGTTTACCTTTAGAAGCACTAAGCTTCTTCCAATGACTATCCCAATGAGCATACATACCTTGCTTAGCCAATGGAATGAGGTCACTAGAATAAACTTTGAAATGGTCAAGAGAACCAGACGTTGTAGCATCCTTGGCACAAAAGTCCACAGTCTCATTACCAGTAATACCTGAATGACTTGGGATCCAAGCAAGGACCACTTAAATACCCTGAGAGTGACAGTTAAAAAGCAGCTCTTTGATTTTTAAAATGAATGGGTATTTTGTTTTACACCTAAACTGGTTAGCCAAAATAGCTTGCAAACTACTTTTCGAATCAGACAGAATAACAGATTTATTAAGTTTATGAGAAAGTATATAACTAAGAGCCTCAAGGATGGCAATAGCTTTGCCAGTAAAAACAGATCCGAAGGACGGGCATTTAAAATTCAAGATGATGCTGTATTTGGGAATCCAAACAGCACAACCAACGCATCCACGATCAGAAAGCTTAGAAGTATCCGTGTACATAATAAGCCAATCACTCCAACGTTCAGAAATTATTTTTTTAAGATCAGAGTCAGCCGAGGGAGAATCTTTCTCAATACCGAGATCCAGAAAAATGTTGGGTTTAAAAATAATTACATCAAATGAAGTATCAAAAAGAGGAAAGAGTTTACACTAATAAACGGGACAAGGAAGGCTAATAAATTTTCTAACTCTATTAAAAAGACAAGGAGGATCCTTGTGGACCCAATACCTACCAGATGATATAAAATCTGTAAGTTCATGCAGTTTGGGGACAAGAGGATGAAAAGGAGACTGAATTACTTTGAAAAAGTACCTATCAGACAAATATTGTCTTCTCAAGTGAAGGGGGGATCACAGCACTCCACCTGAAGGGCACTAATGGGAGAAGATTTCATGGCACCAGTAATTATACGAAGACATTTGGATTGAATCTTGTCTAAGGTGTTTAACGCAGATTTATTGCAAGGTTCAAGAAGGAAAGAACCATAATCCAAATGACTTCTGACTAAGGCATTATACAACAGTTCCTGTGTATAAGGATGAGAGCCCCACCAAATCCCCTGACAAAGAGCGGAGAATATTAATGTTCTTTTCACACTTTTTAGAAACTTGATTGATATGATGAACTCCTGTCATCCTCAAATCCAAGACAACACCCAGAAACCTTGCCTTATCCACAACCGGGAATTCTTGCTGATCATATCAAATAGAAACATGAGGAAGTGATCTAGAACGGGAAAATACAACAACATTGCTTTTATCAACTGATATAGAAAGTCCATGATCAGACAGCTAATCAACGAGATACCTGATAGCAGAGTTGAGACGGCCAGAGGATTCTTGGAAGAGAAATAAAGAACTAAATCATCAGCATACTGTAATATGTTACAAAATGAATTAACAGAGAGCTCCAGGTCATAAGTGTAAATACTATAAAGCAGAGGACTTAAAATTGACCCTTGTGGGAGACTCTCCCAGATAAATTTAGAAGGGTGACAGAAATTTTGTTATTTGAAAGAAACTAACCTAGACGAGAATAGATTTGAAATAAAATTGACTATCCTCACAGGGATGCTCAGATTTAGCATTTTCTGCCTGAGCACTGGAAGTAGAATATTATCATAAGCAGAGGAGACATCCAAGAACATAGCAACCATTGATTCCCGTTTTGAGAGAGCAATCTGTATATCAGTAGTGAAAATACTTAAACTGTCCATAGTGCTCGATCCCTTACGGAAACCAAATTAACTACCAGCAAGGATACCCCTGCTTTCAACAAACCATTCAAGTCTATTCTTAACCAGGTGTTCTAAGATTTTCGCCATAGTACACTATAAATAAACTTAATTCGTCAACTAAATACAGCAAGTAGTTAGTAGCTGTCAAAATATAGCGGGCTTCTATTTTGTTTTTGTTTCTTCTTGCAACATGGGTAAGTGGTATTTTTAACACTGAGGGGTTAGAGCCCGCTCTGGAGTGGGTTGATAACGGGTGATATAAAACGTACAGATAAAACAAACAGAAGTCCTTACGGTTCAATCATCAACAGCTCATATACGTCCCCACCGAGGGGCTCGAGCCTACCCTCAATTAGGGACCTTAGTCGACCAGGCTGGCCTAATGCGGGTTGGTCAACTTCACACACAACCTTTAAATTTCTTCACAGGAGTGTGCAGGTTTCCTCACGATGTTTTCCTCCACTGTAAGAACGTCAAATAAAAGTACATACGAAATTGAAATTCGAATACATATTGGTAAATGGTAGGGATCGAAACCACATCTCCGGATAGGAGACAGCGACTCAACATCACCGACGCTCTTCTTTGTAACCTAAATACGACTTATCGAAGTTTAAAATTGGTCTTTAGTAATAGCAAAAACGTTGCAAACTCAGATAGAACGGAAATAAGTATACCTGTCTGTAGTCAGGTGACTTTAAAGATTAATAGAAATTAGTTTAAAAATTCCCTTCCCCTTCAGTTTAAAAATTCAAGTAGGTACAGCAATCTGTATGTCAATCTCGAAAATGTAGTTAACTTGAAACCAACAAACGCGTACGGTATTTGCAATTTATTTATTTATTTATTAATAATAGGAAGACCAACAGCTAAAGTTAACTTGATAGTAAAATACAGTAATACCAAAAAGCCATTTACAGGTCTCCACATGTAGGTGCCAGAACATAAAAAAACACATAAGGTCATACACTCATAGGCCTGAATATTAGCTCGCAAACAGATTGTTCAGTTATAAAAAAAAATCTCCATTTAGCAGACGTCTCGCCGAATCGGAACCAGTATTAAACAGGTCCAGGTCAAATTCTTGGCACAATTTATTAAAATTGCTGCTTGCACGCAAAAGAAATGAATTTTGACGGTAGTTCGAAGACAATGAGGGAAAATGGATGGGAGCGCTATTACGTAAGGTCAGTCTGGGGGTTCGGACAAAAATTTTGGAAAGCAGATCTGGGCAATCAATTTTTTTAGTAGTGATTTTAAGTAAATAAGATAGATCCGCAATTTCTCTTCTCATAGAGAGTGGGAGAATGTGGTGTTTTTTGCAGAAGTCCGAATAATTATTAGAGCGATAATGATTTGCAAATATCGTAGGTACTATTTTGTTTATCTTTAAATTGACTTTTTCACTGCCATCCCTAAAGGGCCCCGGAGACGGTCAAATGGTTTGACTCAAACCTTACGTGTTTGATCAAACCGTTTGAGGTTGGTTTGAACGGTTTATCATACGGCTCTGCGCAGTCTGATTCTGTACGCTGTCGTAATTACACTCCTGACGCGGCAAACAACAAAAATATGAAATTCATCATGCATCAAACATGCTTCAAACACGTGAATGTTTGACAAACCGTTCAAACCAACTTTGTAAACGATCAAAATGGTTTGAGTCAAACCAAACTTTACGTGTTTGAATCAAACCGTTGGACCGTCTCCGGGGCCCTTTAAATTGCTTATCCAACCTAGCTTTATATAGGTATGTACCGTTCTTTAAAGCACAAAAATATTGAGAAAGTTACTTTTTCTTTATATCTGTTACATTTTCACAGCTAAACTCGTATCTACAATATACTTTGGTATCTACGGACTACTTTTTTACGGCAGAAAAATGTCTTATTGCTACAGTGTAGCACCTCACGCTATTAAGATTACTAAAACATCTATGGACGCGGAAAAAGACATATTATAACGTTCCAAGCGCGTTACAGAGATGGCACTAAAATGCAAAAATAGCGTTTATTTTAGTTTACCAAACTTAACGACATATTAAATTAATAGTAATTTTAAAATGAGACATTTGAAAATTGAAGTAAAAAATTCAAATTTCGTTCGTCCTGGACTGAAAACAAATCCTTTAAATTAATAAATTTTACCTTTCTCTAGGTACCACATTGGCGGTAGCCAAAATATACTTCTCATCAAAAAAATTGAAACACTGCATGTTTATGTTTTGTAAGGAATAACAGAAAAATGTTATATATTATGTGTATATTTAGGAATATATAAAATATGTCAAATATCGTTTAATAGTGAGTAATGAATGATCACATAGGATTTGAAAACCTCATATTACTCACACACCAAAACATATATTCCTAAATAAACACATTTTTCTGTTATTCCTTACAAAACATAAACTTGCAAGGTGTTTCGAATTTTTTGATGAGATTTTTAAAAGTGGTTATTTTTTTTTATTTATGACAAGTTCTTAGGTTCCTGCGAGCACTATATATTTGAAGTTAAAGTATTAAACTAGTTAGTTCTCTTAGAATATTGGAAACATCAATAAAATTATTTGATACAAAACAAGAGGCAACTTGAATATTCATACAGTGGCTTTGGTTTGCTTACTATTAACTTAATCTTGATGTTGTTTGGCATATTCATCGATGTAAATGTGTACTTGCAAGTGCTTTATATTATTGTTTACTTTACTCGTAAGACTAAACATTGCCAGCTTTTTGAAACATAAGACTCAGGCATTCAGTTCAGGCAAGTTATTAAACATTGGTGTACGAGCTTACCCTTACTTGTAAGTACTTGTAACATCAAAGTTGTTCTTGAAAATATAATAAACACCTTGTCTTTAGAACTTCTTTTCTTGTCATTTAAAAATACAGTTCTATAAACGTACTGGCCAGTTTTTTCCACAATACCTTTTAAATGGCGTAAAAAAATAACAACTATTATTTTAGTAAAATGTAGCTAGATTCTGTTAATAATTTTTAGTCACATTGTCTTAGGTTTGGTTATTTATTAGTTATATTATAAGGTTGTTTGTTGCGTTGCGTCTCTTAAAGAACTCTTAACTTTTTGATAATAAAATTGATAATTTAATCAAATTATCATGGGCATTATTTATACATCAGTCATTATACGTCTGCTTAGACAAAAGCCTCGTCCAAATATTTATACAAATGAAAGCTAATATAGTATGACTTTGAATTTGATGAAAGCTAAATTGGTGTGTTCCCTTATATGCGGCTGCCAAAACATATTGACGGCAAAAAATAACCCCTAGTATGCGGCTGTCAAGACATATTGACGCAGCGACGCAGGCGATTATAAGCCATCTTTTGCTTGAACTATGAGCGATTTTACTGTGGAATCAATCAGGAATGCTAGCATATAAACCAACCAATGAAATTAAGTCAAGTATTGCGAACTCGTAGTGACATCTTTATAGAGTTATTTTTTAGTGCGCTCATACCGGTTGACGTGAGTGGTGCTGTGCTAATTGAAATTTTGTTCCAGCGAAATTTTGCTCAAAGTGTGTTTACCGGGAGTTCTTTTTAGCAAGTAGTAAGTAAATTTCTTTCATTTTAGATAGTATTATACCTTATATGATGAATATTTCTTAATTTTATTAGTTTTATAACAAGAGGTCTCCTTTTTTGTATGATATATGAGCATGATTACGCATCACTCTCGTGTACAATATTTACATTATGAGCAAGTATAAACATCTGGCTACAATAATAACAAAACCCGAAAGCAATCCATTGAGATTATGCAACAAAAAACATGTTATCGTAATACTCAATGCCGAGCGGTGTCGGGTTTCAAGTGGCGCCGCAGAAGGAATGTTACAAGGTCTCGCGCGCCGCATACCACGCCCACACCAGATTCTCAAATCTCATCACACGGTTCAGCGATCACGTCATCAAGGCGTCACTTGATTGGCTGAATCTTGAAGCTGAATACCTCATGTTTAGCAAAACTGAATAATAATTAATTGTTTGAGCCGTACTGACGCTCTGTTCGAATGAAACTGCTGGTGTCACGGCAACACTGGCGCTCGGTTTAAATGAAACTGCCGCTGTCGCAGCGACACTGTCGCTCGGTTTAAATGAAGCTGCTGCTGTCACGGCGACACTGTCGCTCGGTTTAAATGAAGCTGCTGCTGTCACGGCGACACTGTCACTCGGTTTAAATGAAGCTGCTGCTGTCACGGCGACACTGGCGCTCGGTTTGAATGAAGCTGCTGCTGTCGCGGCAACACTGACGCTCGGTTCGAATGGCCACCTTTAAGCCGAGTTTATTGATATAGATACGGAGGAAGTCGTTGCACGAGCCATGGTAGTAACCCTGGGCGACTCTACTGGAACCAAGGTTTGAGAGATCGGCTGTCAGCTTCACAACCTACACGATAAAGTAGAAGATTAAGATTCACACATACTAATTCCTTACTAATTTTCGTTCGACTTTTATACGCTTAATGTAGGTACGGTACCAATTTTATTTTTTGTGTAAAGTTGAAATAAGACAGTCACTATGCGATACAATGCGGCCATGACATGACGTCACGTACATTATAATTCCTCATTATAATATTCAATACTTTGAAACGAAAACGTAAACAAACAGAACACGAGCTGAATTTTCACTAACATATTAGCATAAGAATTACCTTGTATTTCTTTTGAATACGAAAGTCCATGTGATAGAAACACTGCTTAATAGATATAACACTAGCAGATAGATACAGGCAAATTAGGTCTTTCAGAAGGTACAGTAAGCTAAGGAATAAGCCCGGTCTACACAGAAGGAGCGTTGGAGGTGAAGTGGCTAAAACCGCTGCTTCCTGTCCGGAAGATGCAAGGTTGATCCCCGAATTTTAAATTTAATTTTAAGTTTAGTCGACGCTCTTACGGAGAGGGAAAACAACGTGAGAAAATCTGCATTCTCCTGGAAGAAATTCAAAAGCTGGTGAAGTTGATCCACTTAACTGAGCCAGTGTGGTCGACTAAGGCCCGGTTTCCACCAAAGCGGAGAGGAGAGGAGATGTGTTGAGCTGAGCTGCGAAGCTGGCTGGCTATTTCCACCAAAGCTGAGAGGAGATGTGAGCTGTGCATCCGTAGCGGCGAAGCGCGGGCATCAGCGGGGCGGGGAGTGGGAGCGCGGGCGCCACCGCCGTCGCGAGGCCTCGCACGCCGCTCGCCGCCTGGCTACACACATCTTCGCACAGCCGCGCCTCGCTTGCTATAAAAAAATTTGACATCTCCTCTCCGCTCCGCTCGATCCATTTCCACAGAAGCTAAGCGGAGAAGAGATGTGGAAATAACGAAATCTGATTGGTTATTCAAACACATCTCCTCTCCGCTCAGCTTTGGTGGAAACCGGGCCTAAGGCCTGATCGCTCTAATTCAGGGTAGGCTTGAAGCCTCTTGGTTGGAACGTATATGTGCTCTTAATGAGGAAGAAAGTTTTTGGGTAAGTCGCTTCCACCTTCGATCACTTTGTCGCTTTCAATCTGATGACACCGTGGACAAACACTACCCCATTTCAAATTAAAAAAAAAAACATCGAACTTAAAATTTTTCTATGTAAATTGAAACTATTGTATCCTCTCAAGCCAATGAAAAAATATCTCCTATTGGATTGGCGTTTTCAGATCCAAAGTTTTTTAAACACACACATGCCTACAGTCAGTTGCAACCATCAAATAAATCCTTGAAAAAACCCCATATAATCCCTTATTCATTCAGCGGGAGCCGCGCGAAAAAGTTCAACGTATCTTAACCTGACCTCTTTGGTTGCCGAATTCGTACAAAATAAATATGTAAGGTGAAGGAACTGAGAAAGTTGGAAGTTGTATGACGTGCTAAATAATAAATCAAGTAAGTAAATGTTTCTAGTGTTTGAATGTAAACAACAAGTGAAATTTACCGTAAGAACGGAAGTTATGTATCTTAATAAATAAGCAAGGTCATAGATAAAGCGATGACCTCTACGCCTCGTAGACCTCTACAGCGTAGACTGCTACGATGAAGAACGCTACGACGGCGTAGTCATTAATGTAGCAAAATACTTTAGTTACTATGTGTCATTTCATCTCGTCCCCACAGAACCTACTGTTTATTTTTCTATGCCTCTGTTTTTTTCTACATCTACTGAGTGTTAAGTAATCTCCTACTTATAGATACGAGTATGTCTAATGTATTTTTTCTGATATTTTTATCAGCTGATTAGAAGAAACATATACAAAATTTTTATTATTTTAATAAGTTTTTAAATATTACTGTAAATAATATTTTTTTTATTAATGTAATACCCACAACACTTTTAGTAAATTAATAATCAGAATCACTTATTATTTTTAATAAGGTTATATGAGAATCAACATTTTACTAACAAAATAAAAGAATCACTAGAGAGAGAACGGTCTGTTTTATTATAAGGGTAGGTAGGTATTAACATTTATCTTTTTCTTACTTGGGTTTTTCCGCAACACTTAAAGCCTATAATCACCAGATAAACGCTAGCGTACAAAATGTATCGCATTTTTCGTATATTTCCGAACCAATATGAGGGTAGATGCTTTACTCTGAATTTCCCAATATGGTAATAAATCTTATGTTACACGCAGGGTTGGCAATAAATCAACAAACATTTTTCTAACTTTGCGAGAAAAAAGTTTTTTTAATTGTTTGTGCGAGTGTGCACAGATTATCAGATATATTGTTTGTATGTTTGAAGAAAATGGAAAAATAGTTTGGTAGGTAAATTCCAATTTTTTTTTTATATAAATTGTTATGGTTTATGCAATTGCTACATCAAAAATATATATATTTCATTCATTCATTCATTCATTCAAAAATTTACATGAGATTAAAGAAAAAAACATTTTACAAGTAATAAATTACCACTAGATACTTCAAAGTTCCGAGGTCAAAGTGGATAGTATGTATAAGTATTCATAAGTATGCTATTACATAGAACTCACTAAAAGGACAGCGTCTTTAAAATAGAAGTAGTGACAACCCTAATTCATCTTGTAACGGACAAGAAAAAGATGAAGAAAATCTTCTTTTAAACGGTGCGAGAGGCAGGTAATTTACACACTTTTTGGGTACATCAATTCAGTTTCCGACCAGAGTATAACAGATGTGGATATAAACGATGATACTTCACAGAAAAATAGGTTGGCAAAGAGAACTTCTTACAATAAATAATTTTTTATACGAGGTAAAAATGTGTGGTTCCTCGCATTTGAATAGGACCAACCCGTCGTCTTCCCATAGGTATCGTAAGTGGCGACTAAGGTAAGAGTCTCCACCTTGTGGTTCCCGGCATTTGAGTAGGACCAACCCGTCTTCCCATGGGTGTCATAAGAGGCGACTAAGGAAAAAGCCACCGCCCTGTGGTTCCCGGCATTTGAATAGGACCAACCCGTCTTCCCATGGGTGTCGTAAGAGGCGACTAAGGAAAAAGCCGCCACCCTGTGGTTCCCGGCATTTGAATAGGACCAACCCGTCTTCCCATGGGTGTCGTAAGAGGCGACTAAGCAAAAAGCCGCCACCCTGTGGTTCCCGGCATTTGAATAGGACCAACCCGTCTTCCCATGGGTGTCGTAAGAGGCGACTAAAGAAAAAGCCGCCACCCTGTGGTTCCTGGCATTTGAATAGGACCAACCCGTCTTCCCATGGGTGTCGTAAGAGGCGAGTAAGGAAAAAGCCGCCACCCTGTGGTTCCCGGCATTTGAATAGAACCAACCCGTCATCCCATGGGTGTCGTAAGAGGCGACTAAGGAAAAACCCGCTACCCTGTGGTTCCCGGCATGGGAATAGGACCAACCCGTCTTCCCATGGGTGTCGTAAGAGGCGACTAAGGAAAAAGCCGCCGCCCTGTGGTTCCCGGCATTTGAATAGGACCAACCCGTCTTCCCATGGGTGTCGTAAGAGGCGACTAAGGAAAAAGCCGCCGTCCTGTGGTTCCCGGCATTTAATAGGACCAACCCGTCTTCCCATGGGTGTCGTAAGTGGCGACTAAGGTAAGAGTCTCCACCCTGTGGTTCCCGGCATTTGAATAGGACCAACCCGTCTTCCCATGGGTGTCGTAAGAGGCGACTAAGGAAAAAACCGCCGCCCTGTGGTTCCCGGCATTTGAATAGGACCAACCCGTCTTTCCATGGGTGTCGTAAGAAGCGACTAAGGAAAAAGCTGCCACCCTGTGGTTTTCGGCATTTGAATAGGACCAACCCGTCTTCCCATGGGTGTCGTAAGAGGCGACTAAGGAAAAAGCCGCCACCCTGTGTTTCCCGGCATTTGAATAGGACCAACCTGTCTTCCCATGGGTGTCGTAAGAGGCGACTAAAGAAAAAGCCGCCACCCTGTGGTTCCCGGCATTTGAATAGGACCAACCCGTTTTCCCATGGGTGTCGTAAGAGGCGAGTAAGGAAAAAGCCGCCACCCTGTGGTTCCCGGCATTTATATAGGACCAACCCGTCTTCCCATGGGTGTCGTAAGAGGCGACTAAGGAAAAACCCGCTACCCTGTGGTTCCCGGCATTGGAATAGGACCAACCCGTCTTCCCATGGGTGTCGTAAGAGGCGACTAAGGAAAAAGCCGCCGCCCTGTGGTTCCCGGCATTTGAATAGGACCAACCCGTCTTCCCATGGGTGTCGTAAGAGGCGACTAAGGAAAAAGCCGCCGTCCTGTGGTTCCCGGCATTTAATAGGACCAACCCGTCTTCCCATGGGTGTCGTAAGTGGCGACTAAGGTAAGAGTCTCCACCCTGTGGTTCCCGGCATTTGAATAGGACCAACCCGTCTTTCCATGGGTGTCGTAAGAGGCGACTAAGGAAAAAGCCGCCACCCTGTGGTTCCCGGCATTTGAATAGGACCAACCCGTCTTCCCATGGGTGTCGTAAGAGGCGACTAAGGAAAAAGCCGCCGCCCTGTGGTTCCCGGTATTTGAATAGGACCAACCCGTCTTTCCATGGGTGTCGTAAGAGGCGACTAAGGAAAAAGCCGCCACCCTGTGGTTCCCGGCATTTGAATAGGACCAACCCGTCTTCCCATGGGTGTCGTAAGAGGCGACTAAGGAAAAAGCCGCCACCCTGTTTTTCCCGGCATTTGAATAGGACCAACCCGTCTTCCCATGGGTGTCGTAAGAGGCGACTAAAGAAAAAGCCGCCACCCTGTGGTTCCCGGCATTTGAATAGGACCAACCCGTCTTCCCATGGGTGTCGTAAGAGGCGAGTAAGGAAAAAGCCGCCACCCTGTGGTTCCTGGCATTTGAATAGGACCAACCCGTCTTCCCATGGGTGTCGTAAGAGGCGACTAAAGAAAAAGCCGCCACCCTGTGGTTCCCGGCATTGGAATAGGACCAACCCGTCTTCCCATGGGTGTCGTAAGAGGCGACTAAGGAAAAAGCCGCCGCCCTGTGGTTCCCGGCATTTGAATAGGACCAACCCGTCTTCCCATGGGTGTCGTAAGAGGCGACTAAGGAAAAAGCCGCCGTCCTGTGGTTCCCGGCATTTAATAGGACCAACCCGTCTTCCCATGGGTGTCGTAAGACTGGCTGGCAACCTGTCGCTAGCTGCACTAAGGAACGTAAAGATCGGTGCATGTATCTTCGTTAAGGTGCGTTTGCCGAATGAGATAATCTTCAACTAACTTTGGCGTCCACCGCCGTGTACTGTTTAGTTACAGGAACATACATAACATTATTGTACATAATAATTATGGAGAATAATAATAATAATAATAGGTATAATAATTTATTTATTTTCTCCACACAATTTAGGGTATACAGAGTGATATTCTTAATCTAAAAGTTACAAAGAATTTGTAGGAGACTGGTGCCTAAACTAGACGAGTCTGTATTTCAGAACACCAGAAATGATAAGAAAAGAAAAGATGGTGTTGAAATATTTATTGTGATTATTATTTTAACACTGAACTTACAACTTAAAATAACCTTTGATTTACCATTATAATCAATATAATCACGGATTCTATAAGGTCCATTAATACTTGAAATCCGTTCTCTTAACATTTCGGTCATAATTTTAATGTTAAATATTTTGTCTTTTATTTGATTTCTTTCGTTTTTACGTGAAAGTCATCGTGTCGTTTTTGGAATGAAACCAATGAGCAAAGTCTCAAATAATTTATTAGCAGACAGCTTAAAAAATATATTTTTTCCTTCTATTTCTACATACCGCATCAACAGAATCTTTGCAATACTTTTACACCCGGTGTGACTCGTAGAAAAACCTACTAAGTTTAAATTCAAAGAAAATGGAAAAAGTTTTTCGTTCTTTTGGAAGGAGCGTGTCGAAAGGAACAAAAACTTAATGGTCTGGAAATCGGCGGGAAAAGAAAATGACACAAAAAAAAAACTACACTTTTGTCTGAGAATGCTAAGATAAACTTAGGCCGCGTTCCGATTTGCGCTGACATCACTTTGAGTACCCAAAACCGCGTACCGAATCACTGTCATTGGGATTACGGCAGCCATTGTGACGTCACGGATTGCATCATGACCGCCGCCATCTTCCGCTAACGGTGCCCATGCTCCAGAGCGAAATTCACGTAAGCGTAATGTCAAATTCGACTTTGACATATTGTTTATTTATTTTTAAAAGTTAAATGTTTAATGTTTAAATGTAAAATTAACGTGTCTTATATTTATTTGGTTGAATAAAATTAAAAACACGTTATTTAATTATGAAATGGTGATAAATTACTGAAATATTTTAAATCAATCAGTTTTGTAAGTTAGGGTTGCCAGATGTTCGATAGTAAAAGTATCGAGTAGGTTATGTATATATTACGATAGTATTGACTCAGGCATATACATACATAAGTTAATATTATTATAGGCAATCTGATAAAATATAAATATAAATATCAAACATTCTTTTTTGTATTTTTTTAATTTCATGTGCCTATTCACATCTCCATTTTTAAAAATTCGCATACCTTTTCTTAGTTTGGGTACTAGCCATGCGAAAAGTGCTGTTTTCACAGCTGTACGATACTTCTTTAAATACGTATAATAATTTAGAATTTTGCCAGTTTTGGTACGGTAATCAACATCTGGCAAGACTGAGTTATAAGCAGTTTCAGCGCGCTCAAATGCCGTTCCGTTTTGATTTCGCTCATGAGCCGTATTATCGCGATTTCTGAATCGGTACGCGAGTAATCGCTGTCAGTACTTTGAGCCGTGAAATCTGATTCGGAATACACCCTTAGTATATATATTTTAGTCGGGTAACCTGCCCAAGCACCGTACATTTTAGTTCTGCCTCAGAAAAAATAATTCTTCATGCAAAGTTCCTGAGGTTATATTTCCAAGACTATACTTTTCCACATAAAAAAATTGAATTCAAAATACTTTTGTTTTTACATTGTGGCGCCATTTTTAAAATTCATTGTCTATCATCACCATGGATTTGACTCGTGAAATTTTTCGTGCTATGATTTATTACGACTTTCGGCGTGGATTAACTCAAAAACAGTGCTTTTGTCGACTTTTGGGGAGGAAGCCCCATCGAAAACCACTGTGTATCACTGGTTCAGTGAGTTTAATCGTGGTCGTCGTATGCTTGCAGACGATTTTAAAAAAGGTCGCCCTAAATCGGCTGTTGTACCACAAAATATTCATGCTGTGCGCGAACTAATAATGCAAGACCGTCATGTTACATATCGCGAGATAGAGGCATTTCTGGGCATTAGTATGACGAGTATTTATAAAATATTACAGGAACATTTGGCTGTAAAAAAAGTTTGTTCTCGTTGGATCCCACACAACTTAACAGTTGAACAAAAACAAGCTCGTGTTGATTGGTGCAAAAAAATGATAGAAAAATACAAATGTGGTACATCAAAAGCTGTTCATAATATCTACACAGGAGACGAATCTTGGATATATGCGTATGATCCCGAAACTAAGCGGCAGTCAACGGTTTGGGTGTTCCAAAATGAGCCAAACCCAACTAAAGTTGTTCGTGCAAAAAGCACTTTGAAGCAAATGGTTGCCTGCTTTTTTAGTATTAGTGGACATGTGGCTACAGTACCACTAGAGAATCGTAAAACGGTTAATTCTGAATGGTACACCACCATTTGCTTGCCAGAAGTCTTTGGAGAAATACGCAAGAACAATCGACAACGAAGAATAATCCTTCACCACGATAACGCCAGCTGTCACACCTCGGCCGCAACAACGGAGTATTTAAATAGTCAAATGATCGAATTGACGGGTCATCCGCCGTACAGTCCCGACTTGGCACCCAACGACTTTCATTTATTCCCAAGCGTGAAGAACAAATTACGTGGACACCGATTTTCGACCCGGGAAGAAGCCGTTGATGCTTTCAAAATGCACGTTTTGGAGATACCCGATACAGAATGGAAAAAATGCTACGAAAGTTGGTTTCAACGTATGAAAAAATGCATCGATCATCACGGGGAATATTTTGAAAAGCAATAAAAGTATATTTGGTTATAGGTGTTTGTTATTTTTTGTTATTCCGGATACATAAATAGCAGCTCGTATGTCCATCTGTTTGTGGATTTGTTTGTGGATTTGTTTGTTTGTTTCACTCGACAGGTCGCGTTTCTCAACCGATTCTCGTGAAATTTTGTGAGCAGGTTCGATAAATTAATCGAATTTTTTATCGAGCCAGTTTTTGGAAATTTAAAAAAATGACGGATTTATGGGGGTTGCCAGCTTACAAGATGTACCGCTGAGGCTGTTTTCCTCTACAGGTCACATTTCTTAACCAATAAAAAAAAATAAGATAAAATAATAATAAAAAAATAATAATAATTTAATAATAAAAAATCAAGGGGTTGGGGATGTTTGTGGAGAAAAAATAAAAATAAATTTGAAAAGATATACAGACTCGCGAGGTCTACAGCTCACAGAGCCACTAGTTTTAAAAGCTTTATACTATAGATTATATAAACTCTGTAGTTAAGAGTCATTAAATATTGAAATATTTTAAATAGTACTTACACAATTTTTGCAAATAGATGTTTAAATATTGTGGAAATATGTTACGAAATTGTTATAAAAAAACGCAATAAAAAACTGTATTGAAGAAGTGTGTGTGTATCTTAGGGCTAAAGTTAGAAAGTTTCTTGGAAGACGAATGGGAGTATATCCTTCACCTGTAATTTGAATTTTTACGGCTGGTAATTATCGGTAAAAGCACAATAAAAGCTTTCGGAAATTGTTCTGACCTCGGCCAAATGCAAAATACAACCTTTTACCAATGTACCTTTCTTTTGTTACTGAGAATAAGGTGAAGTAAGTTTAAATAAGAGGAATGCTGGTTCTTAATTCAGATAATTACCGAAAAAAAGCCTTCTTGATATATAAAATTTATTTTAACTAACTGAAAAAATAGGAGATTTTTCTATTGCGATGATGTCTTTACTCTATTAATAGTTTTTTTTATGTTTGTTTAACTGTTATTGTTTTTAGAAAGAGGTGGTGGCTTCATAAGTAAATGTCAAGACCAGATAATGGAATTCATGAAAAATCACCAAACTCTTGCAAAGGTATCAGATACAACATTGGCGATTAAATCTTAAGAAGGTTCCGTTGTTACTATGGTATATGACAGGCACCCGGATTACCGTCCTTCAGGGTTTATATCGAGTAGGTGACTAATGATATCTGACTGACACAGGTAGACGTCAAACGATGGCGAAACGAGCTAGATTTGAAAAACATTGGGAATCACTCATCATCATTATCATCGTGTGGGTTGTAAGATCGACAACCAACCTCACAAACCCTGGTTTCAATGTTATAGAGCCGTCAAAGGCCGGGACCAACAACGGCTTAACGTGCCTTCCGAAGCACGGAATCATCTTTATTTTCGAACAATCAGGTGATTCAGCCTGCAATGTCCTAACTAAACTGGGGAGAGTCTCATAAAGAGTTTTGCTTGACCGTGTCCCCACTGGGAATGGAACCCGGAAGCTCCGTAATGGGCATCGAAATCTCGACCACTCGGCCACGGAGGTTTGCCTTTAAGACATCCAAAATAAATATTACAATCTAGCCTAAAGACTAATGAGTAATTAAATTTTAACTTAAATTGCTAACTAGATGTTAGCTAAGAATGTGTCCATCAATACTTTTCTTATTGTCTCTATTAAGGGGAAGACACTTTGTTCGTGTGTTCTTTACGGGAAGCACTGACTGCACTACATTACACTAATGTTTACTAAACTAACTCAAAGGGTTTTGTCCTTTTCAGTCTTCTCACTATGTCCGTGGTGTCGAGGAGCTGGATAGCCTCAACGTTCACGTGATGATGAAGATCGTGAGCTTCGGCATATTTTTTAATAACACTGCCAACTTTATTCACTTTTAAATCTCGATGAAGGTAAACACACATGCGCACGTGCGCATTTATGTTGTGTGTGGCTGCACGGCTGACAGGGACTGGAACCCTTACGATTTTGATCAATGATATCTCGTACTCTTATTATGCTATAATTATAACGTTTGCAAATCCAACAGGGTAACCCTATCAAGGAATCTGATAAACATAAATAATAAACAAACATAATGTTTATTTTAATTATCATTATGTAAATACTTAAAACCCAAACGACTGAAGGGGTTTTTCAAAGGGTAGTCCCGTCCCTGACGGCTGATAGCGCGCATGGAGGCGCGTCGCGGCCCTTCTGTTTCGATACTTCTAACTCGCCCCCAACTGCGGGGTAGGGTGAGGAAGCATGGATTAGCGGAAGGAGGTAAATGGTCGTTCTGTACAAAAAAAATACAAGCATTATGTAACTTTTTTATTTACGTAACTATAGACAAAATGGGTTAATAAAACAAATAAAGTTGGGACGTCTCCGGCCGTACGTCTCACCATAGTTCATTATTCACAAAGATGCCGTTGTCACCCCAATCACGAACTGTGAAGGCGTCTGGTCCCGCGCCGCGCCGCGCGACCATATATCACCAGAGGATTTGATTATTATTTTATTATGCCATTTTTTGTCTCAGTTTTTTTAAGGACTAGAGATTTAATGGCTGCCGGCTGTCAGCTGTTTATTGCTTTTAATCTGTCCGCAACAATGCTAACCTGAAGTTAATTATGATTATACTGTTCTTTTATGTTTTTACTTGTAGAGACAGGAGTTAAACGAATAATGTTTTTTATTAAATGATCCATGTAACCTGAAAATGAACTGAAAATTATGTTGTATTTTATACTTACAGTAGGCTACCATTTTTTTTTCTTTCTAGGTTTTATAACCTTCCCCATCACGAAGCTTTAAAATGAGTAAACCACAACAAACTTGACATTGGCGAAATCACAAAGAAAAGCATTTATTTATAAAGGATGCCACCGATTGTAACGGTTAGCTTTGAATCCTGGCAAGCGTTAGGAGTTTTCCAAATAATAATAAGTATGTCTCTTGAACAACCAAATAAACGAATCTTATATATCCAGTAAAAGCTTGTACGTGATCACAATTGAACCTGTAACTTTTATTCAGAAGGTAACCCCACTATTACACCAACACAACGACGATTTGTCTCCAATAATGTGTTTGAAGGAATCAAAGAAATCCTTTGTACAACTCTCCCGTGTCACATAGTAAACCTGCTCACTTAAGAACAAAGCAAAACCTTACATCGATTGTTAAGAGTACTAGATGCGCTGAGAAACCGTATTCTTTTTCTCATCGTGCTGTATGTAACCAAGAATGTACACCGATCTCACAAATTCTGTTGTTAGATAAAAAAAAACATCACATCTCAAAGGTAGGGAGATGTAGCTTATATTTTCAGTAAATAAATAGCCGAAAGAAAAAGCTTAACGTGCCTTCCAATGCACGGAATTATGTTACTTTTAAAGAAAAACTCATTTTACATTTGATTTTGGGTTTCAATTTTGATTTCAAACTGCCATCATCCATAATTCACGCTCAAATCTACCTATATACATACGCACGGCAGACGGATGCACTTTGTCTTGCCCAAGTACGAAGTTCTAGTAAAACCACATCTAGTTCTCCAATAAAATTTAGATCCGCGTGTGATCCGTTCAAAGTGGTTTTTCTTAACACGCATTACGCGTGACCCTTGAAATTGCCACTTCCAGTTTTTCACTAAACGCGGTAATGCATCGTATTAATCTTTTGTGCGGTGTGCTAGTGACGTTTGTGCTTATTTTCTGGATACACAATTTCATTGTAACCTATTCACAATGAATAATGTCTAGGCCCTATGTAGACTAATTACGAATTTACTAAAAAAACGTAAAGTATTTTATATTACTTTTTTGATGAACGAACTAAACGAACTCTGGATTTTAAGTTATCAATCAATAATTTTAACTGTAGAAGTTATAATATAAAGAATCAGCTAAAATTATAAAGTCGTACCTTTTTGTGTCGCACTTCAGTATATGAGTCATAAAAAATACATTTTCATTACTCATACTCTGAAAGTAGTTCGGAAGTTGCCTGAGGAAGCGGATTGAAGGTAATACTTTTCAGCCCGGAGGGAGAATCACTTTCAACTGACAGCTGTCATTCATTCATTCATTTTCATTAATTCTGGTAAATTATTTAAAAAAAACTGGTTCTAATTTCACATTTCTATTGAACTATGTTTCATCTTTCTATGCAGCCACTCAATTACAGCGTAATGTTAAATTGAAATAACATAAAGTTAAGTATTAATTAAAGAACATGTATTTTTTAAATGTCTTTATTATAATTAACTTTCAACTATTTCTTTAAAATAAAATAGATTTGGGCAAAATATTTAACATTTTTCAATGATGGAAATTAACAATAATGGCCCAAAAGCTGGCCGGCACGGCCGCAGCAAAAAATAAAAAATAGGCGGGAAAGCAACAATCCGATTATCATTTGTTTCTCGAGTTTGTAGGGTTTTGTTTACAATGAGTTCATCTGATTGAGATATGGAATTCATTCATTTTTTCTTTAGCTAATTCGTGTTTTTATTTTTACTTTCCTTGTATTCGTAATGAAAAGCACAGTGTTTACCTCTGGTTAAAGACTTATTTAGTGCTTCGAACTATTAGGGCCCTCGCTACGCTCAGGCCCCAAACCCCGTCTCGGCGCTAAATAAGTTACTTTCACCCCTCGTATAACAATGTACTATAAAAGACACATCGAAAAAGGTTGCAAATTAATTTGGGAATCAAGAATTAAAAAAAGGGAATTAATTGAACTTTTTTTATTATTATTTATATTTTTAAGGGTTGCCAATGACCCAGTCAGTATCTCCAACCAAAACCCGCATTGCCAGTTGTAGACGAAAAGCAGAAAATATCATAATATGTGAGAGGGTGGGTCACGTACGCCTAATGGGACCCTGAAAAATGGTTCACAGCACCGACAAACCACGACCCACTGCGACCCAATGGGCAAAAGGCAGAGGGCACGAAAATGCGCCGTTTTTCATTTGGGGTGTTGATTAAAAATAGGACATTTGTCACAACCCATTATTATATGTGTTACAAAAATATTCGTAAAGCGGAAAGAAGTGATCCATGAAATATTTTTTCCTAAGGAATTTAATCTGATATACGGCAAAAAAGGCAACCCTTTCATACAAAACCGTGCCGTCATTTGATTGATGGGAGACCAGCAGTCCGCACGCGGCTACGCTCGCGTTGTTTTTTGTTTTGTTGATGATTT
The DNA here is from genome assembly GCA_951230895.1 of Carpatolechia fugitivella. Taxonomy (NCBI): domain Eukaryota; kingdom Metazoa; phylum Arthropoda; class Insecta; order Lepidoptera; family Gelechiidae; genus Carpatolechia; species Carpatolechia fugitivella. Next base: position 4,217,831 of record OX579667.1, on the reverse strand, counting down.
TCCCGACTTTTGCCCTTTTTCCCATTTTATCCTATGTGTTAATCCAGAATACAAACTATCTCCATTTCAAATTTCATCCCAATCCGTTTAGTGGTTAAGGCGTGAAAGCGGAACAAACATCCACGCATCTAAACATTCAAATATAGTATTTTCACATTTGTGATGATGTATTTTTTCATCTGACAATAGGGGATCGGACAGTTCACCATATTTTATGGATTATTTTTAAAATATAGATTAGAAGCAGACGATTCGCGAAGAAAAAAACAGAATCAGTTGAAAAACGAATTTACAGTCATTTTTTAAAGTTTCAATATGTCTGTCTGTCTCTTTCAAAAACGATTTTTTGTATGGAGATTATATGGCGTTACTAACAAATGACGTCACAAGTGAGTGGGTATGTGCCTCTCTGTCTAATCTTGAATTTCAAACATTTATAACTCGGTAAATTTTAAAGATAAAGTAAAAATTCTTTTAGTGTTCGATAGCAGAAACTAAAGAGCTTGGATTTATAAAATAAAATAAAAAATTAGTCAGATCCCCAGTGTGTTTCCCCCATTTATGTTTTATCCTCAAGGATAGTTGTTTCGCTTTATGAACTCATTCTTTACCGATTTACAGGTAAATATTGATGTAATAAAGTTGATGTTTGAAAGAGTAAAAGAAAAAATAAAGGAAAAATAAAATGAAAACAAATAATTATTATAAAGAATTCAAAGATATACTGTGACGCTGGTACTTGTAGTTCTCAAACCACAAAAGCCTTCTTTGTCTGCTTTGTAAAAGATTCATCTCATTTTTGAAAAATTGAGTCAGTCATTTTAACAATGAAAGTCAGTGATATTTTCTTACCAAAGAAGCGCATTGTTGTCAAAAAGTTACCTTAACTCTTTAAGAGGCAGTTATTACATTTTGACACTTTGCTGCTTAATTATGTTAACAGGAAACTGTTTTATAACGTAAATTTATTAAAGTTACAGAATGAAAATTTGACAAAAATGGGAAATAAAAAGAAATTACATTGTTTTGTTACTTTTTATCAGAATTGGACAAAATGTATTGAAAATAAAATAAGATGTTTTTGTTTCTTTTATAAACGGATAATACTTTAACAACATACTGTTTTTTTTTACCAAAATCGACCCAGTTGATGTTCAAAATTAAACAGGTATTCGTTTACATACACACGTCATCAAAAAAACTTTGTGATCACTAGCATAAGCTGATATAATTATTTTAATTTAACTTTATCAAGATAACCTCTAACTTGTGTGTTTTCTTTAAAAAGAAATAAGTACCCTGTTGTTCGCGCCACTTCATTGGCGCTTCTTTATTTTTAAGTAAAGTTTTTGTTCTACCCGTTTTTTATTTTATATTTTTGATTTTCACTGCTGGTTTAGTACTAAGGTTAGATGTACGACCGACACCGCCGCCGCGTGGTCGTTTCCGTGCCACTCCCTTTGGTTTATCTACATTCTTTTGGATTAAACCGCCTATCGTACTGTAAACAACCCTTAAACTCCGCCCTCACCATCAATAAGAGCGAGAAGAGCGCATCAAGGTCGCAGCAGCAGCATTGGTGCGTGGAGCGAGGCCCTGAAGTGGATCCACCCCCGTGGTGCTAAGGTTGGTCAATTTTCTTTCCTTAGTTGCGAGACCAGCAGCCTTTTCTCAAGTTCTTTGCCCCCTTTTTTTTTATTATTAAATTAAAATATAACCTATGGAGATACAACCACTAGCCAGCTAGTACCCACCCGCGCGTTCATTTTTTTTGGTTCTTCGAGCCGCACCTTACATTATTTTTTGGCCTTTTAGCCGTATAGGCCTATCCGTATAGCTTATCACATTTTATATTCCGCTATTTTGTGTTTCCGCTTAATTCTGTAACTATTTTTTGTTCTTACCGCTTAGTTACGAAGGTAATTTACCTGCTGTAATTACCTACCCTACCCGCTATAATTTATCATTTATTCGTGTTCCATTTCTTAACGGATAAATTGCATTCGCTTTGTAATAAGTACCTAAACGCATTTTTATTGCATTTGTAGAAAGTTTCAAGCTAATTTAACGACGATCGTGTTTATCACCGGCCGTTCCGTTCCGAGCGTTCCTTTGTTCTCGAAGTCATCTATGTTGCAGTCAATAACGCTGTTTCGGGTATTTTATAACTCAAATATTTTTTAACAAATTCTCATCATGCCTGCGGGTTCTAAGGAAGAAGAGAAGCTTAATATAACCATTACAAGGCTCATAGCGAAACGCGATGAAGTTTATGCTAGGCTTCAGAGAATTTATAACTCAAGAAATGAAATGATTTCGGACCCTAGTAAGGTGGAGAATTTTCTTTGTAACATGGTCTCCATTGATACTATGCGTGACGAATTCATAAAAATTGTCGATGAATTTAATACGGTGAATTTGATGGTAGATCCAAATTTCGTTCCCAACTATCAAAGTATGTCTGCATTTGAGGACTTATACTGTCGTTGCAAATATGAAGCCAACAAAATACGTGAAAAACACAAAGTTGAAAAATCATCTTCATCTTCCGGTAACGGTAATAAAAAATCTAACTTGAATCTGCCCAAATTAGAGTTAGTGAGCTTTTCCGGTTCACCCGCAAATTGGTCGACTTTTTACGAAACATTTAAGACTACCATACACGAGAATACTGATCTTACTAACAACGAACGTATTCAATATTTGATGGGACAGTTATCGGGCCGGGCACTTTCTACTGTGTCAGGAATTACACCGAACGCTGACAATTATACCTTGATATGGACCACGCTGGTCAAGAAATATGAAGATAAACGTTATTTAGCTACCGCGTATTTGGATCAAATGTTTGAATTCAAATCTTTTTCCGTTGCTAACACTAAGAATTTAGACTCGTTTTTAGAACATTTTGCGTCTGCTGTGTCGAGTTTAAAAACGTTAAACCTTAGCAACTTGTCCGATTTTATCCTTCTTTATCTCGCTTTAAAGAAAATAGACCCGGAGACCGCTCGCTCGTTTGAAATGTTTAAGCGAGAGACTGCTTTGCCTAGCTACGAGGACTTGATCACATTTCTGCGTGAACAATCGAAAATATTAGACCGCACTTCGGCAAACGCTACTACGACGAAACGCGTCGGTGCTGACATAAACAAAAATGTTTCTAAGTCTACTCATTCCTTTGTAGGTACTAGCGCGCCGTTGCAGATAAAAGATAAAAATAAATTTTGTCCGTTTTGCGAGTTGGCAAATCATTTCAACTTGTTTAAATGTTTTAAATTTCAAAAATTACCGCTCGATGATAAATTTAATTTTGTTAAAACTCGTAATGGATGCACGAACTGCCTCAGTTTATCCCATAACAACGTAGCTTGTAAATCGGAAGTACGTTGCCGCTATTGCAACTGTAGGCACCACTCGCTGCTATGTAGAAAACAACAGCTGACTGCATCCGCGCCCGCCGCAGCGCCCGCGCATAATAACGTTACCCCGCCGCCGCCGCCGCCGGCATCTACCTCCTCGCAGGTACATGTTGCCGTATCAGCTATGTCGACGCCTCCTTTGGTGCAAAATAATATTTCGTTGTGCAATTTTAATAACCGACGTGATAACAACATTACCTGTCTTTTAGGCACGGTTCAAGTTTTAATACCTGACTCTGCGGGTGTGTTGCACAATGTTCGCGCGCTTATTGATCCCGGATCGCAAAACAATTTTATTACAACGACATGCTTAGAGAAACTTAAATTAAATTTTAATCGAATAACTCGCGCTGTTGTAAAGGGGATCGGTTCGTCATCTAATCCGATTAAGGGTTCCGTCAGTGTTGATTTGTTTTCAAACGATAAAAATATTTTACTTACGCTTGACTCTTACGTCATTGATAAAATTACAGATAATTTGCCTTCTGCTTGTATTGAGCCCGCTTCGCTCAGTTATTTAAACCACGTTCAGTTAGCTGACAGTAGTTTCCATTCGCCTGGGGAAATTGACATCCTAATCGGTGCACCGCAGTTTGCCGAAATTTTACTCTCGGGACGCGTAAATGGTCCGCCCGGGTTACCTACCGGTATTGAAACGATTTTTGGTTACATAATCGTAGGAGAATGTCCGATTAGTAAACCGTCTACTGAGTTCGTTTCTTTGTGCTCGTTTGTATACAATGAGCCTCCGTTATCAAATATGCTAGAAAGGTTCTGGCAGCTCGAAGAAGTAGCGCCCGAGCGCCCGGTGAACGCCGCGTCTAAAGAGTGCGAGAAGATTTTTGTCTCAAGCGTGTCACGTGATGACACCGGACGTTATAGTGTGGCGTTACCTTTTGCGCGCGACCCTTCTGAGCTAGGTGACTCATACAAAGCTGCTATGCGTCGTTATATGTACTTGGAGCGTAAGTTATTCGCTTCCCCAGAGTTGCGTTTGGAATATGACGCGATTATTAAAGAATACCTATCAAAGGGTTATATCTCGTTACTTAATGATGCTGGTTCGCCACCTGTAGGTTTTTATATACCACATCATGCCGTTGTTAGGCAAGATAAAGTAACTACAAAGGTGCGAATGGTTATGGACGCCAGCGCCAAAACTGATTCGGGTAAATCACTCAATGATTTATTATATCAGGGAGAGAATTTACAAAACGATTTGTTTTTAATTTTACTTGACTTCCGCTTATATCCCGTTGCTTTTACTAGTGACATACATCAGATGTTTTTACAGATTTTGGTTAATGAAGATCATAGAATGTTTCAAAAATTTTTATACCGTTTTGACAGTTGTTTACCGCTTGATACCTATCAATTTAACCGCGTTTGCTTTGGATTGCGCTGCAGTCCTTTCCTCGCCATGCGAGTTTTAAGACAACTTTGTGATGACGTACGCGCATCTTACCCGCACGCCGCAGATGTTGTGGTAAAAAATTGTTACATGGACGATATTTGTTACTCCGTTCCCACCGTCCAGGACTCCTTGCGGCTCAGGGATGAGCTGTTAGGATTGTTTACGGCCGGGGGCTTTAACCTTATGAAATGGTCCAGTAACTCAACAGAGTTACTCGAATCATTGCCTGATACTCACCGCTATTCATCTAAAGTAAATTTCGATGAACCTAATCAAAGTCTTAAGGTTCTTGGCCTTGAATGGTCTCCCACTACAGATGTTTTTTCCTTTTCTGTCACTCTTGACAATCGTCCATGCACCAAGCGCAACATCTTATCGGTTATTGCTCGCCAGTTTGATGTTTTAGGTTTGATCGCGCCAACTATTCTTTACGCGAAATTAATATTACAGAAGCTCTTTGTTCTTAAGCTGGACTGGGACGACATGCCGCCCCAGAATGTTATGGTCCTTTGGGATAATTACCTTCGCGAACTACCTGCATTACGAGACTTAAAGATAAACCGTCATCTCGAGGTGTTTAGGAATTACCTCGTTACTATTATCGCATTTTCCGACGCGAGTGAACGAGCTTACGGAGCTGCCGTTTACGTCAAAGTTCAGCAAGATCCCCACTCCCCTGCGGTTGTCAACCTGGTGTGCGCGAAATCTAAAGTCGCTCCTCTCAAAACGATATCGGTTGCCAGACTTGAGCTCTGTGGCATTTTACTTATGTCTAAACTGGTGCAACGAGTTATGAACACTTATAAACAGCGTCATAATATTGAAAATGTATTTTGTTTCACCGACTCAATGGTCGCATTATATTGGATTCATTCTGATCCTCAAACTTTAAAAACATTCGTTGCTACGCGTGTTACAAAAATTTTAGATTGCCTTCCCGCGGAACATTTCTTTCACGTTCCCGGTACCGACAACCCTAGCGATTGCTTATCGCGAGGCTTGTCTCCGAAGCAGTTGTTGTCGCACCCGATGTGGTTCTGTGGACCATCATGGCTTCAAAAGAGCGTCGATTCGTGGCCTGTTACCTCTGTCGACACTAATGCCATCGATGTAAGATTGCCGGAAACCAAAGTAGTTTCATTGCCGGTTGTAGCAGATGTAGGTGTAGAACCGCATCCGCTTCTTGCATTGTCGCATCGCGTATCTAAGTGGACGGTGCTACTTCATTCCGTTATCTACGTTTACAAGTTTTTAGGTAAACTCCCGCGATCTAAATCTATTACTGCATCGGATATGATTTTTGCTGAGAAGATGTTGATTAACGCTTTACAAGAATCTCACTTTTCTGACGAAATCGCACGTTTAAAAGCAAATAAAAATTGTCGCACTGCGTTAAGACGCCTCTCCCCCTTTATCGATAGTGAGGGCTTATTGAGAGTTGGAGGTCGACTCCGTAACGCTGATTTGACCAATGAACAACGGCATCCGTTGCTGCTTCCGCATAAAGACCGCATCACTGATTTGATCGTGTCGCATTATCATCGCCACAATTTTCATACTGGTCCGGTGGCTCTTATGTCAATTTTGCGGCAAAGTTATTGGATAATGTCTTGTCGTAATGTCGTGCGTCGTATCGTGCATAAATGCAATTTATGTTTCCGCGCTAAACCCAAGGCTGTGCATCCCTTCATGGGGGACCTACCCGCGTGCCGCGTAACCGAAGCTAAAGCCTTTACACGCACGGCTGTTGATTACGCGGGTCCTATAAATATTATCCCGCAACGTAAACGTGGCGTTCGCTCTATTAAGGCATATCTATGCATTTTTGTGTGTCTAGTCACTCGCGCTGTTCATATCGAGTTGACTACCGATCTTAGTACGAGTACATTTCTCTCAGCGTTTAAACGTTTTCTAGCCAGACGGGGTGCTGTACAAACTATGTACTCTGACGCAGGAACTGTCTTCGTCGGTGCGAAGAACGCTCTTTCGGACATCTACGCTTTAGTCAATTCTGATGAGTATCAAACCGCGTTCTCTAACGAGTTGGCCGACCATAAAATAACGTGGAAAATCAATCCGCCGCGCACTCCACATTTCGGTGGACATTACGAAATATTCGTTAAGGGCTTCAAAACTCATTTATATAGGGCTATAGGTTCTCAATTGCTGACCTACGAAGAGATGTTAACTGTATTAACACAAATTGAATGCGTTTTGAATTCGCGTCCGCTCACGCCCCTTAGCGAGGATCCATCTGAGCTAAGCGCATTAACTCCATCGCACTTCCTGATGTCTACGCCGTTAAAGAGCTTACCCGCTTGCGAAGCTACCGGTGATAACACTAGTTTGAAGAAACGTTACGCTTTGTTAGATCAGTTGGTGCAATCATTCGCAAAACGATGGAAACGTGAATATCTTCATCTTTTGCAATCCAGAGGGAAATGGAACACTCATTCAGATCCTATCAAGATAGGTAGTGTCGTGGTTGTAGTTACTGATAACGTAGGACCTCTATCTTGGCCATTAGGTATAATTCTTGAAACCTATCCCGGTAAAGATGGGATTAGTAGAGTCGCTCTTATCAAGACGGCGACAGGGATCTATAAGAGACCTGCCGTCCGCCTCTGCCCTTTACCTTCGCAATAGCGCCTCTTCCGCTCCCCGGCTTATAGTTTAGTGTTTTTTTTTATTTTATTTTTTAAAACCGATGGTTTTAAGGCCGGGGGCATGTTCGCGCCACTTCATTGGCGCTTCTTTATTTTTAAGTAAAGTTTTTGTTCTACCCGTTTTTTATTTTATATTTTTGATTTTCACTGCTGGTTTAGTACTAAGGTTAGATGTACGACCGACACCGCCGCCGCGTGGTCGTTTCCGTGCCACTCCCTTTGGTTTATCTACATTCTTTTGGATTAAACCGCCTATCGTACTGTAAACAACCCTTAAACTCCGCCCTCACCATCAATAAGAGCGAGAAGAGCGCATCAAGGTCGCAGCAGCAGCATTGGTGCGTGGAGCGAGGCCCTGAAGTGGATCCACCCCCGTGGTGCTAAGGTTGGTCAATTTTCTTTCCTTAGTTGCGAGACCAGCAGCCTTTTCTCAAGTTCTTTGCCCCCTTTTTTTTTATTATTAAATTAAAATATAACCTATGGAGATACAACCACTAGCCAGCTAGTACCCACCCGCGCGTTCACCTGTTTAAATTTAAAAATAAAAACTATTTTTATTTTCATTAACAAAAATTGAGTAATTAATCGTAATGTGTTTTTTTTTATGTTTACGTAATTTGTTAATACTGATAAAGACTTGTACATTGTAAAATAATATGTATTATAGAACTCACATAGGTACTCTGTGTTTTAGAATGTAAGAGCACAAACATTTTTTTCTGTAATGCCACTGATTTGAATGAAAAACACAAAGTTGGTACGCAAACATTAATCTTGTTTCACTTGACAAAAAGGTACATTTTTTGCTTCAGTAAAAAGATTTTACTCTCTTGGAAACTTAGTCTCCACAAAGTTCCAGAATAAGAAATGAAGGCGAAAAAGATAGAAAGAAGTGTATAACATTTTACCTCCGTTTTTAAGTTTGTTTTGATTATGCGTGGCAGAACTGTTTTTTTTACCTAACGGTCAGAACCCGCAATTTCCACCAAAGTGGTATTGATTTATTTATTTAACCATTTATTGTACACATTAAACAAGAAAATGACAATAACACAAGAAAAAACGACACAACAGGCCTACTTATTGCTAAAGAAATATCTTCCAGCAGACCTAGTAATAAAGAGGACATGAACTTGCAGGGAAGTAGAAGGTTCAGACCCCTAAATAATTATGGAAGCAGTACTGAATGTCGAATCAACAGCTCATATACGTCCCCACCGAGGGGCTCAAACCTACCATGAACTAAGGTGGTTAGGCCTTAGTCGACCACGCTGACCCGGTACAGGTTGGTAGACTTCACACACAATCTTTGAATTTCTTCGCAGGAATGTGCAGGTGTCATCACAAATGTATACGAAATTCGAAAACACATTGGCAAGTGGTGGGGATCAAACCCGCGTTTTCCGAACGGAAGACATCGACCTTAATCACTATATCACCGATGCTCTCAAAATATATCATGGGTACCTATTTACTTAGGTACTTGTGGATTAAATTTTCCTAAAAATTCACGGTTTAATTAAAGTGTTACGGCGATATTGATAACACCCGATCCGTTTTAAAATTTTTGTTTTTTACCATAGTACGAGACAGTTATAATTTCATGTCCAAATTGTAAATTTGTCAGTTGGCAACCCTATTTCCGGGAAAATTTATCTTCCACCTGTCTGTTACACAGTGGTTATATTGGGTGCATCTGAATGCAGTTCTGAGGCAAAGTGCCGGTTTATAGCTTTCTACTCCAATAAACTACACTGCAAAGGTATTGAGAAACTTCCGAGGAAGGCTTATTTCCAAATGGTAGGTAAAAACTTGCTTGGTGTACTTTTAAATGGCACTTTAAATGTATATTACCATCAAATAAATTCCACAGCTTGTTTATAGAAAAAAATTTTATAATTTATTCTATTGAAATGACAAGTCATAAAGAAAAGAATAGGGTCTTAGCACTTGATCTATAATATAATGTACTAAAGTAATCTACGGTCCACCTCATTTAGAATATTCTTCTATGGTATAAACACCATTTCTGATTGAAAGTAAAATTCAATTTTATAATGGCTTTCAGCGGTGATATAAAACGTGAAAACAAACAGAAAACCTTACGGTTCAATCATCAACAGCTCATATACATCCCCACCGAGGGGCTCGAGCCTACCCTCAATTAGGGATCTTAGTCGTCCACGCTAGCCCAGTGCGGGTTGGTCGACTTCAACATAACCTTTGAATTTCTTCACAGTAAGAGCGTCAAATAAACGTACATATGAATTCTAAATTCGAAGTGGGGATCAAACCCGCGTCTCCCGGACGGGAGGCAGCGGCCCTAGCCACTAGACCACCGACGCTCTACGGTTCCATGAATCAAAATCTGTTTTTCTAGCCGTATTGTTGTTGTTATCTTGTTGGAACTCTAAGGAAATCACGAAGTTCAATCAGCAATTTTTTTTATATTACAGTCCATTTATAGGCCAATGAACTTTTTATAATGGGAACAACTCTATCAAAATGTCCTTTTGAAATTAAAAGGTAAGATCTAAGAGCGGTGCGGTGATGGTTACTAAAATCCTAAATAATACTAAATGGAGCACAAGATTAAAATGAATGAAACTACTAATACTAAGTTTATATCTTCGAATAAAGAATACTCATATAATAATGATCGTTCGTGAAGTTCATTTGATCATCTAGTATGTTCAGTAAGATTAAGTAAGCCAGCTATTAGATTAGAATAAGGTAATCGGCCGCCGGACTAGTTGTACCATTGTATTAGGTATGTGTACATACCTATACCTCTTTGCTTCTTTGGCTGTTGCTGGCCGAAAACATTTAGATTTATTTGAATTAGGAAGATAAGTTTTGACATGAAAAAAAAAGAGCTGATTCTAGGTTAGACTGCGCGTGTGTAAAGATCTTTGAAAAAGTAAATAAAAAAGCATTGTCTAGTACCATTGATGGTACAAATAGCCTCTGTGGCCTCCGTGGCCGAGTGGTCGAGATTTCGACGCCCAATACGGAGGTTCCGGGTTCGATTCCCGGTGGGTAAAAAACTGTCAAGTATATTACTGCCGCACCGGATTGACGCAATTCCTCGACTGTTAAACCTTTACACTAAATATTCTTACGCCTCAACTTCGTACGGGCGTTTTTGAACTTTCCTTTCAGATTTATCGGCCGTAAGCAATCGGTAATATCTCCACTTGTATGATTTATCGGCAAACTTGCTTTTACAGATACGTTCCGAAATTGCTGACAAGAAAAAGGGAACAAATAAAACGTCTCAACGGGAACGTGCTGTTGAAAGTGTTTTCCTTTGTGTGTACATTTAGATCAAAGTATTGTCATAAAAGATTCGATTGGATTGACGCTATAAGCGATGCGTGAAGACATACAATGTCTGCTTACATAAAAAATATCTGACGTATTACAAGAGTAAGTAAGTAACCGCCCGTAAAGAAACTGTTCCAGTCGTCGAAAAATTGCTCTGAAAAATCGCTGTTTGAACCTCAGCACGTTCACGTACAGTCAACAAAAACAGAAGCTGAACAGGACTTTCAAAACTGATAAAGTTTTCTCAGCTGTACAAGTACCTAATAAAATATTTTCTAAAAATATAAATAATCATTTGGACTCTATCAAAGTGTCTTTTTAAATGCAGAAATCACTGTGTGCAATCAGTTATCAAGAAACACGACTTCCCTGGCGAAGTGTGTGTTGTGGATCTTATTTCTTTATGTCTGACTGTACGTTTGCTCCGCTTTTGCGAAGTCAATGAAGCCGCACGGGCTAAAGTGGTCGACTTAGGGCTGGTTATTTACACTTCGACAAGTAGCAAGTGCAAGTTACAAGTGCGAGTTGCAAGTGCGAGTTGCAAGTGCAAATGGCAAGTATAGTAAAATAAAAAAGACGCACCCAAAAAAATACGAATCAGTTGTTGATTCAGTAGCTGGCAATCTGTCGGGAGACGCGCGGGGAGGGGGTTACTTGCTACTTAACTCGCGGAAAAATAGACCGGACTTCTATTTTTTTCAAGTGCGAGTGTTTTCTTGGCAACAGGAAAAACTTGCAACTTGGACTTGCTACTTGTCGAAGTGTAAATCGACCTTTAGAGTAGACTTCAGTCAATCGATGGTGACATATATGAACTGGTAATTTATTTCCTCTTCAAACAAACGCCCCGGATTAGTCGTTCAAAAAGCTTTGCGAGAAATCGTTACCAAAAAACACTGGTTACACTGCGACGAGCTAAGCTATGTAGAAAATAACGCAACTAGACGCCCGCCCGCCTAAGTGAACGGGATGGAAGATATAGAAGCATACGCGAGTTATAATATGCTACGACGCGAATATTCGCGTCAGTTTGAATAGAGCTTTTACTCAACAGGGCCTGCAACTAAATGAAATATCATTGAAAACTAATCGTTACTACCACAAAATTTTAAATAAGATGACGTGACAATTATGTTCTCTATCTAGATCGTCTTTGGGTGCAATCCGAGTTTCAGCGCTTTCAGCGATCAGAAAAGCAAAAAAAAATTAGGGTTTCGCCCGCTGACAGTATTTTGGTACGTGACTACGGGTGCTGTAATCGATTACAGTGTGTCTCGGAACACAGGATAAACTTTTTGTTTTGACAGAGAAAAGCAGTAAAGGTGCTATGCGCTAGTTTGCAGTTGGCTATCTTTTTAACCGAAAAGTACTTAACCTTAATTTTGGTCAGAGAGCTAAACGGACAGGTAAAGATGTTTACGGGTTATAGGTGTAATACCAGTTGAGTTCCTAAATAATACTTGTGATTAGATGAAACAAACAGGGTTTTTTGAAATCTACTTCAAAAAACCCTGTTCGAGCGTGGTTCGCTAAAACAAATGATAGTAATGACACATCTAAGATAAAAAAAAGAAGTTTATCCCATGTTTAATGGTGATCTCTTATGAACCTAAGTCCACGTTTTTTGATGAAAGTATTTTAGTTTCATAACGTCAAGCTAGAACAGTCACACAAACACGCAAATTATACCAAGGGAGCAAAAGGAAGGAAGGAGGAAAGGTAATAAACATAAGGAAGGTAAACTTTGCCATCACAGAATGATTGTTAATTCTCCCATTATAAATAAATATTTTTCTGCGAAATTTAAAATAAATGCATGAATTTTCACTTTTGTCAAAAAATGTGCATAGTAAGAATATTATAAGTTTATAGAACTCAGTAAAGTGCCAAGAGTTTTATCTTAGGTCTAGCTTCAGGCGATTTACGGTCGTTTTTACACACTCGCCGGATGGCTGATTTATTACAGAGAAGTGCCTTTTTCGAGGCCGATTTGCACGTCGTAAGTCGTAAGTAGCGTACGTTAACATCCACGTGGTATCAGTGATGTATGAGTTAAAGATGTTGCGATCTCCCAGTAGCGTAGGCTTCTAAATGAATGGGCCTGTGAACACTAAGTAATATATCCATGTGAAAATGTTGTTGTATTTTTGGCAGTAACATCCTTAATTTTTAAAATTTATTAGAAATTAGTTTGAGTAAAAATTCCTTTTTAACGCAAGCTTTCAACATTTTCATAAGTACCCCAGTCAAATTGTTAAACGGGCTGGTTTCCGCAACTTGACATCTAATGCACCTATTTTGCGTGTGTAGGACACGTACACGTACGCAGACCACCTTGAACGCAAAGTTTCATGTCCATGCTGCTAACCGTTGAGGGGCTACCTCTCTTATAATAAGACAATTCAGGTTGCATCATTGGGGAAATAAAACTTGTAAATTACAATTACAATTCAGCAGCAGTTTTTATGGAGGAGAGAAAATCTCCATAAATTCTCGTCAATTATATCATTCAAGTCTGATCAACGAGTTTGCCATTGCGATTTTGTTGCGGCGGGTTGAGACCTTTTAAACCCAGCTTTATAATGACGAAAGCGTGTTCTTTCCAAATATCACAAACAAAAGCACCAGATTTTTTTATGTAATCGGTCTTAGACTGACGGATAGTCTATTAGGTAGGTTTTCAATTCCAAAAAAGTATTTAAAAAAAAAAACTAAATTCTTTAAATTAAATTAAATTTCATACCCATTTGCATACCTTATAGGTATAACGCTTCGCCATTTTTTTAACTTTGTTCGAATATAGAGAATAAGGTTTAAAAACCGCGCTATATAGATAAGTTGTCCGGGAATAATAGGTGTCTGTTTTAGTACTAATATCCGTTGTTTTATTAAGTGAGGACATTTTACCCGGCGCAACATCTCTATAAAAATAAGAACAAAATTTTATATTCTGTACCGTTACAATAAAAAATAACGTGCAATTATTCAAAACCCCCGAGTTTTTTTATGAATTGCTGCGTAACACGAAAACTCCGATTTATAATGGATACTTTGCATTTTTGTGACAAATTACAGCCGAATTGCTAAATAAAATGGCATTGACACATTTAATCATTCCATTTTTTTAAGATGTCTGATTCAATAGAGAGGTTTAAAAAAAAATATTGCTTCAGTACGATATTAAAACGAGACCTTCGTCAATTGAAAACGTCAATTGTGTATTTTAAATAATGTGTGTTAATACAAAAGAATACTGAAAAAACTTTGAAAAAATCCAAGATGGTGAGTGGGTGAAGTTGTCTAGATCACACTAGCTCAGCCAGCATGGTCGATTAAAGCCTGATAGCCCAAAATCAGGGTAGGCTCGAGCCGCTCTGTGTGGTCGTAAACTTACTACAAACTAAAACAGGCATCTATTCTTGGAAACACCCTGTATTACTTGTACACCCTGTATGTATAATATACCATAACTCAACTCTAGGGAAGGCGTAGGCGGAAACGTGGCAAATATACGATGCATTCTAGGCTTGCGGCAGGGCTTCGAGTCTTGCATGCACTGGGATTGAGAATTGCAGAGCGTAGTGCAAATAAATATAGACAAGATACATTTAGATATAATACTTACAGTTGCATAAAGTATTTTGTATATTTTACTTACCAAAGTGATGACATATTTCTTTTCGCTATGTCTCATCTCACTAATATCACAGAGTGTAAAACCCCCCCCTTAATTTTAATTAACTGTAGCCCTAGCCTAACCCTAACTCTCTAACTACTTTATATAACTAACATTCCTCTGTACACTTAAAATTTCGCTAATTAACTTAAATATGGCCAGTGAATCATCTAGTGGTAAAAACTCTACATTGTGAACCGCTCGTTAGTAACCCTGATACTTTTAGTGAGAACTATAGATAGACCCTAAGAATTACCTACCAAACATAAACAAGTATTTAACCTATTGTGATGGTACCGAACGCGCCATTAAGATAAGCGTGAGAAAGACAAGTAATAAATAGTAGTAATGCTTCGAGAAATGCACATTTGGCAACAATAAAAATTAAAACTGCCAGAGGTCTTTTGTCAGTAAGTAATAAACCGATATTTTTAAACGGAAATATCTAAACACCCCGGGAAGCGGCATCACAAGACAGACGGTTCAAAGAAATATAAATTACCACCAAACAATAGGCAGATAAAGTTCAATGGTTTTGCTGTAGCACGTGTAGGAAGATGGAGAAATCCTTATCGACCCAAAACTTTTACACCAAACAGATGTCAGACAAGACAAGATAGTATTAAGATAAAAAGGGTGAAACTGCCACTATGATTTGCTATGCAAAAAACGACTCTAAGTCCTAAGGCAAAACTCAACTATGTCTTATGTTAAACGGGTTTCATAACTATATTATTCATATAAACAAAACCCTAATTGATATGACTTTATCAATGATGATAATACTAGACATGTTCCACCTAC
Organism: Carpatolechia fugitivella; assembly: GCA_951230895.1. Taxonomy (NCBI): domain Eukaryota; kingdom Metazoa; phylum Arthropoda; class Insecta; order Lepidoptera; family Gelechiidae; genus Carpatolechia; species Carpatolechia fugitivella. The sequence goes on along the minus strand of OX579667.1, from coordinate 4,202,525 downwards.
GGTGTAACACTGTGTATAACAAATTGCATAATATTAACAAGATGTGTATGTCCAATAGAAATGGATTACGCAAAGGATTTTGCTTCTAAATTCCAGGCTGTCTACATGAAGTCCTAAGCATAGCAGCAGCTATGAAGTCATATGAAACGCTGAAGCCTGAGTGACGTCAGCAGGGCTTTCATTGAGGCGAAGTTGACGATGGCGCGCATGGCAACAGGAGAGCTCGCAAGGAGAAGCGTCGCATCGTCGGTGCGCGGGAGCAGCCGGCCAATCAAGATCGACGGATCGACCAATGGAGAGCGGCCGAGCTTAGCTGACCAATTAGATGTTAAGATTTAGGGTTAGGGTTGTAGGCGGAGATTAGATGTTAGAGATAGGGTAGGGGAACTAGGATAGGGACAGTCAACGCAGAGCGGGAGACCAAGCCGGGAGCGTCGAAGCGATAGTGCAGTGTATTTCTAAGTGTTGATTAATCATAGAGTCAGTGACAGGGAGTACAAAGAACTTTGGGTTTTAAAACCTAAAACTACATAAATGAATAGTTCAATAAAAGTTCCAATTCTAATCAATATTAATAATATTACTTGAACATTAAACCTAAAGCTGCATATCATACTAAATTATATTTTAAAGCCCAAAGATAATCTTATTTTTCTATTCCTATTTTCTTCGCTGTATTTTACGCTTCGATATTGACATAAACTATACTCAAATAGAGCTATTATTACTATAAAACTTCTTAGCACTTAATCATAATTTGAATCACAAATAAATATTATAGCAGTAGTGATAATAATTGGCCTAAGGGGTTTTTTCCTTTTTCTGTTCGTTTTTCCCCTTCATTAGAATACTTTTGGCCTAGAAATCGAACAGAGGGTCAAGGAATACCGTTCTTCGGATTCCTCGATTTAAATCAGACTAAATTAAAAGTAAAGAAAAGAATAATAAACTAAAGTTTATAATTTGATTTATCTTGTGTTATTCCTCATCTCTCCTCAAAATAAAATAATCTATAATTTTTCATAAATAAATAAATCTGCCCTTAAATTCACCTTACTCTAAATTACAAATTCACTTGCATGAATTCACCTTAATTTCGAATTACAGACATTATCAATATCTAGGTTAAGCAACTATAATTTACTCAATAATGTTGCTTAATCATATTCCATATCCTTGCGAACATTACATTATAAAGAGAAGTCATAAAATATTAAAGAATTAAAGACATTATCAAGATCTAGGTTAAAGCAACTATAATTTACTCAATAAAGTTGCTTCAAATACCTAATCCTTGCAAACATTACATGATAAAGACAAGTTATAAAATATTAAATTTTGCCTAAAAGACTCTGCTAATACTTTAGTATACACTGCGCGGTGTCATTGAGAAATGAGCTCTGCAAACAAACAAAAGCGCTATAGCTGACCTCACGAGTGGCCACTCACACACACAAATAAAACACAAACCAACTAAATGAATGCATTCTAAAATATAAAGAGGCAGCTACTGTTCTCGGGTCTGACTACGAGATACAGATAACAAAAATAAAAGTTACGTAACATAAAACAACAATACTGCGAGTCTCACTATCCTTGGCACAACCCAGAGGGCTGCTTACGTAGTCGGCTGGAATCACGTGCGTTCCAGAAGGCGCAGTCGGGTGCACAGCAATACTCAAGTTTACAGAGAGCTAACACTTTAACCTTCAAGAGGAGTCGCTGTCGTATAGCCCGCTTCGTAAGGCCTTGTATGTCGCGGCTGGGACAGGTATCTCTGCATTCCAGAAGCACGAGGGGGGAGGGCCTTGCGCGGAAACTCATTTTCTTGGGGTTACATAAAACTTCATTCACAGGAAGTCGCTGTGGTAGAGCTCGACACAGAAACTTTCTTTGAACCCTTTTCGTTTGCTTATTATGTTTAGCAAGGACAAAAAGTAAAATCAAGTATTACTGAATTATCCACCAAGAAAATAATTACTAGACGATCACATTATAAATTATAACAAATATATCACAGCATAACTGACAGCCTGAGACTTCAGGCTCGGCATTGGGCCATCACACGTGGTACGCGTTTACCAGGATCTAGAACATTGTGTCTAAAAATAAAATAAAATAGGACACAACTAGAAAAGAACAAATAAAAAATACACAACGTAGAAAAAATATTTTAAATTAGTGTGATAGTAAATAAAATTATAATACATAAATTATCGAAGTTTAAAAGAAAGGCTGAATTTGAGAAAGGGTTTATTATTATTAAATATTTTAAATTGAAATAATAATTTAAATAGTTTAAAGAGAAACTTTTATTGCTAATAATAATATGCAAGAAACTAAAATATTGAGAACTTATTAAATAAATTGTATAATATTTCTTTAATCGAAATATTTGGGAGAGGAGAGTTTATTACTTATTAAACAAAAGTAAATAAAGAGGAATTAAAAGTAAAGTAAAGAAATATTAAAAAAAAAAGCACAGAAATAAGTCATCTAAAGAAAATCAAATAGATTGAAATATCGAAGCGGTAATGTACACTTTTGCATGACATGTGTTTTACAGGACGTATTGTCTGACATCTTGTTATATATTTTGATTTTATTCCATTTATTGAAGGTGTAATTGTTTTGTGTTCGATTGTCGCGTGTTTAGCAAGATTAGTATATGACGCGAATTTAGACTAGTTTCGAAGTAAAAATCTAACAAAATCAATAAAGTAAAACAAATCAAGACCTTAAGAATTTGATGTGATTTATGAGTAAGACACAAATTAAGGTAAACCACTCAAAATAATGTGCTTCATTAGATTAAATAAATTAGTACAAATAAATAGTAATTACAGATATTTCTAAGATATTAGAATTTGGCGTTAGTAAATAATAGCAAGGTCGTATTGAATGATTGAACGTTCATTGCACAATAGAGTAAAGAAAACGCGAAATATATGTATGATTATAATCACGTTCACTCATCTTATATTCTAAAGAAAGGTAAACAAATAGAGAAGAAAGTGTTTATTAGTGCAAACGACAATAATTAATACAATTAGTGACGCATATAGGCCTGCGTCCAGCACAATAAAATTATGATGATAAAATGATGATTAAAAGACTTTTAAATAAGATTAAGAAATATATCTTATGCGCAAGTAGGTATGGGTATGTAATATATGTATTGCGTATGTATGAGCGTGCTAAGTATGTCATAAGTGACTCATGTTCATTACACATAATGACAATTTTGATTATTAATCTCGGTTTAACTAAATCAGTGTATGTTTGACGAAAGAGTTAGCATACAAATTATCAGTAAACAATTATCATCTTAAACATAACATTATTGACAAAATGTTAATAAGATGAGAAAATAAAGGGGTTGTAAAGAAAAATTCTTACTATATAAATTAGAAAAAGCCTAATTTGCCCCATCACGACTTAAATAAGTATATTTAAGTAGTCTTAGTAAAATAGCACGCATAAAAAAAGATAATTAGAAGTTGTAGTTTGTAGAAAAGTATAAGTTTATCTTTATTTAGGAAAGGCCTTTGCAGCGGCGAGAAAGAGTCTTAAAACCACAAGACCGGGGCCTTAATCAAAAGTCGTTAATAGTTGTCATAATAATGTCGAGTAGTTGTTTGACCTTATAACCCACACGATATAGAAGAAGATCAAATCTTTTAAGTCAACGTCTCTGGCTTGACTTAGAACGACAGTCTGACGAAACAATAATTCGAACGTCAGATCACGAACTTTACGTTATTTTATTATGTAAGCAAGTAGAACAAAATTAGAGGAAAATCAGAGTAACACAACTTGTGTTACTATAATAAAGCACTTACTTTAAATGATAAAGTCACACGAGTACTTATAAAGATAGTAGAAAAGAATAAATTAAAGCAAATTTGTAACTTAAGAGCTAACAAGTAAACTTTAATAAAGTTTAACTAAATGTAATTTAGTTTTTCAGAGGTCAATACTAAGTCAATAACATCAGATTATGATGGACTAGTATTCATTAAGAGATATCTATAAACGCTATAAATAAAAAAATAATTAAAAAGCAATTAACATTGATCAGAATAAGAAGCATTTAAATATTATTATATTAAAAAACATACTGAGTTAGTCCTCTGAACTTTTAGACAAATTAATAAATAAATAAATAATCAAAGGAAATATATGCCAGAACAGAAGTGTCTTAAGTGACAAAATATTAATTTTCAAATAAAATTTAACAACTAGTTAATTATGATAGTATATTTGATTCTCAGCGAATAAAGGAATGTAGGTCTTAATTACCTTCAGGAAAAGAGATACATATTTGTATGTATGTGTATGTATGTAAATTATAAGCTCTACAGTGGAGACTTAGATGAATATGTCAGCAGGTGATGATAATGAGTAAATAAACTCTTACGGCAATGATATTGATGATGATGATCCAATCATATGGACATTTTGTTAAAGGCCAAGATCTACAAGTATTAAAACTTGTTTAAGTCTAGAAATTATAATAAAATATTATAAATCTTACGAGTTATGATAGTGTAATTTGGAAAATTTTATTGTGAGGCAAATTACAAACTAATCAAGGTTTCTTAAAGCTATGTTGTTATTTGAGATAACACATACGGAGATAAAGGATGCGAATGAAACTATTGAGAGTATTATTGTTAAGAAATATACAATACAGGTTGATTCAGGTAGAATACGTTGATTTAATCGAATAAATTAATTTATAAAAAAAACCCTCTTATATTTACCTTTACATAGTAAAAACGCCAAAGTAAGATGAACTTATTAAAACGCCAAAGTAAGATGAGATTAGCAGTACAAACTAGTACAAAGATGTTTGATTTGGGAGAGGCGTTATTTTAATTGCAGTGACAATTTAAACAGAGGTCAAGATGAGATTTATCGATAATTACAAACAATAATTAATTTTGTTTAATTAAATGAGACACACTATAATTAGTGAGAGCTTAAGCTTAAATTTAAGTATAAAGTTTAGAAATATTATGTACAAGCAAAGTAATTTTGATTCTGTCGCTCAGACATAAATATCTAGAGATTAACTTACTGTGGATTCGAGACATCAAGGTAAAAAAAGGTTAACATTAAAATAAGAAGGGAAATTGGACCCGTACTCTCAGTACATGACTCGATGGCAGGACGGCAGCGGTTCTGGGCACATAATACATGTCATGTCTTTGCAGCTGACCTCCGACCTTGTTTTGACCAAACTAAAATCTAACATTTTATTATGAACCGACTATAAAACAAAACCATGGTTCTGGACTGGGCTTAAAGCCCAATAATAAATACGTCATCCTCTGATGTTCGTATTCGTAAAAGCTTCGCAGCTAAAGGAGTGTCAGGACTGTGCCCCACACCTGATTACAGGGCCAGTTTACTGGTGTAGGGTTCCCCGTGTCAGAGTGAAACCGGTCGTAATCTGATGGATCAAAATCCCATACAAAGTTCATTCACCGTTCATCAATCTATTCGATCCTTACCTTGGCTAAAAGCGAGAGAGTTACCTAAAGATTAATAACTTATCACGAAACAATACCTAAGTTCCATTTGTAATTAAATAATTCATTTTTCCGCATAGTCAAACAAAGGTAAACCGATGAAATGATTGACAGTAGGTACTTTGTCCATCCAGTGAAGTGTACCGTATGAGAATATCTAACTGTAAAAATAAAAAATTTCACTGCTGTTACCGAGATGTTCTCTAAATAAAAGTATACCTGAAATTTGAAATAAAGAAACACATATGACCCCATTAAATAAAAAAAAAAAAAAAAAAAAGTAGACCACTGTACTACCAAATCGATATTTTACTTATAAAAAAATAAATAATTAGAAAGACATATTTTTAAGATGGATTTGAAAATAAAATGCTACGAAATTTAATTAATTAAATTAGCATTTATTGGGAATTTTTATAAAAGGCATTTTTTAAATAGAAAAGCTATAAAAATTGATAAAGTATATTGTTTTGCTAATAATAGTATATCATGATTAATAGCAAACAATTTAAGGAAAATTCGATGTTTTCCGAAGTTAAATCATGGAAATGTATCACTTAAAAGGACAAAGCTTAGTAGTGTAAAAAAAAACAGGTTAAACTCCAGTATTCATTTTAAAAGGACTAGTAATTCTCGTAATGCATTAAGTATAGTTGGTATTTACAGCTATGTTGTACAGTCATATTGAAAGGGTTAAACGACAGTATAAATACGAAACATTATATAATAGATATTAGAAATTGATGATTTTACCAAGCTGAGAACTTAAAAAAAATTAAGAAGCTGATTAAATATTGATGAAGATTAACACATTTTCTTTACATTGAACCATATACAATCGGAGTCTTAAAAAAAATGAGTAAGTTAGACTTACAAATGAAATCAAAGGCAAAATAATAATAATGCCAATACATTTATTTAAATGTTTCATAAACCCAAGTGAGAATGAATAAATTAATAGCCCGATATAAATAGTTATGTGGACAATGATGTTGTATAATAATTATCTTGAGAAATGACTTAGGAAGTTAAACTTTAGTATTTTTGTTTAGGTAGGCTAGGTAGGAAATGAATTAGTTTTAGTCTAGGGTTGATAGGTTGTTATTTTCTTTTTTCTCTTCAGTTCTTTTCGACACAATGCGGATAACTTGTAGTTATTTAATAGGTTACGGTTAGGTTTAGGTTAGGCTTGCATTCAATAGATAGGTAGGTAGTTATGTAGGTAGTTTTAGGTACTATACGAGTTAATGGGCTGCGTTAGCACCATTGATTTAGGATTTGATGTAGAAAGTTAGAGAACAAGATTTCTAACTGTCCACAGGGAGAGGGATGTGATGGTACCGAACGCGCCATTAAGATAAGCGTGAGAAAGACAAGTAATAAATAGTAGTAATGCTTCGAGAAATGCACATTTGGCAACAATAAAAATTAAAACTGCCAGAGGTCTTTTGTCAGTAAGTAATAAACCGATATTTTTAAACGGAAATATCTAAACACCCCGGGAAGCGGCATCACAAGACAGACGGTTCAAAGAAATATAAATTACCACCAAACAATAGGCAGATAAAGTTCAATGGTTTTGCTGTAGCACGTGTAGGAAGATGGAGAAATCCTTATCGACCCAAAACTTTTACACCAAACAGATGTCAGACAAGACAAGATAGTATTAAGATAAAAAGGGTGAAACTGCCACTATGATTTGCTATGCAAAAAACGACTCTAAGTCCTAAGGCAAAACTCAACTATGTCTTATGTTAAACGGGTTTCATAACTATATTATTCATATAAACAAAACCCTAATTGATATGACTTTATCAATGATGATAATACTAGACATGTTCCACCTACGGTGTAACACTGTGTATAACAAATTGCATAATATTAACAAGATGTGTATGTCCAATAGAAATGGATTACGCAAAGGATTTTGCTTCTAAATTCCAGGCTGTCTACATGAAGTCCTAAGCATAGCAGCAGCTATGAAGTCATATGAAACGCTGAAGCCTGAGTGACGTCAGCAGGGCTTTCATTGAGGCGAAGTTGACGATGGCGCGCATGGCAACAGGAGAGCTCGCAAGGAGAAGCGTCGCATCGTCGGTGCGCGGGAGCAGCCGGCCAATCAAGATCGACGGATCGACCAATGGAGAGCGGCCGAGCTTAGCTGACCAATTAGATGTTAAGATTTAGGGTTAGGGTTGTAGGCGGAGATTAGATGTTAGAGATAGGGTAGGGGAACTAGGATAGGGACAGTCAACGCAGAGCGGGAGACCAAGCCGGGAGCGTCGAAGCGATAGTGCAGTGTATTTCTAAGTGTTGATTAATCATAGAGTCAGTGACAGGGAGTACAAAGAACTTTGGGTTTTAAAACCTAAAACTACATAAATGAATAGTTCAATAAAAGTTCCAATTCTAATCAATATTAATAATATTACTTGAACATTAAACCTAAAGCTGCATATCATACTAAATTATATTTTAAAGCCCAAAGATAATCTTATTTTTCTATTCCTATTTTCTTCGCTGTATTTTACGCTTCGATATTGACATAAACTATACTCAAATAGAGCTATTATTACTATAAAACTTCTTAGCACTTAATCATAATTTGAATCACAAATAAATATTATAGCAGTAGTGATAATAATTGGCCTAAGGGGTTTTTTCCTTTTTCTGTTCGTTTTTCCCCTTCATTAGAATACTTTTGGCCTAGAAATCGAACAGAGGGTCAAGGAATACCGTTCTTCGGATTCCTCGATTTAAATCAGACTAAATTAAAAGTAAAGAAAAGAATAATAAACTAAAGTTTATAATTTGATTTATCTTGTGTTATTCCTCATCTCTCCTCAAAATAAAATAATCTATAATTTTTCATAAATAAATAAATCTGCCCTTAAATTCACCTTACTCTAAATTACAAATTCACTTGCATGAATTCACCTTAATTTCGAATTACAGACATTATCAATATCTAGGTTAAGCAACTATAATTTACTCAATAATGTTGCTTAATCATATTCCATATCCTTGCGAACATTACATTATAAAGAGAAGTCATAAAATATTAAAGAATTAAAGACATTATCAAGATCTAGGTTAAAGCAACTATAATTTACTCAATAAAGTTGCTTCAAATACCTAATCCTTGCAAACATTACATGATAAAGACAAGTTATAAAATATTAAATTTTGCCTAAAAGACTCTGCTAATACTTTAGTATACACTGCGCGGTGTCATTGAGAAATGAGCTCTGCAAACAAACAAAAGCGCTATAGCTGACCTCACGAGTGGCCACTCACACACACAAATAAAACACAAACCAACTAAATGAATGCATTCTAAAATATAAAGAGGCAGCTACTGTTCTCGGGTCTGACTACGAGATACAGATAACAAAAATAAAAGTTACGTAACATAAAACAACAATACTGCGAGTCTCACTATCCTTGGCACAACCCAGAGGGCTGCTTACGTAGTCGGCTGGAATCACGTGCGTTCCAGAAGGCGCAGTCGGGTGCACAGCAATACTCAAGTTTACAGAGAGCTAACACTTTAACCTTCAAGAGGAGTCGCTGTCGTATAGCCCGCTTCGTAAGGCCTTGTATGTCGCGGCTGGGACAGGTATCTCTGCATTCCAGAAGCACGAGGGGGGAGGGCCTTGCGCGGAAACTCATTTTCTTGGGGTTACATAAAACTTCATTCACAGGAAGTCGCTGTGGTAGAGCTCGACACAGAAACTTTCTTTGAACCCTTTTCGTTTGCTTATTATGTTTAGCAAGGACAAAAAGTAAAATCAAGTATTACTGAATTATCCACCAAGAAAATAATTACTAGACGATCACATTATAAATTATAACAAATATATCACAGCATAACTGACAGCCTGAGACTTCAGGCTCGGCATTGGGCCATCACACTATCACGCTACCTGGAAGAGTTTTAATGTTAATAGTGTAGTGAGTTTTCTTTTATCATGATATTACATTATTGTTATTTGTACAAAAACCTTTTATCATAAAGAAATAATTTATTTATTTAGCTAGAAAATGTAGGAATGGTTTAGCAAATTAAACATAATATAACATAATAAATAGATATAGAAAGCGTAAAATAAACATTTAAAATAATCTTGTAAATGTGGTACTCTATTTATGTAAATAAATAGAAATAGAATCATAATGGACATTAATAGTTTTTTAGTAGAAGATCAAAGTCAAAGTCAAAGTCAAAATTTTTTATTCGAATTAAGATTTTTACAAATCATTTTTCGACGTCAAAGCTATCATGGATGGCACGTTCACTACCAGTGTACGCCCTCTGTGGAGAAGAACGGCCAGAAGAAACTCCACAGGAATTGTATCTTTTGTACTTTTCTTTTAAATATATAAAGAATCATACATGAGTCATAATTACAATCTACTCCGTTGATTTGGAACAACAGTTGACCAGACGTTTTTATCATCTAAGTAATCATTTATCGTATAATAGGCCTTAGAACATAAAATAGTTTTAATTTTAGCTTTAAATTGGCTATCGGACAGATTTACAATATCATCTGGTATTTTATTATAGAAGCGAATACAGTTCCCCATGAATGAATTATTAACTGTGCACAGTCTAAACTTTGGGTGCGCTATTTTATTTTTATTTCTAGTATTTATATTATGTATATCAGATTTCTTAGGAAATAGCATTGTGTTCTTCCGGACATACAAGATGTTTTCAAATATGTACTGTGAGGATACTGTGAGGATATCAATTTCTTTAAACAATTCCCTTAGGGAATCACGACCACGCAATTCATATATGGAACGTATCGCCCTCTTCTGTAACACAAAGATATTATTTATGTTAGCAGCTTGACCCCACAATAAAATTCCGTAGGACATAATGCTGTGAAAATAGCTGAAATATACAAGTCTGGCAGTAGCAACGTCAGTCAGTTGACGAATCTTTCTGACTGCGTATGCCGCCGAGCTGAGCCTTGCGGATAACGCATTTAAATGAGGGTCCCATTGTAACCTTGCGTCGATAGTGATCCCCAAGAAAACTGTTTCATTTACATATTGCAAATTATCGTTATTCAAGACAATAGCTAAGTTGTTGTTCCTTACATTAGGCAATGAAAATTTTATACATTTTGTTTTCTTGGGATTCAACATTAAATTATTTGTCGTAAACCAATCATGGATCTGGGAAAGAGCGTCATTTACTTCGTCAATATCTTGATTATGTCTGCTAGCTTTGAAAATTAGAGAAGTATCATCAGCAAATAACACTATCCTAGATCGGTTTTGTACCATAAAAGGCAGGTCATTTATATATACTAAGAATAGGAACGGTCCAAGAATTGAGCCCTGTGGCACGCCGATTTTGACTTTAGATCCCAGTGACTTCGTGTTGTTTATTTGAACTCTTTGAATTCTATTTTCTAGATAGGAACTGATCAAATTTAGGGCTCCGTCTCTAACTCCATAATGTTCCAGCTTTATTAGCAGCGTCTCGTGATCGACGCAGTCGAAAGCTTTAGATAGGTCACAGAACACCCCAATAGCATCCTGCGACTCCTCCCAAGCCCCGTACACGTGATGTAGGAGAGCAACTGCAGCGTCGGTGGTCGAACGCCCCTTAGTAAATCCAAACTGTTGATTATGGAGTAGATGGTTCAGATTAAAATGAGACAGCATTTGATTAAGTATTATCCTTTCAAAAATTTTACTGAGTACCGGAAGTATAGACACTGGCCTAAAGTTACCGGGATCCTTTTTATCTCCTGACTTAAATAAAGGTATTATTTTACTATGTTTCATTAAATCTGGAAATACACCCTGATCAACACAAGAATTGAATAAAAATGCTAGGTAAGGTGCCAGAGTTTCGATTATAGAACTACACAACTTAACCGACATACCAAATAAGTCTTCAGTATCTTTTAGCTTTAATTCCTTAAAAGTTTTAATCACTACCTGCGGGTTTATATGCCTAAACTCAAACACAGTTGGGCACCTTTGAACATTAGCATTCAGCAGATCGCGAGCAGAAGAAGGTGAGGAATTAAGCGGCTCTGTAGTTTTTAATGGAATGTTTGTGAAAAATGTTTCAAATTCTTGAGCAATATCTTCATCTGCAGTAATGATACCACTAACAGTATTTAATGAATGTCTGTTGTCGTATAGTTTAGCTTTTCCCGTTTCGCAGTTTATCACCTTCCAAATCGTCTTTACAACATTATCAGCCGAAACTATTTTGTTTTTAATATAGTTGGCCTTTGCTAATGCACAAACCTTTTTAAAAGTTTTTGAAAAAGTTCTAACATATTCAATGAAGATTTCACTATGGTTATACGCCTTTTCAGCATATAATTCGAATAACCTATCTCTACTAATGCGAATGCCCCTAGTAGCCCAGTCACTAAATCTGAATCTAGGCTTAATGTTAATTGTCTTAACTTTAAATATATCCTCAAACTCACAATGTAATAAAGAAAAGAACTCTTTATAAAAACAATTTGGATCATTCAAATCATAATTTGGAACAGGCAGTTTATCGCATAATGCTTTATTGTATTTTTCAATTTTACTCGCGGTTACAGATCTTTTCTTTATTGAAATACTCTCTTTTTTTGGACTAATAGGAAAAGTCACTGCTTGTCCATTGTGATCTGATTGAAGAGAGTTTATTATTTGTTTGCTGGAATAATTACAATCACAGTAAAAATTATCGAGACAAGTAGCCGAAGTCGCTGTGATTCTTGTTGGCTCTAGGAAAATGTTAACCAAATTAAATGATTTAAATAAACCAAGTAGCCTGCTTTTATAGGTTGAATTTACTAACAAATCTACATTAAAATCTCCGCAGACTATGTGAGATTTATTATTAGACTTTACTATTAATTTTAATACATCTTCCATAATTAACTCAAAATTTTGAAAGTTCTGGTCATAAGGGGGTCTGTAAACGCAAACTATAATATGTTTTTCCAACTCAACAGAGGACAGTTCAATACAACCTGCCTTCGAAAGTCCAACAATATCTTTGCGCTCTTTAGATTTTATGTTTTTCCGTAATAATATAAATGAGCCTCCACCGTCGGACTTTCGATTGAAGGTACTGGCAATATAATAATTATCATAGTTAATAATCATTTGATAGTCTTTCAGCCAGTGCTCTGTTAAACATAAAACGTCAGTTTTCCTAGTTTCCAGGAACAACTCAATCTCAAGTTCCTTGCATGAAAAGCTTTGAATATTCTGATGAATAATCTCAAATTGCTTTCCCTTTGTCCGTGAAACTAGTTTAAATTTTGAGATTTACTGTTCCTAGATACATGAATACCGCGGTGACTATAATCATTTGTTATACATTGTATAACAGGGTCAAAAATATTTTTAGCTAACAAATTAGCTAATTGTTTTCTATAAAAATGAGTTAGATACAATGTACCTTTTGTCAAATAAAAAGAATTAAATATATTAATGTCAAAAATAAAAAGTTTGTCACTATGACAAGTCAAATTGTATAAATATTTGTTAAAATTAAATAAACTATTGTTATACGACTTTTCCTGCGACTTTATATATGGCAATGTGCCTATTATACATTTTTGGACCTGAAGGGTCGAGCAGGATTGAATAAAATTATTTAAACCCTGTTTATCCAAACCGCTACTATTACTTAGTAATAAAATAACTGTTGTATTTTTTGTATAGCTCATTCCTAACATTTTATCAGTTATTTCTTTGAAGGAGGCGCCCGGCATACAAATATTTAATACTTTTTGCTTAACATTATTACTAAGCAAGTAGCCTATTCCTTTTCCTATTTCGTCACTAAATATAACAGTCTGAGCGGAAGAGTCTTTGTTGGACGACGAACAGGGTGCCGACGTCGTGGGTACGGTCCATTGAACGCGGTCATCCGGCGTGGGCGTGCTAGTAAGTAAAGGGGAGCCGCCACCGCCGCCGCCGCCGCCGCCGCCGCCGCGACTCGCCGTCCGGCCGTGAGGGCCGGGTCGAGGCGCGTGGACCGTCTCCGGCGTCCACGTGTGCATGCCCGGCGGTACTCGCACAGGCCCGGACGTGCGTCGATCCGACGCTGGGCGTGCCGGCGGCGGCGGCACGCGCACACCCGGGAGCAAGCAGGCTCCACGCGGCATGCGGTGACCCAACAACGGTGCGCTCGGTGGTTCAGGCGCGCGCGGCCAAGCGGGCGTACCCTGGACCCGGGAGGCGAGTGGCCCCTGGGAGGTGAGCGGCCCTCGGGAGGCCAGCGGTTCCTGGGAGGCGAGCGGCCCCCGGGAGGCGAGTGGTCCCCGGGAGGCGAGCGGCCCCTGGGAGGCGAGCGGCCCCCGAGAGGCGAGCGGCCCCCGGGAGGCGAGCGGCCCCCGGGAGGCAAGCGGCCCCCGGGAGGCGAGCGGCCCCTGGGATGCGTGTGACCTCCTTTTCTTGTGAGATCTACGTTTTTTCTTCTTTTGTCTCACTGGACCAACAGGTACTAGTAAAGCCGAGTTAAATTGTTCAGCTGTGTCGTTTTCAGATAGCACACTTTTGTCCTCTGTAACTGTGCTTGAATCTAAATCATTGTCATCTAGCAATGCTATCATTTCTGTGCATTTTTTTTTTAATTTCATAAGATTTTGTATTACACAGGTAGCTGGTTTGTCAATCAACTGTCTTTGAGAGTCCTCATATTGTTTCTTTAAACATGTATAATTTGATTTTAATAAGTCTATTTCCTGAAGTAATGCGGCCCTTTTGATTCTCTTGTGATGCTGTTTTCGGTATGTTTTTAACTGTCTCTTCAAAGTTCTTATGCCACTGAGTGCCTTAATCAATTTTAGTCTCATCTGGATAAACCTCGAAGTTTTCTTGCTAGACTTCTCTTCACTGGGCTCACTTTGGTCAACCTCGGGTTCCATGCTGATTTCCTCAGTAAGAGATAAATCATTGTCTAGTCCAGCAGAGGTCAGGTTGAAGTTGGCAAATGACAGTTCATTATGTAATGAGCAAGTATGCATGTTCTCCTGTATTATTTTGTCATTTTGTAGGCAATTAAGACTATTGTGAGCCTCTCGAAGCTGTTGTTCTAATAAGTAAACTCGGTCTAGTGTTGCTTGATGTTTACCATTCTCTTCCTTGAGTTTGTCTAAGGCTGCTTGTTTTTGTTCATTTTCTGCAACCAATTCATCATACAAGCAGCGAATGTTAGTGAGGCTTGTTCTCAGGGAATCATTGCCCGACTTGAGATTTCTCACTTCACATTGCAAGTTATTTCTTTCTTCTACTAGCCGATCAATATGTTCTTCATTGCCCTTCTGTTCCTGCAGTAGCTTCTGCAGTCTCTGCTTCGCAAGCATGCTTCTTGTTTCAGGCATCTGAAACGCAATGCAGAGACAGTATCGGCTGCTTGATAAAGCAGGAACGTAGGTATGTGTAGAAAATAGAAAAAAGTAAAAATAACTGCAATAAGGCTAAAACGTATGTTCAAAATTTAATTTTATCAGTCTGTGAGCAATGTATAATAATAAATGACTATTTAAAATTAAAAAAAGATCAGCTCTGGTACAGAACTAGATCTACCTATTTTTCTTTTTAATAATTTATTTAGATTTAAAAACTAGTCACTGTACAACCCCGTGATTGTATTTATAACTATATATTGGTAAATATGTAGCTCTGCCTAAATAAGTCATCAAAATCAATTGTACAGTTTGTCAATTAATAAGAGACTTGGTACCTACTGAGAGCTATTTCTAATAAGACCAGATCAGATGCAAAAATGTCTTAGCTTTACTTTTCTCTGATATTACTGTGTTACAGTGCAATGTTTAGTACGATAAGTAAAAGCATGAGCACCTTAATTCTGTCTTCACTTTCAATTCTACAATAAGTAAATAGAAAAGAGACAAAACAAAGGCTCTGCGGCATACGGAGGGCCGTGTCTGTTTTGAATTATATTTGGGCAGTAGTGTAACTTGTTCTCAAATGATATATAAGTATTACAATAAGTAAATTGATTGTCTACTTTACAAAAGAAAACAATACTCCCCAGGTTTTCCGTTGGCCAGTTCGAATCCGTTGACAGGTAAATAGGTTAGCACTGCACTGGAGTCACAAATCTTCTTGTTTAAGTTGATTTATGGTAATAAAAACTTTCACAGGTTATTTAATGGATTATTCTTTAATGTAATTTGAGTTTTTATAACTAATTTAAGCTAATTTTACAAATAAAATTGAATAAAAATACGAGTGCTTGACAATTCACAGCTGACAGGCGTCCCCGATCCCCTACCCACTCAGGAAATCGTCATTCCAGACTTTCTTCCAGAAAACCCTTTAGGAACAAGGACTCAATAGGGTTGGCTCCTCGGATTGATGATCCTGAATGGGGTATAACCAACCAAAATTACTCTGTTCTAGATCTTCTTCCAGAATATCCTTTAGGAACAATCCATTATTATTAGGATAGCAAAACAATTAAGATTTATTTATATCTTCTTACTAGCATTAAAGATTTTATGCTTGAACCCAATGATAAATATCATTGCTTGATACCAATTACATGTGATTTTAAATATGTAATTTTATAGTTAAGTCTGCATCATTCCAGATTTTCTTCCAGAAAATCCTTTAGGAACAATCCATGATTATCTTTTACTAACATTGAAGTTGTATGTTTAAAAACAAATGTGACTGTATTAGTTTTATATAGTTTAGTCAACGTCATTCCAGATTTCCTTCCAGGAATCCCTTTGGGAATAATTCATTAAAATTAGAACAACAAAGTAAATAAGAATTATTATTTTATATTATTTTTAGCATCTAGGTTTTATGCTTGAAAATAGACAAATGTGACTATATTGACATATTGGCTTTATTCATTTTAGTTATCACAAAGTAAACAAGATTTATTTATTTATATTCTTATTGATAAAAATAGATAAACATATATTGAATAATGACTCTAATGACTCTATAATTAACTCCTTTATAAAATAGGTTATTCAAATTATCAACTTTAGATTACAACAAAAGATAAATGATCCTAGGAATGATTCTTATCTTTCCAGTCTAACAACTCAGATTGTAGTTATAGAAGAGAACCTTATTTGGTTTCTAGATGTCTTAACATTTAGTACAATTTGCCTTTCATATAGTGCAAATACAAAGTAAGCTGTTGATGAATCAATCTGAAATATGGTGGGACGTCCAATCCGTCTGGTATGGAAGTAAACCACCGGAGTGCTATTGCTTTTCCTACAGATCCAAATATCAACAAACTATGGTTTGGTTCAAGTAAATAAATATTGAAATTGAATAATTTTATTACCGTAGGAAATAATAATGCAATTTGAGCTAATTGATTGTACTTGACAATAATCATTCCTTTGTATCAAAATTAACAAATTCTTCTTCTTATCGTGTGGACCATATACGGCTGGCTGGTACTTTCAAGATATTTATTTATTTGGTTATTTTATTAGAATGAAGTTTAAATCTTAGAGAGAATCAACTGATATTATAATCTTATCTTTGAAAGGTTTACTTAGTCAGTTTTATGGAATTTGAACTAAGTAAATTATTTATTACAAAAGCATGATATTATTTAGCAGTGGTGATTATTGAGGATTCAGTATGCTTTAACAAAGTGAATTGTTTATTGCAATTTAATACTTTTTGTATTGAGGATTATTTTTAGGTTATACTGAGTATTACAGAGGTAAAGTATTTCTTTCTAATTAATATTAAAAAGGTAGGTTTTAGTTTAGGTTTTAGTATGTAACTTAGATGGTTTATTTATTGTCAAATATACCTTTCAATAAGTATCTAATGATGATTAATTAGGCTTTAAATTTTATAAAGGTAAAGCGTTTCTTACTTTCTGTTACTTAACAATGAAGAGTAGGTTTTAGTATGTTTAACTGGGTGATCTACATATTTATTGCAATTTATACCGTTTAGCAGTGAAGATTATTTAGGTTATACTTTTATAGGGGTAAGGTATTTCTTACTGGTATTTGATATTATTTAGCAACGAAGAGTAATAGTTTCTAGAGAAGTTTTGGTAAGCTCTCTTTCACCAGAGATAGAGTAATTATTTTGACTTGATATAATTGATCCCAAGTAAGTTCTATGACATCCGTTTCCCTATTGAATTTACCTTCCTAGTAGAGATATGACCTAAATATCTCACATTACATTGAAAGTCTAGCCGATTTTCGAAGCAAATGCGTAAGTATTCCATCATCCGTTAGGTATCGAACTATCCTACCTATTCTCCGTAAGTTTCAACAGCTAGAGGAAGACCTCACATTTATAATTAATCGTGTGATGTGTGGTGGTACCTTCCAACGCCACAGGAGAAGAAGGTCTAATCGAAACGAACTAACCAGACGGGTTGTGGCAAGACCCAGTGAGTGCCTACGTTCTAAGCCACGTGTGATTGTACTCCCCTTCCACGCGCCCGCGGGCTAAGATCGGGTAAAGAGGG
Organism: Carpatolechia fugitivella; assembly: GCA_951230895.1. NCBI lineage: Eukaryota > Metazoa > Arthropoda > Insecta > Lepidoptera > Gelechiidae > Carpatolechia > Carpatolechia fugitivella. The sequence goes on along the minus strand of OX579667.1, from coordinate 4,184,501 downwards.
TACGCGTCCTTACCGGGTGTAGGGGACATGATATAATGATACTGCGTAACAGGATCAAGTGTCACTGACATGTTCCTCTTCTATGAAACCTTGAACCCATTACACACCACCAAAACACCACGAGAACTGGATCGCTGATAGTAAAAGCGATCACCGGTCCGTTCCAAAGATACCGGTACATTGAACACTCCAGTCTGTTTCCAACAATTCAGGAGAACGTTTGGAACAGTCCTAACAGATCATCTGCCCAAGACAGCCACCATGGACGTAAACTGATGCTTCCACCCTGGATTTGATGCAAGTCACAGCTTTAATCCTCATCAGTCGCAAAACCCCAATTAAAGCTAATACTACGTTAAATTTTACTTAATTACACAACAATTACAAAGGAAAACTACTTTAACTTTGATCCCATGGAAAACTATGACTTTACGATATCCCAACGAAATTACCATTATTATTACTATTGACAAACACTAAAATATTGATAACAAAATAATAATATTTCGAAAACCGACACGAACAAATCACTTTAAAACTTTATTTTGATTACGACGGACGAGGAGACTGTGCTTGGTTGAAATTCGAAATAGAAAAGAGCCTAAATATTTTGCGTCATTGGCTTTTATAGTATCTGCCCTGAGGCCTGAACATATTCCCGGGAGCGCTCGAACATATTCTCGGGCCTCAGCGTCGCGTCGTTTATTTAGCGTTCAGTTTAAAAGATGGTTCAACTCTTTTCATACAACAACATTATTCTTTATTTCTTTTGTGTTCCGTATTCGAAGTTTTATTACTTTGTTGCTTTATTTAATATTTTTATTATGTTTTTAGATTATTAAGTGTTATAAATTCATGTTCAATTTAGGTGAATCTTATTTTTCTAAGGAGTAGGCAGGGCCTTGTAACTTTAACTTGTTTTAATATTAAATAAATCAATGTCGTATTGATTGAAGTATTGAGTAATGATCGTTAGTGATTATTTAGCATTTGTATTAGAGAAAGAGGTGTAATCGATTAGTAGTTATAATGATGGAATTGATTTGTGAAACTGTTAACGGGCCCAGGTTGGTTCCGTTACAAGAGGTAAATAAATTTGCATGAAATTCGATACGTACAGTTAAATCGGGCGACGGTGGGCAAGATTAGGTGACAAAGGCTACTTTTTACCGCGGGAAAAATCTAATTTCCAAGGGAAAACTCTCAATTCACGCTGGAAAAGCCGTGGTCGGACCGTTAGCTTACAATATGTTTAAGGTATCTATTTAATGTTTTTTTTATTAAGTAGCAGCAAACCTATTCCTATGCAGATTTCTTTCCACATTTTAAGTGATTAAAAAACTCTTATATTTGAAGTTCCGAAGTAAAATGTTTACAATAACGAGATACATTATTTAATTTTGTAACTTCAGAATTTATTAGTATTTTTTCCATAGAGTGAAGTTTTTTAAATAATATATTGTTGCATATTTTGTCATTTTTATTACACATTTCAACCCATTTCAAACTTGTTGAATATAACAGCTTCAAGTACAAATAACAAAACTACTGACAAAGAGTTCTAAAGATATTTTTATCAAAAACGGTCTAGGTACTCAGAAAAGATGAAAAAACGGATTTGCAAAAAAGTTTTTGTAATAATATCTTTATTATTATTTCGCAAAGATATTTAACGTACAAAGCTCATCAGGATATCTTCATTAGCAATAAATTACTAATCATAATAAATGTCCCCGGAATTTGTAATAAAAAACCTCATTAATAATATCCTGATTACGTCATCATTAATCAGTACTTTTTTCGTGTCGTGCGTGATTAATCGCGAGTCGATAAGGAAAAATGGTAGAAAACCCTGCTTCCCTCAGTTCAGTAACATCGTTCAAGGTTGCAACGGTCCTAATGGTAGGATTTTATGTCCTAAAAATGTGCACAAACAGGGAAACAATTTCCTAAATATCGGATGCTATCATATGAACCGATTGCATTAAATCTAAGTTCTATTTCTAAAGGGCTGAGCAGAGCTTCAGTTCACAACACAACTTTATATGATTATTTTTGTGTTTTTAGGGTTCCGTAGCCAAATGGCAAAAAACGGAACCCTTATGGATTCGTCATATCTGTCTGTCTGTCTGTCCGTCCGTATGTCACAGCCACTTTTTTCGGAAACTATAAGAACTATACTATTGAAACTTGGCAAGTAGATGTATTCTGTGAACCGCATTAAGATTTTCATACAAAAATAGAAAAAAAAAACAATAAATTTTGGGGGTTCCCCATACGTAGAACTGAAACCCAAATTATTATTTTTTTCATCAAACCCATACGTGTGGGGTGTCTATGGATAGGTCTTCAAAAATGATATTGAGGTTTCTAATACCATTTTTTTCTAAACTGAATAGTTTGCGCGAGAGACACTTCCAAAGTGGTAAAATGTGTGTCCCCCCCCCCTGTAACTTCTAAAATAAGAGAATGATAAAACTAAAAAAAATATATGATGTACATTACCATGGAAACTTCCAACGAAAATTAGTTTGAACGAGATCCAGTAAGTAGTTTTTTTTAATACGTCATAAATCGTAAATCGTAAACCGCGGCTACTACTTGCTGCTACGGAACCCTTCATGGGCGAGTCCGACTCGCACTTGGCCGCTTTTTTTTACTATAAATATCGTCACACTGCAGACGCGAGGCTCATTTCCACATTTATTTTTCTCTACAGACTACGCCGTAGCAACCCGCCGCGTAGCGAAGTGCTACGAAACTCTCTCTGACGAGATATTAGTTCCAGTCCGTTTCTTGGGTAGTAGCGGTTCTTGATTCGGAGAGCCTGGGTTACGGGCGGCGGGAAAGTAAAAAAATAGCTCTGTGAGTTTATCTCCAGTTTGGTTAAGTTATTGTACGACGAGCTCTTCTCCACAGATTCCGCCATTTTGTTAGTGAACTCACCCAAAAAAATGTAATGACGGATCTAAGTGATGTAATAACATCCTATGGAAATAAATAATTTTGACTTTGACGAATTTACTTTATATGAAAAATTAAATGATTTCATTTTTCGAATAAAAGCCCTGCTACTGTCTCTGATTTAAGCTAGATAACGGCAGTTCCATAAACTTGATACTGAAATTTGTGAAGTTGGTCATTGACCTTACAATATAAAACGATATGATAAGGTATTGTTGAGCAAAAATTTTATAAAAAAGCTTATTATAGAATATCTGACTACTTAGAGGACAGATATCCATGGGAATTGATTTCTTGAATGACAGGCTATTTCAACATGCATGAATTTTGTACATGACTACCTATATAACAAAAACTAAACACAAAAGATGCGACGCATGTGGAGTTTCTTTGGTGAGTTCTTCTCCAAGGTTCTTCTCCACAGAGTCCGCACATCGGTGAACTCACCCAAAAAATATAATGACGAAACTAAGAGATGTAACATTCAAAAGCTATAAAGTATCGATTTGATTTGATTTATGATAAATATGACTATCGAGAAAAACGTAGGACACAGACATAACTTTTGCACTATTAAATAAAAAAAAAAAAAATGTATTTTATTTCAGGCAACAAAAACATTAAAACCTTTGGCCTAATGCAGCCCATATTCAAACGCATGTCACAATAATAATAATACTAGCTACTATACTCAACACATGCCGCATCACCAGAAAGTTTTTAACCACATCCGTCATAACCAATCAAGCTTTTGATCCCATAGTACTTGGTTAACGCCCGCGCCATGGTAAAAACCTCCAGTGGAATGGAGAAAAAGAAAATTTTCAAATAATAATAATAAAAATTCTGCTACCTATATGCCTATATGCTCCACAATTGAAACACTGGAGCATTTATCGCCTGCCAGTGTCTTATAAAAGGTCCGTCCGACCTGCTGGCGACAATGAGGAGGCTGTTGCTGCTTGGCCCGCACCCTGCTCGCTATCGCGGTGGCCCTCTTGCGCATGGTGGCATAAAAGCAGTCCACACTTACTGATGCATCCCCGATGCGCTGCAGAAGCGGGGCAGCCGCAACAGCGCCCTCATTGCATTATTGGATTTCTGCGTGTATGATAGCCACAGGTTGCTCGTATAAAAAGATGTACAATAGGCTCGGAACAATGTAATTTTAACTATTGGTATTTTTATGTTGTGACATTATTAATTTATACTATTATTATCACTGGCCTTAACGTCTTTTTGTTCAGGGCAAAGAAATGTAGTTCATTCTCTAATCTAATATGGTGTGCCGTAACAATATCAATTGACGTGCACGTATTGAAGTACAACATCTTTACGTGCTACGTTCAAGTAGGCCAACAAACAGCTCAGTTTTCGACTGGTTTTCGATAAATAAATAATTCAGTAGCATAATACTCGTATGGCAAAATTAATATTTTACTTACTTCGATTTCTTATCGTGTAAGTTGGAAGGTCGACAACCGACCTCACAAACTCTGCTGTCTCAGTAATGGAACCGCTGAAGGCCCTAATCAGTCAGCCTGCAATGTTCTAACCAAACTAGGGCAGTCTCATAAAAATATTTTCGTTTGACCCCACAGGGATTCGGATCCGGAAGAGATAGACTAGCCGGCCGGAAACCGATTTCATCATCATCATCACCATTCATTCGCTGGCCCTTGTCCCATCATTTGGGGTTGGCACATTTTCTTCCTCCCTACATCCCTACAGCCGTCATTTCAACATTCACATCCGTATCATCTTTCTCACAATCCTTCTTTCGTTGTCCTCTCCCAACATTATCAATTCCACATTCAAATTCAATACCTTTTTCCCTACGTGAGATTAATTTCTTTGCATTACATGCCTATACCAGGCAAGGCGATATCTTCCTTCTTCTTCCGAAAACCGTATTATCAAAGCAAAAATAAAATTACCGCTTTACCACTCGACCACAGATAAAAAAAAGTGTTTTTTTTTATTTAGCTCTTATTTTTTTTCCTCCCTATTTACCTCTTAAATTTTTAATTCATTCAGATATAAGAAAAGTCTTTAATTTGAAAATTATGAAACCAAGTATTACAAAAATGAAATTTTAATTTCTCGTTTTCATTTTAAAAGATGCACAAAAGTTTCTACAGCGTAAACAAGTTGCATTAAAGTTTCATTGCATACAATTGCAATGAAATTTAGTAGATGAGTGTATCATACAAAAAATACGAACGGAATATTTGCTATGTATTTCAATTTGCATGGTGCACACCTGGGCTCCACTATTAGTGTGGAGAAACTTGGGTAAATACTAGAAAATAACGTAGCTAGAGAATATTTTTTGTAACAGTTACTAAATAAGTTTGACTAGTGTGCATTTACGGCCGTAAGCAAATTTTCTTTCTTATTTTTTTTTACTTGAAATATAATGGAAAATATTATAATTAAATTAAAATCGAGTGCGTCCATAAAACTGTACACTTTTTTGTGCACTTACCTGTGGCCTGTTGAGTACGAGTTATTGAATTCCTTGAAAAAATAAAACAAAGTAGGAACTTCTAACACACGGCCATCTGTTATCCAGATATGTAATTTTTATGAAACATATTTTACTCCGTAGGTAAGTCCATTATCACCAATCACCACTTTAGCACAATGTCCGATGCGTGTAAAAACGCATAGACATTATGCGAGTTAGAACAGACCACTGGCGACTTTTAGACATAATAGAAGAAAAGTGGTAGATCCAGTAGCAAATACTAGGAAATATATAGTATGAAATACTAGTAACATCATAATATTTATTATTTGGAATCTCTATTATTTGCCAGCGTCGAGTTTTCTGCCTTTGCATACAATAGTTTGTTTGCGCGTAAATTTTGTAGCATTTTTAATTTCACGTCTCTTTGAAAACAAATATTGCAGAGTATGAAAACTTAAATCTTTTTTTAGCACTTACCTACCTACGTCATAAAAAGTTTTTGTTCAATGCACAATAATGTTTTATTTTTCTCATAATATACAACTTCTTTTCTTGTATAGAAATAGAAATAATAAGTATTTACTTCGTCGACCTGGTCTTACTTTGTTGTTATTTCTGTATGTGCAATAAAGTATAAACATTCATTTTAGAATACAATGTTGTTCTATATATGGCTCTTTTAGTAAAATTTTGTTTTTTACACAATCAACATCAACATCAACAGCCCGTTACACAATAGTACTTATTAATTAATAAACTTACATCGGTAATGAATTTTGTTTGTAGCATGCCGTTTTGGGAATGTGTTAGGTAGGTATGAGGAAAAAAGACAAAGCTGTGTACATTCGTACTTAACAAGGCAAATTATTTATGTCCAGGTAAAACAAGCAACCGACCAACTCTCTTGGGCTTAGTGTATCTGATTCAAACAACTCCAGAACTCTAGTTACCCTGATGAAACTAGTTACGAAATGACTGCGGTTAGAGAAATTGCATAGAACTAATTATAACTACCACTCTAGGGGTTTAAAGCAAAATATACTTGTCTGGAGTTAACGTGAATTTGACGTAAAAAAATGCTGTAGTTATCTTGTTTATAATTATTTAAAAACGTTCATACAAATAAATATTATTTTCAGAAGAGGAAAAACATCAAACCTATTAAACTACCTATCCGAACGTGATAAAGGTTTCTAATACTATGAACAGAAAACAAATTGTCCAATTTACTAGTATAAGCTAAGCCATAGCTATATTCAGTTTACTGTTAAGAAAGCATTAACGAGTATTATAAAACGTATTACGTAAACGTAGTACGTGGTACTGAGACGTGGTGGAAACTGAACAATTTTCGTTTCACGGCGTAGTGTTAACTTTTCAAAATTCGTCCTTTGGTGATTTTGACTCACACTCATTTGGCACTATAAGAATTCTTCAAAATCGTTTAAACAAAAATATTTGGCGAGAACTAAGAACACGCATTTTTGACTCTCAGTTCAATTAACAGAAAGAGGTTCGAATGCCGATAATCCCATCTCTCTCATTACCCAATGAACCATAAAATTACTGTATCCAAAAAGATTCGTGATAATCCTCCCTTTATTTCCCTAGAGCAGTAATCATGATTCCGCAATTCCAAAATAATCATAAACATTGAACAAATGATTATTGCTTAGGTTTGAGTACCCTCGTGCTAGTCAGTGCCAACAATTAGGATAAGTCCAAGAGCATGATTGTTTTTTATTTCGTAGTGTTCTATTATGAGTCCATACATAATACACAATGAGATTCAATTGGTCGATATTCGTTAAACATGCGGACATAAAAAAAAAATCCGACGACATACAAAACCGCGCGGCTATATAACTGATCGATTTACTATGGGGATCTTAGTGGGGAATGCATTTTTTTCTATTTCTCAGCACATTTTCTCTGGGAAAAGCTGTTCAGTTTAATGGATTGAATACTACCCATTCATTGTTTTTTCTTTTATTTGATAAAATTAAATAACAAATCACCTCCAAGCAAATCACAAAGACGGCGAATATTGCCATACAATTTGAAAGCCAGAAAGAAATAAGAACATTTATTCGACGCTCTTACGGTGAAGGAGAAACATCGCTCTGAAACCGACACACTCCTGCGATGAAATTCATTGAATTGACTTTCGAGGTAAGAAGTAGTGAATTTTATTACGACATTTTTATAATTTGCATGTTACATTGATGTGACTGAGAATGTGTTTATCTTTCTTGTGCCGAACATCTGCAAACTTGCACCATTTTCATTGCAAATCAATTATTATTCTATTCTATTCTATTCAAAGGTTGTGTGTGAAGTCGACCAATCCGTACTGGGCCAGCGTAGTCGACTTAGGCCTAATTGCCCCAATTCAGGGTAGGCTTGACTCAAGCCCCTCGGTGGGGACGTGTATGAGCTGTTGTGGTTGTCCATTAGTAAAACCATCAGTTTTATTATTTCCTCCTTGTTGCTTCGACTCACCGTCACTTAGTTCCCATTTAATGGGAGCAAATAAGGTAAAAGTTACTACATACAACATTGTCTGTGATTCCAATAAAAAGGACTTATTACTATGCGATGATTATAAGGAAAATCATGCGAATTTAGTATGGAATTGTGGGTCGGGTAGGCACTCGTCAGTTTCATTAATTTGACAGATTGTTGTCAGAAATTTACGTCAGCCCATACATTGTACATAATGTGTACGAAATCACACTACATTTCATTACATTTTACTTGGTTGAGAGTTATTGAGCGATTAAATGTTTTGATTCTCTTAAAACTTTTTACAACAACATATATTTTAATCATAATAATCAATCATAATAAAAAGATTTTTACAACAACATATATTTTAATCTTCGATTATGCCTTGAAGTGCTCAAATCGACTATGATTTTGGAAAATATAACATATCTTTCCCCCTTCTCAAGTTTTTTTTTTTTAATGAGCTCGTTTTTTTTGCGAGATCTTTCTTTGATGGTCAGAGATCACTCTTAAAATGGACCCCACCTACTTATAATATTGGTTGACATCGCGCCCCTCCTCACGACATACGCACGCTCGGAAGAAAAAGGACCGACATACTTTCTCTCATGTCGAAATTGTTTTTGTCGTAGAAATAAATGGAGATGTAGGGTGCGACTTTGTAAGTACAGAACTTGGAATCTTTTTTTTTTAGTTTGCGTCGTTTAAGATTAAGATTAATCCCTTGGGAATAATACTTCTGCACACAGAAAAACATAATATTAAGCAGTTTAGCTATGAAATCTAAAAATCAAAGAAAGTTACATTCGCATTTATATTTTTTATTTTTCTATGTAATATAGCATAGAAAGTGTAATAGTACATTGTTATACGAGGGGTGAAAGTAACTTATTTAGCGCCGAGACGGGGTTTGGGGCCTGAGCGTAGCGAGGGCCCTAATAGTTCGAGGCACTAAATAAGTCTTTAACCAGAGGTAAACACTGTGATTTTCATTACGAATACAAGAAAAGTAAAAATAAAACGAATACACGAATTAGCTAAAGAAAAAATGAATGACTTCCATGTCTGAATCAGATGAACTCATTGTAAACAAAACTCTACAATTCGAGAAACAAATGATAATCGGATTGTTGTTTTCCCGCCTATTTTTTAATTTTTGCTCTGGCCGTGCCGGCCAGTTTTTGAGCCATTATTTTTAATTTCCATCATTGAAAAATGTTAAATATTTGGCCCAAATCTATTTTATTTTAAAGAAATAGTTAAAAGTTAATTATAATAAAGTCATATAAAAAAAATATTATTTAATAATACTTAACTTTATGTTATTTCAATTTCACATGTAATTGAGTGGCTGTATAGAAAGATGGAACATAGTTAAATAAAAATGTGAAATTAGAACCAGTTTTTTTATATAATTTGCCAGAATGAATGAAAATGAATGAATGAATGACAGCTGCCAGTTGAAAGTGATTCTCCCTCCGGGCTGAAAAGTATTACTTTCAATCCGCTCCTCAGACAGCTTCCGAACTACTTTCAGAGTATGAGTAATGAAAAAGATTTATTTTTGTTACAGATTACGTCTGCGAAATATCTAATAATTATAAAGCAGAAAATGAAAAATGTTGTTGATCTTGGACAAGATTCGAACCTGCATCTCCTTGGCTATCCGGGCCAGAAACATGCGCCACATTACCAATCATGACGCTGTTTCACTGCTTTTTACTTTTAATGCTCAGAGTTGAAAATTGCGTCGACGTTTCACAGAGCTTGGTGGCATAATTGGTAATGCGCCTGTTTCTGGCCCGGATAGCCAAGGAGATGCAGGTTCATGTCTTGTCCAAGATCAACAACATTTTTCATTTTCTGTTTTATAAATAATTATTAAAATTAAAAGAATTTGAATATTTTTCGGTCATAAATCTGAATAAACAATTGATCTTCTTGGTGATATGTAAAGTTGTTCTGGCCATATTGATTTTCGTTTTGTGACTGTTTTGTCACCTGTCATAATACATGCATAACATTTTTAGAAGTAGAGGAATAGGTAGGTCGTTGACAAATTTTATCTATTGATAAAGTTATTTATCTTTATCTCCAAAATAGGTTTGCGATTATCACATTTACGATTGATCTACAGAAATAACACATTTGATACAAATACCGACAAAGCTTTACAAATTCTGGGTCTTCTGTGCTCATTAGCTACATTGATTTGAATAACTTTCACAATGTCTAAGTCAAAATCAACAACTGAGATTAGCCCATATCTGAAACTATTCAAAAGTGAGATTCTCAAGACTTCTCCGACAGATCATGAAACAGCAATGCTGCAGTACAAGCTAGAACTCAATTGGTGCATAAAACAGCTTGAAATATCTTTGAAACAAAGAAAGAAAGAACGCGTCAAAGAACACCTGGAAGAGAAGCAAAGAGCTCTGGAGGTTCTGAAGAATGAAGAAAAGCCAATATTATCCAAAAGACTGCTGATGAGGATGCACTGTGGAGATTACAACTCTAAGATGTTGGCGGAAGGGGTGAAGTTGTGTAAACCGAAAACTGAACCAGTACAAGCTGATAAAGAAATACAATTAAATGTTTTGGTCAAGGAAAAATCTGCCTCACAGACCCTGGGTGATAATTTAAGAACGAGACCTGGTAGTAATTTGATATTGCTAAAAAGACATAATGCAACCTGAAAATGGTATAAATTAGAATTTCATTGATATGGCCAACGAATTATCTACTCGTATAGTAGTTGGATATGGCTAAATACTTGTACCTACTTCTTTTATTGTGAATTTTATAACGTCTTTTTACTTATTTTTTATATTATATGATATATTTTATGACGCCACATGTTTTTGTGAGTTATTTTGAATATTTTGTTATGTTTTTTATATCTTTTATACTCGGTAAGTGTTTTAGTTACAAAAGGTCCTCGCTACCCTTAGTTCGCATAAGGGCAACTTCTCAGAACGGCAATCTCTTAAAACGGCAGATGTACAGTGAAATTATAATCAACATGGCTACATGAATAAAATGACACAAAAGGAAAAAATCAATATAGATGGGCTGCCTCAGTGCTGCATGTACAATGTTTTGTCTAAAAGCGCAAAGCCAAAGTAGTTAGTCAAGAAACTGAACAACTTTTTAAAATTAAATCTGCGAAACTAACTCTAGTTTGTAGAAAAAATAAAATAAAAAATGTTTTCAAAAGAACTATACTAATAATTACTTATATCAATGTGAAAATAATTTGGATGTTTGTTCCGCTTTCACGCCTTAACTAAACGGATTTGGTGAAAGGAATGGAGATAATTTGTAACCTAAATTGACACATCACATAGGATACTTTTTAAGGGAAAAAATCTTATTCCCACTGGAAAATCGTACAAAACGCGAGCGTAGCAATGAGCGGACCGTAAAAAAGGTAGGTAAGTAAAGTAAGAAATTGTCCTTTTGAGACTGCAGTTTTGTATACTTACCGTATAGAGAAGTTGCCCTTATTCAAACAAAGCTTTTTGATTTTTATACTTCTTAAGTCGGTTGGATAATCATTGTGTATGAAAAAGATTTTTTATTCTAATCGATACAGATTATTAAGTTATATGAGCTGAGCAGCACGAGCGGAAGCCGGAGCGTCGGTGGTCTAGGAGTTCGCACCGCCGCCGTCTTCCGTACGGGAGACGCGGGTTTGATCCCCACCACATACCAATGTGTTTTCTAATTTCGAATTCATTATGTACGTTTATTCCACGCTCAGGAAAACATTATGATGAAACCTACACACTCCTGCGAAGAAATTCAAAGGTTGTGTGTGAAGTCGATCAATCCACACTGGGCCAACGTTGTCGACTAAGGCATAATCACCCTAATTCAGGGTAGGCTCGAGCCCCTCGGTGGGGGCATATATGAGCTGTTGATGATGATTACCTGAGCTACTATTTGAGTGGTTTTGACCCTTTGATTTGGTAAGTAATGAAATTAACTACCGAGAAACTTTTAGTAGCGTATATTATTGAAATATAAATTAAAATTGTGAGACAAGATATGACATGGATGAATGAACGAAACCGAGAGAGAGCGCCACTTGTCCTGCGTGAACAGATCACCTAAAAGTTGGCTGCCATTATATTTTAGCCATAGGTGCAGTGTTCATATCTTCAACAGTAAGTCTACCAAATCCGTCAGTCTAACAACTCCAGTCCCTATCCAACGGTTTTTGGGAAACTGGGCCAAATACATCATTGTTCGTTCAATATGTCGGTGACAAGTTCACGCCTTTGTTTGCCATTAACATGTCAATGCTGACGAGGTCTTAAGGGATATAAAGTACTTAACACTTTCGGAGCCGTTAGTCTTGAAAGCATTTATGTCATTTGTGATTATAAAAGTTTGTTCCACGTCAGTTAAAGGGATATCAGTGTAGCTCAGCAGCTGCCACACGAGTAGTATATTAGCGTAGCAGGGTAACAGGGTCCAGTCCAGATTTAACTTACACAAAACGGGAAATAGTTACACAAAGCAGTTTTATTAGAATATCGAACATAGAACATAGCTATTAGAAGATTTGTAACACTTTTAAAGGCTTCCAACAGTTAAAATACATATGATCCGGATATTAAAGGTTGGTACAGTCTGATGTCTTGAGGTGGAATCCGAAAATTTTGATGAAAATCACAGAACCGAAAGGGATGTTTTCGAAATTTGAAAACAAATGATGAGACTGCCAGTACTTAAAAGTACTGAATTGTCAGAAACAAAATAGCAGAAGAAGGTAGGATAGACTACTACATCAGTATCAGTCTGTTGGTACGCTTGACGTTAGAATTTTCAAGCCACCATTTGGCTTGACGACCAGTATCTATGACATTATTTGGCTTAATGGCCCTTTCGCTCTCTTCTTCTTCCTTTTTGACACCATCGTGCTTGTCAGTCTCAGTATTATTGAGCCGCCAAAAACCACTGACTTAACTTGTGTAACGACATCTTCTTTAGATAATAGCCAGGACTAGTCATGACCAGCTGAGACCAGCCGAGATCAGCTGCTTAGAATAACAGAAATGCTCTAGTTCATAATATAAAGAAATTTGTGAGATAAACTTCATCTACCATCCGTCCATCAGCAGTTTCAATATGGTGGTTAGTTTATGGTAATTACATATGATCTCTTTCTCTCTTCTTTCCTCCAGAAATGGTCTACTTAAGAACTTTTAAAGTGGTCAAATCCAGAACTAGTCATATCTAGAAGTCTTTTTAAGAAATGGTCACTGACCGCCTCAATGATTTGGCTGCTTTCCATTCATGATTGAGCCAGTTATCACCATTTGTCATGCCTCGAGCATTTTAATAAAAGAGTAGCTAACGTGTTAAAAGTCCTCAGACCATAAGAAAGTCTTAACTTATCCCTGACTTAAGAAAAACAGAGGTCGGCCTCAGGAAGAAAAAGTACCAAGCATTAAAATAATCAATTTGACCTATAATATGTTGCCGTGGCCATAACACAAAAGTTGATAGCTGAGTGGACTTCTAATGGGAGATTCGGCTCGCCTCTAAGTTAAGTGTATCAAAGACAAGAAATAATCTCCTCGAATGTTAATAATATTGAGATTTTATCCCCGTACGTACAGCAATCTTCATCATCGTATAATGTATGAAGGAGTCTGAGCTTTCTGCTCCCCTGTAAGCACCAAGTCCGCGCCTGCCATATTACTACTTTGGTAGGTCCATTTAAAATAATCTTATCTTATCTTCTTATCTTAGCCTAGACTGTCCCACTGCTAGGCAAATACCTCCCTCTTCTTCTTCCAATCTTCCCTATCTTGGGCTTCCTCATCCCAACTCCTTAAAAAAGAGTCAAGCTCATCCCGCCATTTCCTACGAGGCCGTCCACGTCTCCACCTATCTCTTTGTGGGCTCCAGATGGTCGTTTGTTTTGCCCAGAAGTAATGATGGGGCGGACGAGCTAGCCAGGAAGGGCTCGGACCAGGATGCTTTTGGTCCTGAACCTATCGTGCCTATCCCAGCAGGTCAGTATCGCTCCATGCTCAGGGACCGCACTACTGAACAACATAAAACCCACTGAAGCCAGTGCGGAGACTGTCGGCAGGCAAAGGAAGCCCTCCCGATGGTCAATCATCGGGTAACACGTACGCTGCTTCAACTCAAGAAGCCGCAACTACGAATCGCAGCCGCAGCAGATAGATGTCACGGACTGCCCTTTATTCAGAGGATGCGTGGAGAAGGAAGAGACGGCCACCCACGTGCTGTAGGAATGTCGGGGCGTGTCCAATGTACCGGGCAAGGTTTCTCGGTTCGCCGGGGACGATCTCCGAGGTGCTGGGTAACATCAGTGGTATGCTGCAGTTCCTCGAGGAGATCGGGTGGCTCAAGTAGTGAGCCTGGTGGTTAATAGCTAGTAGTAAGAGTACTTAGTCCGCTATGAGACGGGCCTAAGTTGCTTGTGGCACCTCCTCTTTGTATTTGTCTCCGTGGCTGGACCCACCAGTGGAACCAAGCAGTGGAACCAACGGTTTTGGTTTTGGGTTGTAAAACGTATTTGTTGTCTTTTAGGGGCAGTGGTTTAAGTACCTTGTCCGGACTTCTATCAAATTAAGCGTCCAACACATAAAAAAATAATAAGAATAAGAAAGCATCAAAGAGATTATATACCTTATAGGCTCGCTTTTCTGAAGCCACTTTTTGGACACTTCATACAGGGCGCCGCCGCGTCGCCGCCGCCGCCGTCGCGTTTGTAGGGTTAACACATGACAGAATTAATATATTACTGGGATGACCAACACATTACATTACATGTCAGTAAACACTTGCCTAAAGTATTGTGTAAAATAATGCATAAAATTGAAATTTATTCCGTGAACACTGAATATGAAATCATTACGATAAGGGCGTTTGCGCACTACACGAATCCGTTTTTTATTCGATTCTTATCCGTTTCTGATCCGGTTTGGCCGTCCTAGTAATTGTATGGACGCTTACGCACCCATACATATCCGGTTCGTTTTCGATCCGTAAATTCTCACTCCGGATCGGTTTTTTACGGATCAAAACCGAGTCGAAGTGGCCGCCATACAAATTGTACGTACGCTTGCGCACTACACGATTTTTTTACGGATGAAGAGTGAGGTACGGGGAGGGGAAAGCTCGCGCTGCTAGTGATGTGCCAAATTGACTATTTATTGATAAACAAGTATTTTAGTACTCGTTACAAAAATAATCGAATGCACACTCGAGACAAGAGACTCCAGGATTCTATTTACGTGAAACGAACTATACGAGTAACGTGAGCGACTTTATTGCGGGATCTACATTACATAAGTAGATATAATTAAAAAAGATCAACCTAGTATTCGAATTCTATAAGTACCCGAAATGTATACTCGAGTACAGTCGACTGCTCATCAGTCAGTGGTAAAATGTTAACACTTTGACCTTGAACGCTTCTTGCTTCTATAGCATTATGGTTGAGATCAGCTCAGTCAGTCAGCTCGACTCGGCACATCACTACGACAATATCATGCAATATCGTCTCAAATACCAATGAAAACCGGATCGGATACGGATGAGTGCGCAAACGCTAGACGTGAATTTACCGTCCGTTTTTTTACGGATCAAAAACGGACCGGATAAGAATCGGATACGGATAAGTGCGCAAACGTCCTAATACTATAATATACCTACTAACAACGATACTTTAACTTTTTAATATGTATGAATATTTTGATTCGATAATGAAGACATTTCGTATTTTTTTAAAGATTTTAATCTGATTTTGTTGCCAACGTTTTTTCATCAACACTTGGAAACTTATAAAATTGTCTGCGTTTTCTACGATGATGTGTCGAAAGACACGCAAATCAACGCAGCTCATCCATTTGCTATATGAAGATTAAAAAAAAAGACGCGACTGTGCGCAAAAGTGATGCACGGCCTTTTGTCCGATAATCCCTCAGAGGAACAAAAGACGATCGCTTGCGCGCGTCAGTAATCTTTGGATAATCCGCTCCAAGATGTCGATACTGCAGGACGGGACGAGGAATGGAAGCGCCGATTTCCAGTGTGTTAAAAATTTTTTGTCTATGGCCAATTTGCGGGAGGAGGTGAGCGACCGTTCTGTATAAAGATTTCTGACGCGCGTCGCCGTTTTTTTTTTCCGTTCTGGCATAATGCTATGTGCACATTGCCACAAAGTGAGGAAACGGAACGCGATTTAAAGTATTAGGAAGAGCGGAATTCGGAAAAGGAATAGGATTGGTTTATATGAACAGGAATTTATTCATAAGGAAGGAAAATAGTAGGTATAGATATAAAATAATTAGATACGGATATTATTAGAAATAATGATAGAAGATAAGGCTTTATAAATAGTATGATTATTATATGACAGAAGGATAGGGATGGATGTGGGTAAGCGCGTCGCCTTTTGTTCCTCTGAAGTTCTGTACATGGTATAAAATTCTTTGCAACTCAGAGGAAATAAAAGACGATCGCTTCGCTCCCTTGTAGAGATAATATATAAAAACTCTGTCAAGATTTTGTCATTGAATCGTAATGTCAAAGCTTGTCAGCCACGTCAAAAATGGTTTTGTTTGTATTAAATTATTCTACCGAATTGAAAATATATGTCACTGTTATGAATCTCGTCTATGGATTTAAGTCAACTCAATATTTACGTATTGTGCTAGATGAACAGCTTTACAACTAGAGGGATTAAAATTAATAAAATCTAGCGTAAAAAATTGTAATAAAAAAGGTTATACTAGGTCCCTTATAGCGCGAGGCGACGCGCGTCAGAATTCTTTGCTTTGCACCCTTTTTGCACCACACTTATGTCCATGACTGTACATGACTACCTGTTCTTACTTCCACTCTGTCATTTATTATTTCTGTGTGTGCAATAAAGTATATTCATTCATTCATTCATTCATTATGTCCATCCTTATATAATTTATGTATGTGGCTGTTTGTCTTTATAAATAAAATAAAATAAATAAAATCAGTTCTTTTTTTTTCTTCCTAAGGCATTAGTTTGAGTATCAGTTGGGAAAACTTGAGCAAAGATAAAAAAAATATCCACTGAGGTAAATTACCAAGACTAAAAATTAAAAAACACGTAGTCCAGCAGGCCTAAGATGCGCACAATTTGTAGACAAAACTCTCGGAAGAGAAGAGAAAATTTGTCTTCTCTTTTGAGACTCGGAAGTCTTCGAAGAATAGACAATTACATTACACTTAAATTTACACAATACACAATTATTCACAATACACACAACTCTTAATAATAATAATAAATCAATAAAAGTATGTATTCTCGGTAATTCTCAATGACTTTTTTTTTTGTGGCTTGGCTTTTGTGTAGCCACAATTCCGCCAATATCACATACTAGCGCGCTGCCGCCACCTTGTAGATTTGTATCATTTTTACTCTCTTTCATCTCGCGCTGCATAGGTACACGAAAATTAAGATGTACTTCATTTATTTTATGCGTATAAAGTATGATTCACGTTGCGGAAATTAATAAAACATAATTTTGCTGCCAATTCTTCATTGTCTTCAACTCAATATGTTGAAGACATGTTCTCTTGATCCAAACGTCAAAAATATACCAAAATAGCGATCGTCTTTTGTTCTTCTGAGACAAATATTGAGTGCGCATTGGATAAAAGACAAAAGAATAAAACAAAGAAAAAAGACAAGTTTCTCTATTTTTGTCTTCAATTGTCATGTTAGCCCACGTAGACTTGGCTCTCTATTCTTCCTAAGTATAGAAATGAGCGTAGAGAGACTTTTTGTCTTCGTGCGCATCTTAGGCCTGCAGGAAAGTCTCTTGTTCCGAGAAGAAGTATGATTTTAGTGGTAAAATTAAGCCTTCAATCTGTTTGGAAAATTACTTAGCTACATCTCACACACGGCCATCTGTTCCAAAACGACAAACGTCTATTAGATCACATGAATAGATAAATACAACATCCAGACGAGGCAAACACAAGTTTTCACAATAATATATATGTCGGGAAAAGAGATGAAAAACGAAAAACTATCACAGTAGGTAAAACTAACAATGGGACACGTGATTACGCAATACGTTTGTCAGGAAAGCTATACACAATACACATGGGCGTCTCATACTAAGATTCAGGACAGAACCTTTCTAAACAGCAACACTATCTACCCATAGTCGTTATCATGAGCGATCGGGACCGATCACACCCTAAATGGGGTTTAGGTAGGTCCGAGCACCAACAGTTATGCCACTGGAAAACACAGGCATGAAAACAGATACTGAACACTGGCCCCGAACCTATGTAACTCGTCCACATTACAGTTACTCTACCCGCGGTCATGATAACAACACTTACCCACAAAGTAACAACTAGCTATCAACACAATATCACTCTACTTACGGTTACAGAAACCACTGGACTGTGGTACGCCACGGACCTACTGAAGATTTTCTACTCGCACTTTTTTATAAGACTTTCACTTCGTTGACTCATTCATTCACTCACCGTTACATCAACTCATTCGCCAAACTGACGTTACCACTCAAACTGACAAGTGACACTAGTTTGTTTACGAACAATCTACCCTCAATTACTAACAATGCTTATCTAACGTTAGAATTCAAACTGTCAATCGCTTGTTTACGATCAATCTACCTTCAATCTCCGACATATATATATATATATATATATATTATATAATATATACCTTAGTGGGGTTCAGGCGTTACCACTATTCAATATGGGATAAACAGCCTCAGTGACTGAGATGTCAAGATTTCGACACCCATTACGGAGGTTCCGGGTTCGATTCCCGGTGGGGACACTGTCAAGCAATAATCTCTTTGTGAGGGGTTCCCCAGTTTGCTTAGGACATTGCAGGCTGAATCATCTGATTGTCCGAGAGTGGCACGTTAAGCCGTTGGTCCCGGCTACTGTGCACATAGATGAAATAACCCAGCTGAATAAGTAGTCGTAACTCGAGCCAAGTCAGTGACCTTTGGCAGCTCTATAACACTGACACCAGGGTTTGTGAGGTCGTTAGTTAACCTTACAAACCTACACAATGAAAAATAAGAAGAATGTGGGATATCCATAAACACTTGAATGAGCCACTCCTTTCAAGTAACTTATTCATCATCATCAACATACTTCCCCACCGAGGGGCTCCAGCCTACCCTGAATTAGGGCAATTAGGCTTTAATCAACCACGCTGGTCCAGTGCGGGTTGGTCGACTTCACACGCAACCTTTGAATTTTTTCGCAGGAGTGTGCAGGTTGTGCAGGTGCACCACGATGTTTTCCTTCACCGTAAGAGCGTCGAATAAACGTTCATATTTGAAATGGAAAACACATTGGTATGTGGTGGGGATCGAACCCACGTCCGTCTCCCGGACGGAAGGCAGCGGCCCTAACCACTAGACCACCGACGCTCACCGACTTATTCATCATACTCTTTGAAAATATGAGTTTGACGTATGCTAAATGTATTATGATAGGTTTAGTTATTTATTATAATATTTACTCTTTGATTATGATTTAGATTTTTTTTGCAAATCATAGTATTTTATTTATTTACTTCATGTTTTAATAGTTTATTTCATCAAGAAAATGTGTATCGGAGCACTATGTTCTTGCTGCAGCATGGTGATTTCATGCTGCAACAACATTTTAATGTGTAAATATTGCCTCGGTATGATGACATGTTTCGAAAAGTGCTGCGGTTGCTGTAAGGCCTGCTCTCCTTGTTGCAAAAAAGTAAGCTATTACACATTATTATAAGGCTGGCCTTTCAGCGAACTATAAACACGTAACACGTTCATTCTGTATAATCAATGAGTCTTCGAATCCGCCGCAAGAAAAAATGTTGAGCATTTTGGTAAACAAACAATTTATAATTTCCTTTGTTTTTATCCACCTATATCAGCTTTGGTAGATAAACATACAATGATTCGTTTGGAGTTATTTTTTGTAAAACTAATAAAATTTTTGGTTATCAGTTTTCTATTGAAATGGTGATTTGATTATGGTGACCATTCATTAAGTTTGGTAGTAAAAGTGTTTTTGCCGCTGTATTTTACTATATCTGTTGATGAGGTAACAAAGCCTAAGAAAGTTTTAACAAATTACGTTAGTATTACCTTCATTAAGATATAATAACTGAGTAGGTGCGACTAATAAAAAATAGAAAACTGTGATAATAGTGGTGGATAAGAAATGCCTTTTTTGCAACCTTTTAGGAATAATACCTTTAGTTAGAGTAAGGAAATAAAAATAAATGTATAAAATTTTGCTATTTGTTTAGGAAGAGGCAGCCAAACCAGCGGAGCAGAAACCAGGAGATAAAAAGGATGGAGAAGGTAGTTCTAGTAAAAATGATACCGATCAAGGTACTTCAAAAAATGCTGAAAATCAAGAAAGCTCAGGTGGGAAAAATCAAGACAGTTCAGGTGGGAAAAATCAAGACAGTTCAGGTAGGAAACGTTACTCTGAAGACGATGTTGGTGGAAAACGTCGCTCTCAAGAAGGTTCCGTTCCTAGAAGTCGAAGTCAAGAACATGCCGGTAAAAGATATAAAGATGAAGGAGGTTCGGGTCGTAGACATTCTCAAGATGGTTCCGGTCGTAGAAATCCAGAAGATTATGATAAACGTTATGATCACGAAGGTCATAAACGTCACTCACAAGAAGGCCGTGGTCCTAAACGGTACTCACAAGAAGATTATGATCGCAAAGTTCACCATGAAGAAACAAACCCTCGCAGCAATCAAAGTTCTCATAATGAGTCTCCTCATAGTGATGCTAGTGGATCCCCACATAGCCAGTCTCATCATAGTGGATCCCCACACAGTGGATCCCCACACAGTGGATCCCCACACAGTGGATCCCCACACAGTGGATCCCCACACAGTGGATCCCCACACAGTGGATCCCCACACAGTGGATCCCCACACAGTGGATCCCCACACAGTGAATCCCCACAAAGTGGATCCCCAAATATGTCAAGTCCTCAACCTGTTCACGGTTAGATAAATATAAGTCGGTAGATATTGGAGCAAAGAGGTGAGCCAGAACTTGTTTATTTGGTATACCAGTTATCATTAATTTCCCTTAAAAAAATTATCGCGTAGGTTGACTTGAAAATTTACTAGAAAAAACAAGTTGAAGATAAAGGTACGTGTTCATATTTCTTTCTATTTCAATAGAGACGATATTCATTATGCAAAATGTCTAGCAGCATGTGCTTGTGCTTGGCGTTTAATCTCGTTAATAGTGAACCCATGTTTCAAATACTTTTGAGGGGTATTTATCTCGTAGTCATTATTTTTACTGAGCAAAATAAACATTTTAAGTTTAGACAGGCCTTTTGTTTTTAACAATACCTTTCAGCAAACCAGCTTCTTAATGACACTATAATGATTTACCGCCGAATCAACAGTATGTAGTTATACCTATATAAGGTGTATTCCTTCCTTTTTCCGCCCAGTCAATCGACTCCATCTTCAAAGAGAGGGTGGTTCAGACAAATCACTCCCTTATAGCACCATTTACCATCAAAGAAAATATTATGATTGCGTCAATGAGCCATTGAAGAGGGATAAAGGGTCTATTGTGTTTTATTAGGGTTATAATTTTGCTATGAAGAGTGTACGCTACTACACGTCTGGGAGACATGGGTTTGACCAAATTTTTGAATTTGGGATTCATACGACGATATGTACCTATATATTCAATGTTCATTGTTCTTACGATGCGTTGAAAGAAAATATCGTGAAGAAATCTGCACATGCTGTGACTTCGAATAACCCGTGGGCTAACAAGGCTTTATTGCCCTTATTTGGGGTAGGCTTGAGTCTCTAGGTGGGGATTATATGAATTCGCTAAATCACGCATCACACACAACAGTATGTTGTGTATTTATTTATCTCTAACTCCAGGCGTGAGTTGGATGATCCCCCATCATTTCCGCCAAGCGTCATCAATTTATATTAGGGATTTTACTAAATTCATTTATTTAGAACCGCTTGAACATAAATATCTTCTTAATTCAAATATTTTATTTCGGACATACATCAATATTTTGTTAGTAGATAATAAAAATATATAAAAAAAAACTTATTCTAGTGTTAGTATGGGCTTAAACTTATACAAAAGCGGTGTGGAGCTGTAACCATCTCCTCAGGAGGGGAGAGTCCCACCGATCAGCAAATACACGCAGCACACTATTGGTGCTGCCGCGGAGGCGAGCCAGTGCGGATGCGCATCGCTTTCTCATGATTGCTGCAAAACCATCAACCTGCGCCTCAGCGAACATCCGTGACGCGCTACACCCTGAATACATTATTATATTGGACACGTAGGTCGCTGTATGCCCGCCGAGTAAAGGAGGCTGCACGAATAAAAAGACTGACAGTGCGCTTTAAACAGTGTCACTTTAACAGGTGTAGTGCAACGTGCAAATCTGCGAGCCAGCATATTACAGCGGACAGCCAGCGACCTAAGTTCCCTATCTATATCCCAGTTGTCCTTCAGATCATCAGCAACCCAGTGACCTAAATATTTAAATTTGTTAACTCTCTTTAGAGGTGATCCACAGAGCTTAATTTCCGGTATCTGTGTATATGTTTCGGAACCTGCCTTGAAGACCATGAACTCGGTCTTCGAGATATTATATTTCAGTCCATGGGTCACCGCATAAGCTTCACATATCGATAAAAGCTTCCTCATTGCGCTAACAGATGGGCTCAGCAGCACCATATCGTCAGCATAACTTATATTGTTGATGCACACTCCATCCACATGACAGCCAACTCCGGTGCCGCTGAGCTCTCCTATCAGTTCATTCATGTACAAATTAAAGAGGCGAGGCGAGCTCAACCCAATCTTAAAATGAGTCCTCTTTTTTACCTGATATGAGTTTTTGCTCTAATTTTTTAGCAAAAAGTAATGGTAATGTTGTTTGTTTCGAATTTATTATAGTTATTTTATTATTATTTTATCTTTTTGATTGTCTTTTTTTTTCTTAACTTGTTAGGTTAAATATTTGTACACTTTTTAATTTCTTTGTTGTTTACCTACTGTATGTTTATGAGGGTGATTTATTACTGTAGTTATTTGAAATATTTTAGTATTTTATAGGTATTCTATTTTTATAAATTGTACACCGACTGACTGTATTTGAACTGCGTCCTTGATGCAAAATGGCAGTTAGAAAGTTAATATGCAGTTAAAAAGTGAAGCCGTGATAATGGTCCATTAAATCGCACCGGACCCACCGTACCCCTGGCTCGCGGTCGGGCTTGTTCATGTTGTGACATTTTTTAAAGTTTTTTAAGGACCAGGAAAATACAAAACCTGTATTTGGGGCGCCATTATGTACTTTTTATCCTTTACTACATTCTTCTTCTTCATCATTGAGAAATTACAAAGGTTTTTATTTTCCTAGTCTGGTTTTACTGATTTTTTTTTTAATTAATAAAAATAAAACAAATTTGCTTTGAATTTTTACTTTTTCTTGTGCAATCATTGACATAAATAACTCAATGTGGTATTTACTTTTGTAAAACTGTGGTACGAGTTTGCGCTACGACTGTTGACCTTGAATGTGAAAGTATTCGTTCTCTCTCACACACACTCGATTTTCATTGCTGTCGAGCGCTCATAAGCCGTTGCTTTTTTTTTAAATACAACTATAAGATAAGAAAATATATAATAAATACCTATACCTTGATTTTTTATTCCGTGGAATTCTGACAGTTCTCAGGTCGCTTGTCGCAAACCTTTTTTCACATGTACATTTCTGTTATCACTCATGTTATAAAACAAGACAGGCCAATCATAATTTAAATACAATGCAATTAAAATAACTACTCCAGTGGTTTGTGCAAACTCTATTTGAATCTTGTATGGTTCACGCTGTGCTTTTTTATCTGTGGCCATACAATACGAAATCAAAGTGAAGTTTTCATGGAAGAACTGTTATTTTAATAGCATTGCTAATATGTTAGATTAAGAACACCTTTATTTTTTTGGTTCCATGCATTTATAAACGCCTTTTTGCATTAGAAATAGAAATGCCATCAAAAACATAACTTGTAAAAAAACCAAGTCTCGCACGCAACTTAGTCTACAGTAAAAAGTTGTGAGATCCATGTAATACCAAGTCGGTTAATTTATTCAGTCCCTACTTAAGAGTCCTTCTGTCTTAAGTTATTACGTAATTAGCTCACCGAACAACATCTTATAGTGACCAGATCAATATTAAAAATCTCTTATGTTTTAAATAAATACATAGATTGACCTGGCAATCGCATGAAAACACAATGTATCTCACAAGTAATACATTATTATATTAAATTTGATTGTTTAGTGCGATTGCCAAGTCAATCTATGTATTTATCGCATGAAAACACAATGTATTTCACAAGTAATACATTATTATATTAAATTTATTTGTTTAGAGCGATTGCCAAGTCAATCTATGTATTTATTTAAAACATAAGAGATTTTTAATATTGATCTGGTCACTATAAGATGTTGTTCGGTGAGCTAATTACGTAATAACTTAAGACAGAAGGACTCTTAAGTAGGGACTGAATAAATTAACCGACTTGGTATTACATGGATCTCACAACTTTTTACTGTAGACTAAGTTGCGTGCGAGACTTGGTTTTTTTACAAGTTATGTTTTTGATGGCATCTCATTTCTTTTTGTAGATCGCATGAAAACACAATGTAAAAATGCACACCTACGCTCCACCTACCCTTCACCTACCCTACACCTACCCTACACCTACCCTACAGCTGCCCTACACCTACCCTACACCTACCCTACACCTACCCCACACCTACCCTACACCTACCCTACACCTACCTACACCTACCCTACACCTAATCTACACCTACCCTACACCTACCCTACACCTACCCTACACCTACCCTACACCTACCCTACACCTACCCTACACCTACCCTACACCTACCCTACACCTACCCTACACCTACCCTACACCTACCCTACACCTACCCTACACCTACCCTACACCTCTTATTCAATTATATTCCATTATACAGGTACACTGATTCATTTACTGCAAATGTAACTTTGTAATCCTATATAATGCCCCAATATTTATATGGGGTTACAAAGTTATCTAGCAGATGATGTATCTAGAAAACTGGGCAGAAGTTGCAAAATATTTTAGTTTTTCCTTGGTTTACACACTAAACACTAATTCTGTTCTAAATTTGAAGCTTCTATGTCTGCTAGAAGTGCCTTAGAGTTTTGATGATCGGTCAGTCAGTCAGTGAGTGACAAAATTAAGAAACTTTGACTAGTTATAATTCATAAACTACTGGTTCAAATTAAATGAAATTTGAAACATACTGGGTTTATACAATGCCTGCTTTATTACTGAAAATTCAGGTTTCTAGTTTTATCCACAACGAAGTTATAGGGGGGTCGAAAATGGCCCGAACTGCTTCGAGAAAAGTATGGTACGGCCGTGCCGCTTTTTTGCTCGACTTGGCGGGGGCACTGCCGTGCCCCCAGATATTAACCAACTGTTTGCAACCTGTGGTTATTTGAAAATGATACCCGGCCTTAATAAATATTCTCCCACATTGAATGTAGTAACTTGAACAGATTACAACTTAAAAATATTATAGTATCCAACAATTGAAAACATGAAATATAATGAAGGCTACATAAAGTATGACTTTAAAATAATTCACTGTGTTATTTTTATTCATCAAAATGTGATACCTGTAATTTTGGTAACCTGTTTTCTGCCTGGCAACACTCCATCTGTCAGAATTCCGCGGAATTAAAAATCAAGGTATTTTTGCATACGATTTCTATTTTAGGATATGGTCGTCGGAGCACGCTGCCCGCGTCGTCACCATTTTCCAATGTTTACAAAACAAACATTGAATCCATTCGGGAAAAGGAAGAAATAAAAAAAAAAAAATCCCATGGAGCATAAAACTAACACGGAGGATATCTTACCACAACAATGTTCGGTAACTTATTGCTCACCCTTCATGAAAACCGGGTTGTCGTAAAACCTGACACAGACAAACCTATGATATATATAGGTATTCAAGCTCGGTGGTGTAATGGCTAGAGTCGCTGCCTGTCTTTTAGGAGACGCAGGTTCGAATCGCGGGTTTTTAAATTCCAAATTCATTGTGTATATGGTTATACGACGCCCTTACAGTCTAGTGTGTTAAAAAAAATTCGTCTATGTTTACAGTGAAGGGAAGTTGTGAGGAAACCCAAAGAATAAAAATAAAAGAATATTCCAACTAATAAAGGACTTTTTAAATTTACTTAGTGTGCTTTTGCATAATAATGTGAGAAAATATATTTCTTTTTGGCAACAACCAAGAGACAAATACGTGGCTGGTAGCGGTTCAGGTAGTGTTACGCATTTGGGCCTCAGGTGGGAAAGGAAGCAAACAGCAAAGACAAAGTTAATATAGTACAATCGTAGACATAGGCTCCCACCCTCTCCAGCCAATACACTCTTCCTCACCCCGCCCCGTAGTTAGGAGCCACTCGGGAGTAAGTAACATCACCATCATCATCTCAGCCGGAAGACGTCCACTGCTGAACTCGGCGTGAACGGCGGCGCCAGCAACCTTCACCGAGTTATCTGTCCACCTTGTGTGAGGCCGTCCAACAATCCGCCTTCCGGCCCGTGGCTGCCATTCGAGAACGTTTCTCCCCGATCGGTTATCGGTTCGTTGAGCTATATGACCTGCTCATTGCCACTTCAACTTACTTTTCTGAAAGCTAAGTCAGTGACATTGAGAGTATACCTATAGTATCGAATAAATACCTATATGGTTACGCCGCGCAGCCGCCGCCTGCGTTGTCAGTCGTACAGCGTGCCTATAATGTTCGGTGTGCAAGCGCATTTTACAAGTGAATCAGACTAAAGTAGTAGGACTTTAAACTTTGCGGTTGTGAAGAGTTAGCTAAGGTGTGCCAAAAAATAAAAAGCGGAGCGAAGGAATGGGGGATCGGACTGTTCACCATACTTTATGAATAATTTTTATTATTAAAATATAGATTAGTAGCAGACGATTAAACAGAATCGGTTGAAAAACTAATTTAAAGTGTTTTTTTTTTTTTGTCTGTCTCTTTCAAAAACGATTTTTTGTATGGAGATTATATGGCGTTACTAACAAATGACGTCACAAGTGGGTATGTGCCTCTCTGTCTAATCTTGAATTTCAAACCTTTATAACTCGGTAAATTTTAAAGATAGAGCAAAATTTATTTTAGTGTTCGATAGCAGAAACTAAGAAATTTGAATTTATAAAATAAAAAAAAAGTCGTTCAATCCCCTATTATTGATCTATGTGTGAGAAAAAAGTACACTTTAGACATAGATTCATTACGGTACTATACTATTTCAAGTGAAGATAGGTTTAGTTATGTCGTGCTCTGCCAAAGATTCGCCAAATCACAATGTCATAGTTTCTTCCTTCATGCTTCAATACAATTGCTATGTCTATTTAGCCTTGGAACTTCATACACTCAGAGCAGCAAGTCTATAGAGATTACCAATGTCTAGACTATGATATCACGTTCCAAGCATTATAGTGGAATTAAGGGTTTCAAAGGAGCTTCTCAAAGGAAACACAAACTATATATTATAATTGCTGACGTCAACAACACACAATGCAGATAATAAATAACCTCAAAGGAACCGGTTTTAGATGAAAGGAATCAGCGGAGGGCGCAAGAAGGATTTAATTTGCAAAATATGAGGACCATGGTTTGATTTCTGTTATGTATATATAGTTTTAATGTTGCCATTAGCTTGGTTGTTATTACGGAAGTGCCAGGTTTGAATCCCGGTGGGTGTCACCACTAGTTTGTCTGAAAAGTAAGATAATTCCGTGCTATGGAAGGCACATTGGCTATATACGGAAACAGTCGTTTCGTGTTATATTTATGAGCCATGTCGAAGACGACTCCATATTTCTTAAATTCCCGATAAGTAAAACAATGTTTGGAATAATAAAAAAACTAAAAAAAATATTTATCGGTATAATATTCGACGTCTGCTTATAATAGTGTCTGTTAGAATTAGCTTGTTTTAAAAAAAGAAACTAGTTAGTTGGTTTTAATAAAATGTGGGTGGTTAGGTGGCCGATAAATATAAATACAAAATACAAAAATTAATTATTTCTTTAAAAAAAATATATTATTATTATTATAATTACTATTTTTTTTTATTCTGTAGAGCTTATCCAAAAACCTAAATATATTTCGTAGAAGTGAGAATAAATCTGTCCAATTTTCAGCCTAACGTCTGTAGGGATGGGTTGTTGAGTGGTCGCTTATGGATATTAACCCAAAAATACTTACTTCTAATCTCGAATAGAAGTGGCAGCAATTTTCATTTTGTTTTTACAGCGATCAAAACGTGCGAATTCATACTCACGACCCGGAGAACACTATAGCTATCAATGAAAAATCTGTTTATAAGACTGTCCTCTGTTTGGCAGGATATTACAGACAGAATCATCAAAATAAATATTATTTGCTTCTGAAGGCACATTAGTTGAATTTGAATTTTTTAATATTACTTGACAGATCATTGATGTAAAGTGTAAATAATAACGGCCCCAGGTGAGATCCCTGCGGAACGCCTGAGCTGATATATCTATATTGAGAGCAATATCCACCTACTACAACAGCCTGACATCTATTTTGGAAGTTCTAGGGTCAATATAGTTCTCACTAAAAGAATTTAGGTTACTAACGAGCGGTTCACAACATAGTGTCTTTACCACTAGACGTATCACTGGCCAAATTAACGTGTAGATAAATTAGGGTGCGGTTTGCGTTTACTACTTCTTATTACTAGAGTTTTATTTTAATTATTAGTCTTTTAGGGTAGGGGAGTTTTTCTTTAAGGGGGGGGGGGGGGGAGTTTGTTAGGTAAGACTTTTTTACCCGTGCGCCGCCGTGCTACAACCGGCCGAGGCAGTAGTAAGACGGGCAGACACATTTTCCGTCTTACTACTGGGTGATTTGGTAAAATTAAGGGCAAAGTACCTATTTAATTAACTCAACTCTTCAACGGCCCGTTACAGTCCACTGCTGGACTATGAGCCTCCTCCACTTATCAAAGATAATGTAACAAAAGAAAAATTAAAGTATTAAATGCGAGAGCATTATTGTTTGTTCTTCTTAGTGGTCACTTGGCGTTTAACAGATCTGTAGTGTATGACGTAATTGCAGAATAACAAAGGAAAAAGATATTGTTTTTCTAATAAAATAAACATTGAATATCAAATTACAAAACGATCACCATATACGAGGGCTGATTGATAAGTTTCCGAAACGACAAAGAAAAACTTTAAAAATCTATTTAAAATAAATTTATTTCTCAACGTAGTTTCCTTCTACCTCGATGCGTTTAGTCCAGCGCTTCTCCAATGCCGTTACACCAGTTTGATAAAATGTTTTCTCCAACCCCTCAAAATACTCGTCCACGGCAACAATGACTTCTTCATTTGATGAAAATCTCTGGCCACCTAACCATTTCTTCAGGTTTGGGAATAAGTGGAAGTCACACGAGGCCAGATCCGGGGAATAGGGTGGATGCGGTAGCAATTCGAACCGCAATTCATGGAGTTTGGCGACTGCAACCATTGACGTGTGTGCAGGTGCGTTGTCATGGTGGAACAAAACTTTTTTCTTGGCCAAATGTGGTCGTTTTTTCTGGATTTCTTCACTTAATTTTTGCAGCAAGCTTGCGTAGTACTCTGCATTTATTGTTTTTCCTTTTTGCAGATAATCCACTAAAATAATCCCTCGAGCCTCCCAAAAAACAGTCGCCATCACTTTGCCGGCCGACAAAACCGTTTTTGCTTTCTTCGGCGCAGGTCTTCCGCTCTCAGTCCACTGCTTAGATTGTTCTTTTGTCTCGGGAGTATAATGATGTATCCAGGTTTCATCAACTGTTACATAACGCCGCGAAAACTCGTTAGGATCTCGGTTAAACAGCGCCAAACACTCCGATGAATCGTCCACTCGACGTTGCTTTTGGTCAACAGTGAGCAAACGCGGCACCCATCGCGCGCAATTTTTCATTCCCAAATGTTGGTGCAAAATATTAAAAACGCGTTCAGATGAAATGCTCACCATCTTTGCTATCTCTCGCAACTTCAAGCGCCGATCATTCAATACAATTTTGTGAATTTTTTTGATCATGTCCGGATTCGTGACTTCATTTGGACGGCCAGACCTGTGGGCGTCTTCGCAGCTCTGTCTTCCACGTTTAAAATCAGTTACCCAGGTGTGAATTGTACTCAATGCAGGAGCAGAATTACCTAAAACACTGTCTAGCTTGGTTTTAATCTGGGTTGCTGTTTTCTGTTTTAAAACGTAAAACTTTATCACCGCACGAATTTCGTTTCTTTCCATTGTTAAGAAAATTTACAACGTTAAAAAGTTAGAAAGTTCTACGTCCTATCAAACAAATTCCACCAGTTCGATTAAATTCAAATTTGGCGTTCTATTTTCAAAAAGATGCCAAAATATAATGTAATAATTTTTTTTTTGCGTATCATTTTTTTAAGTTCGTCGTTTCGGCCAGTTATCAATCAGCCCAGGTATAACAATGTAATAAGAGTATTAAATTCAATATTGTAATATGATCTATTTTAGATAAAGTAAATGTCACGGTTAATTCTAAGGTTCAAAGACTATTTCTAGTTTACTTTAAATACCTATGTATTTTATTAATAAATGTTCAGTTAATCACCAACATTCGTCGTGTCATTACAGCCCCCTACGCCGCCCACTTTATGGCGACCCTTAGCCAGGCCACTGCCTTGCAGTGCTGGTCCGTGGGTTCCGAGCCAATAGTTGCGGTGATGTAAAGTTTCGCGAGTGAAATAACGTAAAAAAAAAGAAGATCCGCGAGTAAATTAGTAGTGAAAAAAATAACTTAGAAAAAAAAAGCGCTAAGACTTGGAAAAGTATATAAATAATATTAAATCATACGGCAAGATGGTCAGCACTCTAACAAAAACGAGAGCGAAAATATTATGGCATTCTCTGCCTTCAGATAAAACCCGCGACTGCTGCGCTCCGCAAAGTTAAATTGAAAAAATGCACAATTATTAATCATTACCAAGATGAAAACACACGGACCAAGAGGACCAAGATATTATGAAGCAATATATTTATTTTTTAGGGGAATATAATAAAAAATATAAAAAAGGAAACAAAATAAACTATAAGAAAAAGAAAAATTGTATAAAGAAATGAAACGTGGACTGGACAATGTATAAAAACAAACAATAAAAAATGAAAAGTATGCTGAAGAAGATAGTGACCTGTCTTCGGGTTCCCAATAGTACGAGTCGGAAGTGGATGCTGCTAAATAGAAATGTAGTACCTACATAATTTAGGCCAAAGTTCAGGACTCATCATGGATAGAATAGTAGAGCAGGTGGACGAAGAAAAAACCAGGAGCAACAGCAATGGAAGAAATAAGAAGACGACCAGTTAGCTCTACCATATCTCTATATATAGAAAGTAAGTAAATACAGCCACGGATCATGTATTGCGAATAATTATTTAATAATTCATACGTCTAAAATTTAAATATTTAAGTCAGTAAAGAGATAAAACAAAGTCTTACAGAAACAAAAAAAAAATACATTATCCGTGAGCACAATTATAAAGTACTGTTGGCAATATAAAAAAAAGTATCATTTAATTTTAATTTAAAAAATGGTGACAAAATAATTTACCTATAAACACAGTAGAAGCATAATTAAAAAAAATACATTTCATAAAGATAAATAATAACAATAAATAATAATTATTCCTCTATTAAGAAGAGATAATTATGTGATTGTAAATAAATAAGAAAAAATAATAAACAGCAACAAACAGAAAAAAATACAAATGAATATAGCAAGAAATAAGTTTTAAAAGTGTTGTTATGACCAGTAATATAAGTAGAAAACATGTTCTTTGAAGTATGAATTGAAACTTCATAAGTACTTTCATAATAAGTGTCATATAAAAAAAAGAATGACGTAACATCTAAAAATAAAAATAATTTAATAAAAAATCCATAGAAAAAAAATATCTGCTTAATCCTTTACAATAGCGAGCGTGGAGTAATTAATATCAATAAAGGAATGCAACTTGATTCGAACACGGAATACGTAACACGATATGACACGATGCTGACGCGAAGGTCATGGAGACATGATGCGTTTGACGTTATCAGCCTGTGCTAACTGCCATACTAGGTGCATAAAAACATTACTAGCATGTCTTGTAGTAGATTTACATTACACTTAAAAGGTGCTAAAAAAAAACTTTCGTAAGCAACAAATTAATGATTAGATTGCAAAATATAGATAGGGAAACTAATTTTATTAGTAAAAAGGAGTAAAAGCATTTAGAAAAAACAGTAAAACTAACTGAATAATAACGCACAGTAAAAATAAGATATACTTAAGATTAATAAGAACAACAGGTATAAATCTATGAACATGCTACTTGTAAAATTAGAAAAAAAAAGGATAAAAATTAACTAATTTAATTAAAAACTAACATTAGGCAAACTAAATTAAAAATATGATGAAATAAGTCAATATAAATAAATCAAATAAAGAGAAAAACATGAAAACAAGTCGAAATGAAGGAAATATATAAGATTTTACTGAATATAATAGAAAACGGTAATACTGATGATGTAGAAATAGAAAAGTGCGTGTCATGAATAGAAATATGAACGTGGAGAAATAGAAACGTCTAAGAATTGAAAGTATATAAAAAAAAACTTTATGTATTCAAACTTCCAAAGAGCACTGTTAGGTATTTTAAATACTTCCACCTAAATAACAAGGTAGTCGTAATTATGCACAAATAAATTTATTGCTATCAGGCCCAGAGTTATAAAACTTCACTAAAAAAAACAAAGATGTCAGTAGAAGATAATGAAATGATTGAGTTTTATTATATTAAAATAGAGGATATTAACAAGAAAATATTGGATTATTACAAAGAAGAAAAAAATGTCTACAAAGGAAAGTTTTGATTTAAAAAACGGCGGTATTATTATTATCGACCCTAGCTCAGAAGCTGACACAAAACAAAAAAAAAACGCACTAGAGTTATACTCTACAGTGATTAAAGATTCTGATCAGCAATTATTGATTAATTCTGTGATTAAGACAAGGTTGTCCCAAAATGTGAAACTTAGAAACAATTTGTTTTTTATCTATAAAATTTTGTACGCGTGGTCTTAGGAGAATATGAAAACAGTATGGATAGGATATATCGCTAAACGTTGGTATAGATTATGATTTGATTATAAAAAAAACTAAGTGAAACAAATCATTGAGATTAAACAGAAAAGTACAATAAGCAACAAGATTGCAAATGTTTCGTAAAAGTTAGCTGCAAAGAAGAACAAAAAAAAGAATAGCACAGAACTAAATAAAATATAGAAATTATTTTGGATGTTATTATAATGTATAAATACTGACGGCCTGATCAACCAAAGGCAACGATATTATAATAATCAAACAAAAATACCACAATCCAGTATGAAGATAAATTAATAAGAGTACACGAATTGAAAAAGCACAAATTGCTTTTTATATAAAAAAAACACAGTCAACAAAAATAAAAGGCACAAAGGCACTTTCGAGGTTATGATACAGATCCTTCTTTCGAACATGGCCGAAACGAGCTTTCCCCGTGAGAAATGTTGGTGACTTAATTGTTATAATTAGTCTTAAAACTGGACCTTGAAATAATAATTAATATGAACCATGATACTTGACTGACGGAGGTGCGCGAGACGCAACGTACGGAGATCTGGTTTCATAATGTCGCGACTAGTCGGTAAAGTGCCTATTTATTTAGTAAAATGCTAAATAAAATATTCCTCCTAGTGAGTTGATACCGACATTGTAATGGCTGGCCAGCCCATGTTATATTGTGTGCCAAGTTGTAACTGCACACTTGATCTCTATAATAATTAAAATTGGCCAATGATCATCTAGTAGCGGAATCGTACTACTTTGTGTGAGTAACCCAAGCTCTTTTAGAAGATTACAGTGAGCTCGTTTTTCTTGGGCATTCTAACTACGAAATTAAACAAAGTGTCTCTGTACAACATCTATGTAATTCCTAGCTATCAATTCCTCCCTGCTCGATCATCAGGGAAGTTATAAAAAGTAGGAAATATCATTGAATGAACAATGTATTTCCTACATAGCGTATCGCCCCAGGTTTTGGTATTTTATTGACCTGAGCTTCCTTGGAAGCTCTAGCTCATTATGAGCTTCTAGTTCTCATAAGAACTTTCGTTGAGTCTCTCTTCCTCAACAGAATAGCCGTGCTCCAAGTCTCTCTAATGATACTGCTCGGAGACGGCCACTCTTGCCCTCGCCCTGGGCAACCTTTTTCCTTAAGCTATGTCAACCGTATTGAAAAATACAGTTACATAATCTCTCTGTGTCTTCCATACTACCATCCCACAAGAGATCCAGCAAGATCCAGCAAGATCCAGCCCTGACGAAGGAACTAGTTTTAGTTCCTTCAGCTAGTTGATTGCTAGACCCCAGATCCCGAGCAAGACAACAGTTCGGAAGCAAAGACCCGAAACGCTCACACCTCAACAGCAAACCAACTGTTAAAGTATTTACGAGACGAGCGAGATTAAACGCCCCACCAACGCGCTCTCTGTGAGACACTGCCCATCCTGTCCTCCAGAACGCTCCTGACCTCCCCTCACCACAGAGGTGTAGGAAAAGGTTAAAAAAATAGACAATCCCGAAGGATTGTCTACAGCGGACTCTGGTCCGACCGGTGCGCCTTAAGCGTTGGATGGAGACCGAAGTCCCTTCGTTGAAAGCATAAGCTTCTCGTGGTAAGCCGAAGCTAGTGGACTACGTCCAATCGATACTAGCCGTAGCGTTCCCGATACGGCTGAGCCGCTGTGGTAACCGTTTAGGAGGCTAATCCTGGTCTTCCACCGAAGTGTCCGACGTATTGCGTTCGATGGGAGTGAAGGGAATATAACCCCTTATATATACATTTAAATACTTATTTAAACATATTAAATAACTCCCAACCCTCTGCTCATCTCCTGCCGAACTGATCCACTGGTTCGAGTATGCTCCATGTTCCCTTCGCTGAGTGCAACAATATTTCTCTGAAGGGAACGGTGCTATATGCACCCGGTCCTTTTTAGGGGACACTACTCTTTTGGGCTTGCATAACTATCCCTTGTCTCGCGTGATCTAAGCCACAGCAGCATGTGGTCATAGATTCATTCACCAAAGCCCATTTAGCAGATGCATTTACAATCATATGCACTGATATCGCTTTACGATATTCGGGTCTTATTCATTACATTAATAAGAGCATAACTCGAGCAGCTTCACGTCCAGAGCAGAAAACTTCACAGAAAGTCGCTCCGCAGACTTGCGTCTCAGAGGAGTCATTAGCCTTCGCCGATGCCACTACCGGGGGTAATACTTGAAAGACCTTCATCGATACTAAGCATCTTGAGGTCCACAGCGCACAGATGTGGACAAGTCCCATCGGCGAAGATGTATTCAAGTTGCTCTATGCGTCTCGATCAATCAGCGGTTCAGAGCTGGGCATGCAGTGTCAACATCAGCTAATGACGGGTATACCACATCTTCAAGCGTCAGACATGGTTTTGAGTGCCCATGTCCGGGGTAAAGGGTCGCGAATCCTCTTCCCTAGTCATGGCCCTCGTTAATAGTTAGAATACATTGCGGATGGGCCTTTGCCATTTCCTCTCCCCATTCTGCGTGCTTGGGCGACACGTGAGGTGGTTCTTATTAGGACAGCGGCATTGGAGACAACGCGGATTCGTGAGAGGTTCCAGATCCATAATGCGTTGCGGCCGATGGTCTACGTATGCTTGTCCTCTGTTAAGTAACTCTAGAGGTATAGGCTCCAGCCGGCGTCTGTATCTGCTATCTAGCATCATCCACTCAGCCACCATAATATATTCTACCAGGATGTGCAGACCACACTGGTTAGTTTGGATTAGTCAATAAAGGTTTAAGGGTGGCCCCTTTGCCTCTCAGGATGCCGTCGTCTCAAGCTAGGCGGCGTAAGAGACGAACAGGGGAAGTTTTTAGCAGCGCCTGTAACTTTGGTTATAGCAAATATTTTCATATTTTCCAAACCTATATTGAACTTTTCAGTCAATATCCAAACTTTAACATATTATGATTTTTATCATTAATATTTGTCGCCTCCGACCATCACTGGCCGTCGGCTGCCTTCCCCATACATATATTGGAGAGTCGCATCGACGGTACGCGTAAGGTCAACACGGATTTTCCAACAAAGTTTCCCAATTTTGCTGAAACTCACAATATAGATGTAAGTCGGTCTCGGCATCACACATATGCTCTTAGTTTGGCGCTATCTCTTTTAGTTTTTGAGTTATTCGAAAAAGTTCAATACAAGAACGTATAACGGAAGTGAAAAATGTCCAAATACGGTTTTAAACCTTGTATTCGGAGTTCCCATGCACAGGGATAGCTATTGCTCGTTCGTTGGCATCGTCTGCTCTCAGCCACATATAAATAATTCGCTTTTTAGGAAACATAAAATTTTCGGCTCCGCGCCATGATTTTTATTTAGCCTTATTTCGATTTTTTCTATGCCATTCAACAGACACACGTTGTTAGACATAGTTTTATTTTACATTAGGGTTGAGGGGTTACATCCAGCCCCCAAAATTTGACGGAATTTATGAAGAAAAAATTTTAAATAGCTAAAATTCCCTTCATCTAAAACTTCCAATCAAACTTTTCTATGCCATACAACAGACACACGTTGTTCTACATAGGTTTACCTTTTAACCCTTAGGTGCAATAAATTTCATTCAATAGGATCGTGTGTTTTAACTTGAACTAACTATTATTTCCCTCACTCGAGGTACTGTAGTTCAATAACCATCTCTCTTCATCAATATTGATCCATCTATTATTTCCCTCGGTCGAGGTACTGTGGAACAATAACCATCTCTTCTTACTGATCCCCTCATCAGTTTTCGAAGACTTACTTAAAAGTTCTTCGTTAATGTGCACAATGTGCATCATTCACTTGCTTGCAACTACTTCTCTTCCATTGCAACGACCCAAGTGTTAAGCCAATTAACCCTGCGAGTTTGTCGAACTCACTGAAAACATTTGTTTACCATCAACAAGACAAAAACGATTCCGCCCGGAATTAGATGAGTTCCACAGTAAAATGACAAACCGCCACTAACCTTGTAGTTGACGCGCAATTCGCTAGAGCATCGAAAACGTAAACGATACAATCGTCAGTACGCTCGACACCCAGCTTTTAAACGACTTCTGAATTTAGCTTTTTGTGATATACATCCGAAGCCGTAGAGGCCCCTGAGACATCGCTAAATAAGTCGACATTGTTACAATAAATGTTGAAGACCGTTTCCGGTCTTCCTTCTCCCAATCTTCATCATCAAATATTTCGCTTTTCCATTGTTTATTATTATAGTACAATGACACTATTTATTTTCAGCTCAAAAAAATAGAGAACTATTTCTGTTTCCCCTTTGCAGGGTACTTATAGTTCTCTTTTTATGCCTTCGTGATTTTTCCCTACCTATCCTAAATCTAACTCTTAAAATCCCTAAATGGAATAAAATTTATTTGACTACCTAACTACTGATACTATAACACTAATAATTCCTAATGACATAAATTCTATTCCTTTTCCTAACAAACACATACTAATAATACAAAACATTACAGTACCTAACTCTACGTCCCTATCCTAAATTCTAACCTATTAATTCTGATTTCCTACTCTTCCCTAAGTGGCCGCCTCCTTCCCCAACAAACACTTCGATTGTTTCACAATCTTCATTAGTCCAAGCTAATGACCTGGTGAGACGCGGACATAAGTCCCACCTTTGTCTTACTTAATATGCTACTCGAATTTAGTCTTATTTCAACTTGTACTAAATTCGATCTTCCACAATCGATTTGATTGTGCCACTCCCTGTCGCCAACGGCTATCCTTTTATTCAACAGTTTTTTTTTTTTTTTTTTCTTGTTTTATTATTATAAACAATTTTTC
Source organism: Carpatolechia fugitivella (assembly GCA_951230895.1). Classification (NCBI taxonomy): domain Eukaryota; kingdom Metazoa; phylum Arthropoda; class Insecta; order Lepidoptera; family Gelechiidae; genus Carpatolechia; species Carpatolechia fugitivella. Next base: position 4,146,373 of record OX579667.1, on the reverse strand, counting down.
TCTTAGATTAGACACTGATTTACCAACCTTGAGTTCAGTGTTTAATCTTTACAATTCACTTACCTACTAAGTACAAATTTGAATATGTTATACATATTCCATTGTTTCAATGTACTTGGGGGTTTTGTAACCCAAAACTCCCAAGGGTGAATTTCAACAAGCGATATTTTTTTATCATTTCGGTGAGATTTTTTATTTTAATGTTTTTCTACGCAGTTTCGATGACAAATAAAACTTTATTCTATATTATTTCGTGTGTGTGAATGGGCATCGAATATTATAAAAACTTACTGAGATATTTAAGGTTGAATTTTTTTTAGGCTACTGAAATGAAAAGTGTCAACCGAAATGATAAAAGTGTGCACCGTTGTGATAATTAGTCCACCGAGATGATATAACTGTACACCGTAATTAATTTAGCCCACTTAAATGATACGGCCAAGGAAAGTTGTTAAGCGTAATCAGGGTTCAGTCTGTGTTAGGACTGTCTTTTTATCCATATCAAACGTCTTTCTTTCTTAAATATATAACGTTTGCTTATTCTGTAGTTGACTAAAGCGGAATAAAATAAAAATAAAAACTTAAATAAGTTATGAAATAAATTTTGATTGTATAAAATTCTAAAATAATTTCTAAGATGCCATCTAATAAGTAGGATAAAGATTCTTTCCACATTCTTAATTATTTGGCCATTACCCGTAACATAAATAGAAACGTAAACAAAAATAAAATTATAACCCTTTGACTCAATATTTCACACAAGGAACTCTAAGACTTATGGTTGTTTTCATTTCGGTGACATATTTAATTTCCATGGACTGTTACCGGTATTTAAGTCCACCGAATCCTCTGAAATGATAACACTGAGATGATAAAATTTTAAGTTAATTGCATATAAACTCCGAAATAAAATCTGTATTTTATATAATACTGGTTAAATAAAAGAATACTTAAAGAGAAAGCAAAATACGAATTAAGGAAGAAATCGAATGAATATAACACGAGTTATAACGGCTACCGAAATTAAAATATTTTTGTCTCCTATACCACTGAAATGATGAACTTACCTTTTTGGCGGGAAACCACGACACGTTGTGACCGGTGTGTTCACGCCGAGCGCTCGAGCGGGACTGGTCGAAGGTGGCGCAGGGTAAGGGGGGCACAAGGGGGGGATTTGATTGTGCCACTCCCTGTCGCCAACGGCTATCCTTTTATTCAACAGTTTTTTTTTTTTTTTTTCTTGTTTTATTATTATAAACAATTTTTCTCTTAGATTAGACACTGATTTACCAACCTTGAGTTCAGTGTTTAATCTTTACAATTCACTTACCTACTAAGTACAAATTTGAATATGTTATACATATTCCATTGTTTCAATGTACTTGGGGGTTTTGTAACCCAAAACTCCCAAGTAAATTGATACAATAAAGACGTTGCATGTCGCCTTTCTTTATAATTCTGACATTTAAATTTAGATATTTATTAATCACAAGGATCGTGTATGTTAACCACGTTAACATTTAGCATAACACTACTCAGTGCACTTGTACTTATTCAAGTTTCTTATAGCACAATTTTAATTCACAATAATCAGGCATTAAAAAGTAAATATTTACAATCATTTGCAACAACAACTTTAAACATTCACAATAATCAATTTGATTTTCATCATTTCCAATTCACAATAATTAGTTAAGACAAATATTTTATTTTTATTTCCAATTCACAATAATTAGTTAAGACAAATATTTTATTTATAATATTTGGATAAATGTATAGCATTATACTTTCCTCGTATTCGACCCGATTCTAGATCCTCCAGAACATACACATTGTCGAAGGGGACGGAAGCAACCCGATAAGGTCCTTCGTATAGCAAATCAAATTTGCTTATGTGTTTTTGCAACTTGTTAGAAATATTTAGCCGCCGAATTTTGACTAGGTCTCCAATATGATATTGCATCAACTTGTGGCTCCTATCGAACTTCTCTCTCCGATATTTGCTTTGCTTTTCCAAATTCATTCGAACTTCCTTTCTCACCTCTCCCACATCTAAGGCTGAGTTTTGGGCTTGCAGATCTTCGTCAAATGAGAAGTTGATCGATCTTCCATACAAGATCTCACACGGCGTAAATCCAGTGCTATCGTGTCTAGTATTGTTATATAGTATTTCAATTTCAGGTAATCTAGTGGCCCAACTAGAATGCTTTTCATGACAGTATGTTCGAAACATCCGTCCCAATTCTTTGTTCACTCTTTCAGTTGTGTTTGGTCGAGGATTTCTTATCGTGGTGTAGACGGTCTTTACACCTATTCCATTTAATGTTTCTTTCCAAAGTTTACAGTTAAATTGCCTTCCATTATCAGTCATGATTACTTTGGGTACAATTATCTCCGTAAACTGCAACATTTTGGTGATACAAGCTTTCGCCGTTGCTTTTCTTAGCGGAAATAGTTTCACAAATTTACTGAAGGAATCCTGGACAACCAGAATGTACTGATAACCAAACACCCCTGAAGGTAGTGGTCCATACAAATCTGCCATTACCAAGTCCCCAATATTCTGTGTAACTATTGATTTACATGGTCCCACATATTTGAAATTGTTGCATTTTGCTAGCTGACAAATATGACATCCTCTAACTTGCTTCTTAATTTGCCTTGCCAAATTGGGCCAAAAGAACCTGTCCTTAATGTACTTGATAACCTTATAGGCTCCCTGGTGACCCATTTCTAGATGCACTTGTTTGATCAACTCCTCTCTCATAACTTCCGGCAACACTAACACCTCTCTTTCTCCAAACTGGATATACAATTTACTTTCTTTTATAAAATATCTGGACTTTTTGCCTTGTTGTGTCAATTCGATCTTTTTGCCACAAAACTCATCTTCCTTTTGCATTCGATCTAGTTGCTTAATTTGTTTGTTCAAACCTTGATTAGGTTTTGTTCCCAGATAGGCTATCTCTGGACATACAGCTTTTTCTTCCTGTATGAACTCACTACTAGGCAAATATCGCGAGAGCACATCTGCTGCTGTGTTCAATCGCCCCGCCACATGCTCAACAGTATAATCAAACTGTTCAAGGTATAATATCCATCTGGTTATACGGCTGTTATATAACTTCATATTCTGCACGAACAAGAGTGCTTTGTGGTCAGTTAGTACACAAAATTTCGCCCCTCTGAGATAAGTCTCGAACTTCTTGACCGTGCTAATAACTGCGAAGAACTCCTGTTCCGTGGTGGTCCAATTAAGTTCGGCTCCTCTTAAAGCTTTGCTGTTAAATCCCAGGATCCTTGGGCTTCCTTGGTCATCTTTTTGAAACAACACTCCAGCTAAACCTATTCCTGAACAATCCGTTTGGATATAATAAGGTTTGGAAAAGTCTGGATGATGTAACATTATTGTATTAATGAATCTCCTTTTCAGATCTTCAAATGCTTGATGTTCAACATCTCCCCATATCCAACTGCGTCCCTTTTTTAATACCTCGCAGAGGGGCATTATACTTCGATTATAATCCGGAATAAACCGTCTATAGAAGTTGCATAAGCCAAGGAACGCCCGAACTTGTTTTACCTTCTTTGGAATTGGAAATTCGCGTATCGCACGTATCTTGTCAGGATCAGTCCTTATCCCATCGGTTGAAATAATGAACCCCAACATCTTTACCTCCTTACAAATGAATTCACATTTCCGTAAATTACAAGTAAGTCCAGCTTTCAACAACTTCTGTAGGACTGTTTCAACGTGCTCAAGATGTGTATTTAAAGTCCCTGTCGTTATAACAGCTAAGTCATCAAGATAATTGACACAAAACTCTCTAACTTCAGGACCCAGTATCACATCCATGGCTCGAGAGAAACTTCCAACTGACGTTCTTAAGCCCATCGGTAAAACATTGTATACATAGCTTTTCCCATTAAATGTAAAGCCAGTATATTGCTTCCCTTGTTCGTTTATTGGTATCTGAAAATACGCATTGTTCAAATCAATGGTAGTAATAAACTTCGCTCCGTGAAACGAGTTCAACACATCCAATTGCATTGGTGGTTTTTCTGTTTCGGGTACCATGTACTGGTTTATCCCTCTCGCATCTAATAAAACGCGCACTGAACCATCCTTTTTCAGTGTAAACGTCAACGGACTAGAGTATGGCGTTGATCGTCTTGAGATTATCCCCATTTCTTCCATCTCATTTAACTTCTCTTCCAATTTCGCTTTGTAAGCGTATGGTATAGGATACGATTGCTTAACAATCGGTGTCCCATGTTGCATAACAATCTTATGTTCATAACAATTTGCTCGACCCAACTTTGCCGAAAAAAGCGTGTTAAACTTGTCCAGCAAAGCCGTCAATTTCTCCATCCCTTCCGACCCTATGTCTGCTCCAGTTTTGATCTCAGTTCGGTCCAAATTCGCGCTTTCAAAACAATCACCTTTAATCGAATTAGAATTTAATGAATTTAGCTTTTTCGTTTCTAGACTCTCTTTATAATGTGCAAACGGTACAAATACTGGCTCCACGCCACGTCTGACATACATTCCAACGGCTTTATCTAATAAGATTCGGATTTGATACTGGCACATAAAATCAAAACCCAGAATCATGGGTCTTGTAAGACCTGGCACCACTAAAAAGGGTATTTCCATGTCAAACCCCTTCGTCAGTTCAACTTTAAGATGAACCTGTATAGTTATTTTTGACGATCTTTGACCGACAGCCCCCTTTACTTGGAACCCTTTGACTGGTACCACGGGGACTTTCTCATTTTTCGATTTTAATTCCACATATAAGTCCTCTGAGATGCATGTAATCTCTGACCCCGTATCTAACAAAGCCATGATTCTAAGTCCTTCACAGATCACAATTATATCAGGCCGCAGCCCTTCCATAAGTTCTTTATTTCTTTGGTCATCATTAAAGACCGTACTGGTCATTGTTGTGGCATGTGCTTCCACGACCTTTTCCATTGATAGCAAATCAAATCGGGCTGTAATCAGCTCTGATATAATTTCATCTTCGCCAGTATGATATCCGATTCCGGCCCTCCCTCTCTGGCCTCGAGCTATGATCGGTTTTAAGATTCCTTTAAAGGTTTTTCCTAAAGGTTGGCCTGTCTTCCAACCTTGTTTTGACATGATTTTATAACCGACCGAAGTCGAGTCCAAATCGGTCAGCCCCCCGTCTCTGATAACATTGACTACCTGCCCGGGGGTTGGACAAATAGTACTTTCTAGTTTAAACTGGGCTTCTCCTTCGGAGTCTCCACCTCCACGACTGCTGCTGAACTGGTCGCGACGAATGGTTTCGTTGCTTGCACTCCGCCTCGGTCGCGTGGCGCCCCTCCTCTCGGTCGAACCCAGTTCTCGAATCTCCTCTTGTATTGTTTAGGGTCCTGTCTCCCTCCCGGATGGGAGTTCATCGACTGACTCACTATTTTGGCTGATTCCCCTTCTGATTGATTGATCATATCCATGTTCCTTAGAAATTCTGACGCTGCCAGTATAGAGTCCTCTCTGGACAGCGCCCATAGTTGTTGCACTTCTTTGGGATAGTGGCGCATTATGTCAGCCACCAACTGTCTTTCGGGGATTGTAAATGTCAATAAGTTTACCTGGCCTGCTAAGCCTAGGAAATGACTTAACATCGTGGGATATTTCCCTTTATCCCACTTATTGGAGACTATGTCTCTACGGACTCTGTTCTGTTCCACTTCACTCCAATATGTGTCCAAAAAATCTGATTTAAAATCATCAAAAGAATGCCAACGACTCATGTATATACGCGACCAATCCCTCGCTTGGTCCATCAGACATTCCTGAACTATATCTAGTTCTCTTCCTTGGGCAGGAATCTTCCGCAAATAAGCGGTAAGATCTTCTAGGAATGTAACCGGGTGCACTATTTTCCCGTACTTATCTTTGTTACCAATTCCTGAGAACTTTGGTTTCTCAGAATTGAGATTGGTAATGCTATAGACAATTTTCTTTTCTTCCTTCTTGTTTCCTAATGGAGATAGGGTGCCACTACTGGCCTCACCCCCCGTTCCTTTCTGAACTTCCACCTCAAGCGCCTTGTGCGCTGTCGCTGTTCGCGACATTTCCTTCTCTAACTCCTCTATCTTATCTGTGAGACTTCTAGTTGTCTTTGTCATGAGTTTGTACAAGAGCATAAACTCCCTACTGTTAGAGCCAACGTCCTCTGTTGGCTCAACCACCATTCTCTCCTTTCTCTTTTGTTTATTGGCCTTTTTGGCCTTCTTGCGAGGAGGTTCTTGCATTCTCTCTTCTTCCCTCTCCTCGCGGCACTCCTCATAATCGGATCTACTGCCCATTGTCATGCACCAAATCCTATTCACTTAATTGTTCTTTTAACACTTTCTTTTAGACTTTGTCAATATTGTTTATATGCACTGTTTAATTATTCTTTATTTCTGTTGCAGCCAAGACTCTGTAACAAAAGAAACGCACATAAGTATCTTTCTACTACAATCCAATTTGTTCTACAAATCTCTACGGGTATTTTCAACAACCCCACTGTAATCTTCTTTCCATTTCACTAGCAACAAATTGTGGCTTAAGGCCACTGTTCTTGTTACGGTCCTGAAATCCTGGTCACGGCACCAAATTGTAACTGCACACTTGATCTCTATAATAATTAAAATTGGCCAATGATCATCTAGTAGCGGAATCGTACTACTTTGTGTGAGTAACCCAAGCTCTTTTAGAAGATTACAGTGAGCTCGTTTTTCTTGGGCATTCTAACTACGAAATTAAACAAAGTGTCTCTGTACAACATCTATGTAATTCCTAGCTATCAATTCCTCCCTGCTCGATCATCAGGGAAGTTATAAAAAGTAGGAAATATCATTGAATGAACAATGTATTTCCTACATAGCGTATCGCCCCAGGTTTTGGTCTTTTATTGACCTGAGCTTCCTTGGAAGCTCTAGCTCATTATGAGCTTCTAGTTCTCATAAGAACTTTCGTTGAGTCTCTCTTCCTCAACAGAATAGCCGTGCTCCAAGTCTCTCTAATGATACTGCTCGGAGACGGCCACTCTTGCCCTCGCCCTGGGCAACCTTTTTCCTTAAGCTATGTCAACCGTATTGAAAAATACAGTTACATAATCTCTCTGTGTCTTCCATACTACCATCCCACAAGAGATCCAGCAAGATCCAGCAAGATCCAGCCCTGACGAAGGAACTAGTTTTAGTTCCTTCAGCTAGTTGATTGCTAGACCCCAGATCCCGAGCAAGACAACAGTTCGGAAGCAAAGACCCGAAACGCTCACACCTCAACAGCAAACCAACTGTTAAAGTATTTACGAGACGAGCGAGATTAAACGCCCCACCAACGCGCTCTCTGTGAGACACTGCCCATCCTGTCCTCCAGAACGCTCCTGACCTCCCCTCACCACAGAGGTGTAGGAAAAGGTTAAAAAAATAGACAATCCCGAAGGATTGTCTACAGCGGACTCTGGTCCGACCGGTGCGCCTTAAGCGTTGGATGGAGACCGAAGTCCCTTCGTTGAAAGCATAAGCTTCTCGTGGTAAGCCGAAGCTAGTGGACTACGTCCAATCGATACTAGCCGTAGCGTTCCCGATACGGCTGAGCCGCTGTGGTAACCGTTTAGGAGGCTAATCCTGGTCTTCCACCGAAGTGTCCGACGTATTGCGTTCGATGGGAGTGAAGGGAATATAACCCCTTATATATACATTTAAATACTTATTTAAACATATTAAATAACTCCCAACCCTCTGCTCATCTCCTGCCGAACTGATCCACTGGTTCGAGTATGCTCCATGTTCCCTTCGCTGAGTGCAACAATATTTCTCTGAAGGGAACGGTGCTATATGCACCCGGTCCTTTTTAGGGGACACTACTCTTTTGGGCTTGCATAACTATCCCTTGTCTCGCGTGATCTAAGCCACAGCAGCATGTGGTCATAGATTCATTCACCAAAGCCCATTTAGCAGATGCATTTACAATCATATGCACTGATATCGCTTTACGATATTCGGGTCTTATTCTGCTTTGTGATTATACATTAATTAGAGCATAACTCGAGCAGCTTCACGTCCAGAGCAGAAAACTTCACAGAAAGTCGCTCCGCAGACTTGCGTCTCAGAGGAGTCATTAGCCTTCGCCGATGCCACTACCGGGGGTAATACTTGAAAGACCTTCATCGATACTAAGCATCTTGAGGTCCACAGCGCACAGATGTGGACAAGTCCCATCGGCGAAGATGTATTCAAGTTGCTCTATGCGTCTCGATCAATCAGCGGTTCAGAGCTGGGCATGCAGTGTCAACATCAGCTAATGACGGGTATACCACATCTTCAAGCGTCAGACATGGTTTTGAGTGCCCATGTCCGGGGTAAAGGGTCGCGAATCCTCTTCCCTAGTCATGGCCCTCGTTAATAGTTAGAATACATTGCGGATGGGCCTTTGCCATTTCCTCTCCCCATTCTGCGTGCTTGGGCGACACGTGAGGTGGTTCTTATTAGGACAGCGGCATTGGAGACAACGCGGATTCGTGAGAGGTTCCAGATCCATAATGCGTTGCGGCCGATGGTCTACGTATGCTTGTCCTCTGTTAAGTAACTCTAGAGGTATAGGCTCCAGCCGGCGTCTGTATCTGCTATCTAGCATCATCCACTCAGCCACCATAATATATTCTACCAGGATGTGCAGACCACACTGGTTAGTTTGGATTAGTCAATAAAGGTTTAAGGGTGGCCCCTTTGCCTCTCAGGATGCCGTCGTCTCAAGCTAGGCGGCGTAAGAGACGAACAGGGGAAGTTTTTAGCAGCGCCTGTAACTTTGGTTATAGCAAATATTTTTATATTTTCCAAACCTATATTGAACTTTTCAGTCAATATCCAAACTTTAACATATTATGATTTTTATCATTAATATTTGTCGCCTCCGACCATCACTGGCCGTCGGCTGCCTTCCCCATACATATATTGGAGAGTCGCATCGACGGTACGCGTAAGGTCAACACGGATTTTCCAACAAAGTTTCCCAATTTTGCTGAAACTCACAATATAGATGTAAGTCGGTCTCGGCATCACACATATGCTCTTAGTTTGGCGCTATCTCTTTTAGTTTTTGAGTTATTCGAAAAAGTTCAATACAAGAACGTATAACGGAAGTGAAAAATGTCCAAATACGGTTTTAAACCTTGTATTCGGAGTTCCCATGCACAGGGATAGCTATTGCTCGTTCGTTGGCATCGTCTGCTCTCAGCCACATATAAATAATTCGCTTATTAGGAAACATAAAATGATTTTTATTTAGCCTTATTTCGATTTTTTCTATGCCATTCAACAGACACACGTTGTTAGACATAGTTTTATTTTACATTAGGGTTGAGGGGTTACAAAGTCCACAGGACTTATGATAAAGATAGCTAAAAGCTATAAAATATTGTGTTTCGTTGACAGAAAAAAGTACGTACAACACCATGTAAATAATGTGTACCTAGTCCATCAGCTAAGGATTGATTCAAAGCTATATTATAAAAAGTTTATAACTAAACAAAGTAAAAGTAAATAATGTTTAATGAATATACACGATATAGAAGACAAATGTAACATTCGAATAAATAAAGGCAAAACTATGAAAAATAAAAAGAAAAATGACTAAAATCAAGTAAAATAAGTATCATGAAAAAATAAAAAAGCAAATGGTAAAAATAAATAAACAGCCTAATAAATACGTGTTAAAAATTATTAAAACAAATAATAATTAAAATATAATCAACAAAAGAAACAAAAAGAAAAACAAGAATAGGAAAATAAGTTTCAATAAACGACACTATTTAAAAAAAAAAAAAACAAACGGATTTTTTTTTTGTCAGTCAAAATTATGTTATTACTTATACTCGCCATCCTTATTAACAATGTGTGTCAATTCAAGTTCTCAATCGTGTACGAAACGAGGTTTCCTCACGAGAGAATTAGTCATGTTTTGCGAGACACAATAGATAATAAAAATAATTTTAAGAAAAAAATAGAAACCTCCTTCAAATTACCTTATATGGTTATATCCACTAAAAAGTAACAAATAAAATAACATTCCAGATGGAACATGAAAAAAAATATTGCCAATATCCTCAATTAAGTAGATAGGTAGTGTATTAAGTAAATATTTAGAACTTTGTACTTACTTTTGGAGTCGGTGTCATGGAGATTGGAAAATATTTAGAAGTGGAAAAACGTTTTCTCTTTTTGTATGGATGAGCACGTACTATTCTTCCCTCTTAATAAGCTTATAGTTTACCCCGATACTTGGGCTATTCGTAAGAAGTTTCAGGTTTGAGATGGTATCTTGAAAGTCTGTCGTTAGCTGATTACATACAGATAGTGAACGTAGGCTGGCTTCTTCTTTTTCTTCATATTGTGGATTGTAAGGTCGACAACCAACCTCACATACCCTCACACAGTTAATATAGTACTGGGCCCTTGTCAAAACCCACTGACTTAGCTCGAGTAACGAAGCCTTCTGTAGATATTAGAGCCGAGACACACGGCTTAACGTGCCTTCCGAAACACGGAATAATCTTTCTTTTCAGACAATCGGGTGATTCAGGCAGCTTTGTCCCAACTAAACTGGAGAAAGTCTCACAAGGACATTTTCATTTAAGAGTGTCTTCACCGGGATTCGAACCCGAAACCTCCGTAAAAAGATTAAAACACTCGACCACTCGGCCATAGAAGCTAAATTATTTGTGATTTCCAATACAATATCCGAAGATTGCAGGTTCTTGTCCTGTCACGGTCGCCAATAATGTGATAAAATCGAATAAATGGAACAAGGGAAACGTAGATTTTCAGCAAACTGACAAAACAAATTTATTTCGTTGCCTAGCAACATTCCACCACAAACGATATCGCGCGCGATGCATGTTTCTATCACTGGTTGAGGAGTTTCCGCTTTTATCTCTTATTTCATCATCAGATTTTGTCAAAATTTATATGGATCTATCCCTAAAGCACGTTCTATCGAATGAAAAAAGAATCATCAAAATCGGTTGAAAACTGACTGAGATATGACTAAAAGAATAGACGAATAACGACGCGAATGCTACATTCCGTTGAGGAATTTCCAAGTTTTACCTCATGTTCCACCATCAGATCTTGACAAAATTAATATGGAACCACCTCGAGAGTAAATTCTATCGAATGAAAAAAGAATTAATAAAATCGGTTAACAATTGGCGGAGATATCTAATAACATACATAAAAAAAAAAAAACAGACGAATTGAGAACCTCCTCCTTTTTTGAAGTCGGTTAAAAAGACCTATGCATACGACGTACGCTGACGTATGATGACGCCGCATGCATTATTAAGGAGCTAGCACAATACATTAATAATAAAGGGAGCAGACCACGATTATGTATAATTAAAAGTGCCACAAAAGTAAATAATAAAAATGACAGGCGAGTCATATTAAATTATTTATTACAAACCAGTGGCCATGCAGGTATTCGTAGAATGATCAATAACGTGAAATGTTATAACTACTGGCCAGGAATGAATAATGACATTATAAATATTGTTAAATTGAGAAAAACTACCAGTATTATAAAAGTAGTAAAATACCATTTAAATAAAAACATAGATAGGACTAACTAAACGATGCATGACATTGTGTGATTTGTTCAGATTAAAAATAAATAAAGGAAAAATACGAATAAAACTTGGTACTAGTGAAATAAACTAAAATGAAAGTATAAAAATATAGAAATTAACAAGTATAATAAATAAATTAAATGTAATAATCAAATAAAAATGCAAAACAAAATAAAAAACGAAATGAAATATTGTTACAAACAGTTACATTGCAATTGCATTACAAATAATGCATTTGATAGAAAAAAAAGTAAGAAATAAATGAAAAGAACTTAATGGGAATAGTTGCCAACAGTACCTAATCATAGTTTTTATAGATTTAAGAGAAATGTGCCGTACCAAGATAAACCGCTATATGATTTATTGGTAAGCATAATTAAATGGTCAAATACATAAAAAAACGGAATCTAACGTATATACCTATAATAACAACAGTAGATTATTTACATGTTAATAAAGAGTAATTTAATAATGTAAAATTATACACTATAATAAGGTACATTCAAATAGAATATTATACTTTTTTTTTATATATTATTATTTCATATAGTAAGTAACAACATAAACCAATAATTGTAACAGAAGAATACAAATGAATGAATAAACTACAAACGAGATAGTACTATAAATAAAGAATAAAGTATGTAATAAGAAACCAACAGTAACATTCCGAAATCCAAAAAAGGATCTCCATCTTCCTTTACACTAGAAACAAAAATAGGTCGAAATAAGGCATTGCATTGTTTACATTAGTAATATAAGCATAATAGGTATTATATTGCAAGAATTTAGTATGTAAACATTATCTAAAAGAGTATCAAATGTATTGTTTGTTGTTATAAACAATTTATAGTTTATAAAATAGATGTTCTAGATAACAAAGTTACTTTAACATATAAATTAAAAATTGTGATTTGTAGAATTTTAGCCAAAAATTAGATTTATCAATTCTTGTCTCAAAAAAAAGGGGAAAGATGTAGTGTATGACGTAATTGCAGAATAACAAAGGAAAAAGATATTGTATTTTTAATAAAATAAACATTGAATATCAAATTACAAAACGATCACCATATATGTAGTAACCTAATTAAGTTGTTTATAATAACAATGTAATAAGAGTATTAAATTCAATATTGTAATATGATCTATTTTAGATAAAGTAAATGTCACGGTTAATTCTAAGGTTCAAAGACTATTTCTAGTTTACTTTAAATACCTATGTATTTTATTCAATAAATATTCAGTTAATCACCAACATTCGTCGTGTCATTACAGCCCCCTACGCCGCCCACTTTAGATCTTGCTGCTTGCAGGAGGCAGGGCAGGATGTGCACCGTTGTCTGCTACAAGTATTACTTCACTGGTAGAAATAACGATTTGATCTGTCCTAAAAAAGGGCCGTTATCTGCAAATCATATTGATGTCGTTGGAAAATCCCAACCTAAATCTTTACTCCGACCCTCCTGAGTCCTAAACCTATTTAAAGACTGGCCAAGACAAGTCATATTCGAGCAGGAGATTCTCAGATCATGTAACAAAGGGGACCCGAACGAACGCAGCGAACCCGAAGCAGCTCTGCTACCAGCACCCTCGGTTAAGAGGATGCAAATGTGAAAAGTGCGACCACGAGTAGGTAGTATTCGAACCGTAGTCACACTCGTCACTCCGCGTTTCTGCAACCGCGTTACGAGGCGCAGTATCGTCGAAAGTCAACGATATAACTTAAACTTAAGAAAAACGCAAAGAAATCTTATAAATAAAATACCGGTAACCGATAATAACCGGTTCTCAATGTAATCCGATGCTCAAATAGGCCCGCAACGATCGGTACAAACTTATTTTAAAAGGCAAGGCAACAAAAAAAATTATGAAGATTAAGGTTACCGGAAATTCCCGGAATACTGTAAATACGGGAAACGGTAACAATAAATTCAATATAGTAAAAATAACCGCCCAGACGTAAAATAGAACAACAAAATATATTTCTGGGTACAACCCAGGAGTACAACCCAGGAGTACAACTAGTGTTTCCGAGGTTATGCACATCAAAGTCAGAAAATTATTATCCAACATTTTTAATATTCCTTATTGTTAGGAATCGTACAAGAATATATTATAATGAGACGTCTACTCGAGCACCTCGGAGGGGTCGAAGCAATAAGTAGAATACAAAATGGAATTTAACCTAAGTCTCAACAAAATTTTATCTCAATACCTAGTTTGAAGTAAATAATGACATCCGATCCCGACTGATCAGAAAATATCGTGATTTAAAAGGAATAAAATATGACCGATAGAAATGACTTCCGATCTGGACGCGATAAACGGAAGTTGTAGGTAATTTGACAATAATCGACGCAACAAATGGTGAGATTTACACCGCGTGGAAAATAACCCGATTATACCAACCAATTATCAGTTCTGTGCCGTACGTAAATCGAAAAATTCAAACAAACAAACAATATTTAGAATGAGTTCAAAATTAATAAATGTAACTAACCTTTACAAGCCGCCAGCTTTGTGTTAGCAATCCGTACGGCAAGAATTCAAACTCAGTATGTGTACCTAACAGCTAAAGTGAATGGTATTAGTGTTCCTGTGAATATTAATACATAAAATAAATTAAATAAAAGGTGTGTAATTACTTGCTCGACGATTACTTCCCTCAAGGTTGGCCGCTTACTTCACTCAAATCAGTTTTGGAGTACATACACAAATAAATAACCACCAACAATTTTACACTGGTTATTTCACACTATACGTGTTTCTAATTAAAACTTCAAAAGTTCAAAGGGCGTGCACAGCACAGCAAAAACCCGAATATATTTCAAACGGTCCATCAACAAGCGCGTGCGCGTCTCAACCGGCAACCAACCGACAACTGGCTAGCAAATAACAGCCCACAAAATTCTTTTATTTTATCTTCACAAAGTCAAGATTATTAACGCCATCGTAGCGAATAATGTTAGAAAGGTAGAAATCGCTCGTTGAATAACAGAATCCCCAACTAAGACCTCGGCTAATCTAGGAACCCTGTCGGATCCAAGCAACAATTTGATTATGCGTCCCCGACGCCAACGCAAAGGAGGCAGATTAGCATCTTTGATCAAAATGAGGTCACCTATCTTAGGCAGATTTGTTTTATCGGTCCACTTCACGCGCTGCTGCAGAGTATGCAAATATACTAGATGCCAACGTTTCCAGAAACTCTGAGTGAGATTCTGGAGCAATTGAAAACGTGATAGTCTATTACAAGGAACGTCCAACAAAGGATACTCTGGCAGGGCGGTAAGCGGCTGTCCTATCAAAAAATGAACGGGTGTCAATATTTCCAAATCATTCGGATCGGATGTCAAAGGGCATAACGGACGTGAATTTAGCACTGCCTCAATTTTAGCAAAAACGGTCGCGAGTTCTTCAAACGTGTATCGTTTCACCAATCACGCGACGCAAATGAGTCTTCGCGGACTTAACAACGGCTTCAAATATACCTCCCTGTCGCTAACGGGACATAGAATAATAATGCGTTGTGATTTAAGTTTTATAATGAAAAAATAATAAGTATAATTATATTCGATCTAACAAGGTTAGCAAAGGATGACGCGTGTGCTCGATTGCAGATCGTTTTAGCGAGTGTAGCGGCCGACCGGCGCGCCGCGCCGCCCCCGCACCTCTGCCCGCGCCGATCATGCTATGTGCGTGAACATGCTGGGGGCCCTTGAAAGCCTGGCTTTCAAGCAACATCGTCGAGAAAAAGACTTAAACAGTTGAGAGCGCGCCTGACGACTCCTCTTGACGTTTTGATGTCAGCGACTCGTGGTACTCCATCTTCTCCTGGATAGAGTTGCTGGACTCGACCAAGCCGCCATAGAAGTGGAGGCATGTTGTCATCTTTGATTATTACAAGGTCTCCTTGCTTCAAGTCCCTGCATCGTGTTTTCCATTTACAACGATGTTGGAGCTCAGTGATGTATTCCGATTGCCATCTTTTCCAGAAGTGCTGCCTCATTTGTTCTAAAGCTTGATATCTGCTTAGCCTTCCTGAATTGATTTCTGTCAGCACCGGAGATGGAAGTGACGTCAAAGACCTGCCAAGGAGAAAATGTCCTGGTGTGAGCGCTGCAAAGTCGTTAGGTGAGAAGGAGAGGGGAGAGATAGGTCTACTGTTGAGAATAGCCTCAACTTGAGCAAACAGAGAAGAAAGCTCTTCAAAGGTGAGGTGCGAATTTCCTAATGTGCGTTTTATGAAGTGTTTAGCTGATTTGATGCCTGTCTCTACATAGCCGTTAAAGTTAGGAGCGTAAGCCGGTGAAAATTTAAACTTTATATCGTGATCGGCTGCAAAACTGCACAAAGACTCCGAATACAGTTTGAAAAACTTGTTGATTTCTTTCGCAGCAGCTACGAAGTTTCTCCCATTATCGCAAAATATTTCCCTAGGTTTACCCCTACGAGAGATAAAACGGCGCAAGCCTAATAAAAACGAATCCTTGGATAACTCACTTACACATTCCAAGTGAACACATTTGAATCTTAAACATATGAAAAGGCATAAGTAACATTTTGTTATTTTGCAACCGCACCCACGACGATCAGTTATTAAAAAAGGGCCTGCAAAATCCACAGCCACAGTGGAAAATGGGAAGTCCGGAACCAAACGCTGTGATGGTAAATCACCCATTATTTTTTTCATTAATTTAGCATTATGCCGACTACAAACGACACATCTGCGTGCCGTGCGTCTAGCCAAATCCCTACCCCCGATCGGCCAAAACTGCTCACGGACAGACGCCAGCATGAGCTGAGGTCCCGCGTGTAAGAGGCGCGTGTGTTCATGTGAAAATATGAGTTTGGTGAGAGTATGTTTTGAATTTAAAAGTATAGGATGTTTTCTCGTAAAATCAAAGTCGCATTTACGTATCCTCCCCCCCACTCTCAAGATTCCTTGAGAGTCAATAAACGGTGATAATGAAGCAAGTGATGCTTTAGGATTATTCACCTTTTTCTCGTTAAGTATTGCTAATTCTTTAGAGAATGATTCTTGTTGCGATAGTTTAACTAGCGTGGTGAGCGAATCTGTAAGCTCAGGTACCGTTAAGGGTCCTCTAATCATTTGCTTTTTACATTTAGCATTTATGAAGCGTAAAACATAAGCAACAATGTGTTGTCAACGTTTAAAGTTAGAATGCCTTTCAAAATCGATTATCGTGTGTGATGCTTCGACCTTTGTTATTGTAGTTAAAATACGTTTCGTTTCAGGTAAGTGATGTATTTGATTTTCTTTAGGAAAAGTGGGCCAGTTTTCTTCTGCTTGTAAAATATAGTCTGGTCCGTGCCACCATTTAGCTTCCGACTCAGCACGCTGCGGATCTATTCCACGTGACGCGAGATCAGCTGGGTTTAAAGCCGTAGGCACGTAGTACCAGGAAGCGCCCTTAGTAAGCTCTTGAATAGCTGCCACTCGATTAGCTACATAGGTTTTTAAATTAGACGGGCAACTTTTTAACCATGCTAAAACAACACTTGAATCTGACCTATAGACGCATCGAGCTATAGGTTTACGAAGTGCGGTGCGAACAGTAGCAGAAAGACGAGCTCCTAGTAAAGCCGCATAGAGTTCTAGCCGCGGAATAGCTGTTGGTTTGATTGGTGCTACCCGCGACTTAGCACAAAGAAGGTTGCATGCTTTGTTGCCCGATGTTGACATTGACTTTACATAAACGCACGCACCATATGCTGCTTGGGAAGCGTCGCAAAATATGTGTAGTTCTATGTATGCAGGAATGTCGTTAAAAATATTTCTAGGAATAGCAAGAAGTTTTAGATATTTGACATTGTCTATGAAGTGATCCCATGTCCGTTTTATTTCGGCAGGAACGGGATCATCCCAATTAATTTTAAGAGTCCATAATTTCTGCAAAATAATTTTGGGCTTGATTGTACATAACGTTAATAAACCAAGTGGATCAAATATTTTAAAAGTGGCTGATAAAAGGTTGCGTTTTGTGGTGGTACTAGGTGCGTTATTATCAATATTGAAATGCAAAACATCTTGAGTAGGATTCCATCCCAAACCCAATGTTTGCACGGACTGACTAAGAGTTAAATTGTCAGTTTCCATGTTTTAATTTCTGAATTTATGATGGTTGGTGAATTAGAACGGTATTTACGTAAATTAAAACAGCCCGAAGATAAAACTTTGGAGACAGAGTTTTTAATATGAAGTAGGTCGTTTTCCGAATCAGCACCGCAAAGTAGATCATCACAGTAAAAATCTGACTGAATTATTTTTTTAATTATATCGACTGTGCGCCGATTCTGGGGATCTTGATATGATGAATTCAAAATTTCAGCTGACTCTTCCCCGAGCTGCCACAAACATCTAGCCGCAAGAAAACTGGCACTAGCGAAACCGTACGTGACCGTATTGAGTCTTAGTGAACGAATAGGAAGGCTCTCATTCTCACGCCATAGAATAAGCTGCAAATCACGATCAAGTTCATTCATCATGATTTGGCGGTATTGCTTTTCGATATCGCCTGATAGGACATATTTGTAGTGACGAAATCTTAGTAAGATGCTAAATAATGAGTCTTGTATGCATGGCCCTACCATTTGTATATCGTTAATTAAAAACCCCGATGAAGTGCGTGCTGAGGCATCGAACACTACTCGTAATTTGGTTGATTCGCTATTTTCTTTGAATACAGCGTGATGAGGCAAAAAATAAGATGAACACGGTTTTTGAATCGGTGCTTCTGAAAGGTGACCTAAGTCTTGAAATTCTGAAATGAAGTCAGTGTACATCTTTTTTAAATGTTGATTCTGACTTAATCGTTTTTCTAGACCAAAAAAACGAGTTTTAGCTTGATTATAGGAGTCTCCTAAACAATCAGGTGTGTCTAAGAGTGGCAGCCGTACGCAAAACCTTCCATCGTCTAACCGATGTGTATTTTTTATGAAATGGTTTTCGCTTTCAGTAATGATGTTTCCCTTATGATGTTTTGTTGTTGGGAAATCTTCATAATTCCAAAATTTAGTTAGTTCTGACTGAAGGTCCTCAGTAGATATGAAGTTACAATGAATTTGGCTTGATTTATGAATGGATGGCATATGACCAGTTACAATCCAGCCCAGCTTTGTATTATACAAAGTAGGTAGATTTTGGCCAAGTGAGCGCCGCTCAGGGCAAAGAAGTTCCCAAAAGATATCTGCTCCGAGGAGCACGTCTACCTGGGATGGTTTATTAAAAGAGGGATCGGCCAAATGTATCATTGACGATAAATTTAATGAAGAAATATCTATATGACGCTTAGGAAGTTTATCTGTAATATGAGGTAGCACTAAAAACTCCTGTTTTGACTGAATAACGGCAGAGCATCGCTCTGGAATTATGTTAAGTGAAGTATCGCCTATACCTAAGATGCTTGTGGCACTCGATGGCTGCGAGGTCAGTTAAAGACGCATTTTTAAGTTTGTAGTAATAAAAGAAGACTGACTTTCGCTATCCAACAGTGCCCTAACGGTTTCTACTTTATTATTTAGGGGATTAATGATGTCAATCATGGCTGTAGAAAGAAGAGTTTCGGCTTCTATCGAGGAAGTTGATGACATGACTACAGAAGAAGGCTGGCCCTCTGCACCACCATTGATATTATCTGACGAATTTTGAGAGGTAGATGGTGGGGGTGTGCTTGTGTTTGTGTCATGCTTATGAAGCACAGTGTTGTGTCGCCCCTTACATACGCGACAGCCGCCCAAGCGACAATGAGCTGCATCATGATCTGGACGCAAGCAGTTGTGGCAGAGCTTCAACTTGATAACCTGCGCCCACTTCTCTTGGGTCGTTAGAATCTTGAAAACGTTGCAGTCGAAGATACGATGTTTCCCCTGGCACACAACGCACGGACGCAGCTGCCTGCCGTTGTTGTCTGAAATTACAAATGATTTTGTGTGAAAATCATGCTTAGGATGTGGAGGATGGATATTTTGTTTAAAGTGAGATGTAGAAGGAAGTGTTTTAGGTTGTTTATCTTTCTTAGATCTATACAACGTTTCTAAAACATCAGCACGTGACTTTAAAAATCTTTAAAATCATTTAATGTAGGTATTTCGCTCTTTAAACCGTTTCGATATTCTTCCCACTTTACACTACTGACTGGGTCCAACTTTGTAGTTGCGAGAAATATAATGATGGTGTCCCATTGATCCGTGGGTTGACTTAATGTTTTCAGAGCACGTAGGTTTTTAATAATGTGGTCACCTAAAAAGCGCAATGACTTATCTGACTCTCTCTGGATTTGTTCAATGCTAAACAAAGAATTTAAATGATTGTAAACGAGCTGCCGTTTATTATTATACCTGTCGCATAAAAGACTCCAAGCCTCAGAATAGTTACCGGCTGAAATCTCTAAGTTGCTTATTACTCGCGCTGCTTCTCCCTCTAAATAAGAACAAAGATAATGAAACTTGTGAATTGGCTTCATATTATCATTATCATGTATCAATGATTCATAAGTATCACGAAACTCAAGCCATTTATAAAATGAGCCATCAAATTTATTAATTTTAATTTGAGGCAATTTAAAACCAACGTTATCGTTGCAGCGCGAATGATGAGCAGATGACGCATCCGAGTTAGCATCCCTTGATTTTCTATGTTTTTCAATTAAAAACTGAGAAACGACAATGCAATGATGAAGACTAGAAAGTCGATTCTTCGATAGTGTCCCTTATTGCGAGTTCCTCATCGAGTTTTTCACTTTTCAGAATCTCTATACGGCCTTGCAAGTCCTCGAATTTTTCTATCAACTCCATACACTTGTTCAATTTTAGGGTTATCTTATTAAGTTCTATAGGTTCGAGTGTCGTAGATTCAGCAAATTCCTTCAAAAATTTATCAATTTTTGTAATTTGACCTTTTACTGAGCTACGCCTCGATTCAAGCTTAGCTAATTCAACTTCCACGTCCTCGTCCTCTGATGCACTAGGCATTATTTAAAGAAGAAATGTGAGGCAGAACGAACGACGATAAGGAAATCTACTTAACTATGTACGCTATTAAAAAAGATTACTAAAATGTTTGGAGCTGATTAGAATAAAAGGATCGAAAAAATAAAATATTAAAATTTAAACGGCTTACGCTCCTTGTAATATGTAGGATGAACGCGCCGCGCAGCCCGCAAGCAGTCAGAATCAGAAACAGCTGACCGAGGCAGGAAGTACGTGCTGCGGCGCAATCTACCTAAGCGCGCGCGACGTGCAGTAGGTAGATTACGTTGTGGCTTACTGGAATGGTTAGAGAAAGGAATGTGTAAGCAAGCGTGCAATGATTGGTGCTAATGCAAGGAGCTACAAGTAGGTACGCAATTGCTAAAATTCAAGGATGATCATTTGATGATGGAATGTTGAGGCAAGATAATATTCTATTAGATTATAATTATAATTAATTAGAATGATGCAGCATACGGTAAAAAAAGAAAAGCAATTATTTATTGCGAATAACGGGTAATTTTTAGCGCAATCAGATATACTAGTACACTATGGAGTACCAAGTAGAAGGTAAAAAAGCACGTTGTGTGTTGAACACGTACTCGTACCTAGTATTCACTAAAAATTCTAAGTATATTATTTCAAAAATATACCTGGGAATGTGGCTGTAGCAAGATGTATGATGATTTACACATAGATTTAATGAATAAATATGATGATTAGAGATGATGCAAATGGATGATGCAACACACGCGATGTTGAGCAATCTAACCCTGTTTGTCAAATTTAAGGTGCAATTAGGTAGGAAATGGAAGGAAAAGCAGGCTCACGACACTCTCCTTAGCAAATGAAGCTCGCAGCGCAGCGTTGATGATGATTTTCCATCCGCGGTTGCTTTACGTGGCATGGGATGATGATGCTAGATGATACCCCGTAGCGCTGGTCCGTCTTCGTGGGGCCTTTTTCCTGGCTTCTTAGGCTTCGGCAAGGTTGATTTCTTGTCTACGATGATGGTGTTAGCTCAGATGCTGACTTGTAGACCGATTTATCGCAGCGCGTGAAACAATGGCGAGGATGAAATGACGAAATATGTAATTTTTTAAAGAGGTGGTTCATGCCCACCCGGGGGCGCCAAAATATGTCGCTAACGGGACATAGAATAATAATGCGTTGTGATTTAAGTTTTATAATGAAAAAATAATAAGTATAATTATATTCGATCTAACAAGGTTAGCAAAGGATGACGCGTGTGCTCGATTGCAGATCGTTTTAGCGAGTGTAGCGGCCGACCGGCGCGCCGCGCTGCCCCCGCACCTCTGCCCGCGCCGATCATGCTATGCGCGTGAACACTCCCCAATGTGGGCAAACCGGTGGACTGAATTTCCAAGTGATTCCCCGGAGAGCCATCTCGCGCCCCAACGCACCCTTTTGACTATCAAGAAATCCGTAAACCTCTTTCAAATAATTGTTTGTACCGTGAAAGTTGGTCCCATTATCGGATCGGATCAAAGACGGTACTCCCCGTCGGGATGCAAATCGGCTTAGGGTCGCCACAAATGCTTCAATAGTCAGCGCGGACACCAACTCCAAATGAACGGCCTTAGTGGCCAAACAAATGAACACACACAAGTAGGTTTTTACAGACTTAGCATTACGTAGCTGCGAAGCTTTAACCCAAAACGGACCAGCGAAGTCCGTACCAACTGAAGCGAATGGACGAGACTTCGTAACTCGGTCAGTGGGTAAATCACCCATCAGAGGCTGCATGGTGGACGCCTTCAATCGATAACACGGCAAGCAACGGAAAACAACTCCCCTAACAAGACGTCTGGCTGACAAAATCCAAAATTCTCGCTGTATAATAGCCAACAAAGAATTGCAGCCAGCGTGGGGGTTCTTAATATGGCGGTCCATAACCAACAAACGCACGAAGTGTCCATCTTTAGGCAAGAGGAGATGATGACGAGCTCCATGAGTCAATTCAGAATTACGAATTCGACCACCAACACGTAACAAACCATTGCTGTCCAAGAAAGGATTCAAACGCACCACGGCGCCTTTCAGCTTTAAGCGGTCGTCTTTCAAAATTTTAATTTCTGCGGAGAAGTTCTCGGATTGTACAACACGAATCCAACCAAAGAGAGCCTCTTGACGTTCTCTTTGAGTAGGGAACGGTAAAAATCGTCTGGCATCGCGATGTTTGACGTTATAACGCCAACGCTTTATCCAGACTGTGATGTTCAAGAGCTTGTCAAGAGAACTATATTTGTTCAGCAGAACATCAGGATCAAATTGGGGCTCCTCGTCGACCACAGGTAGGTAACGAAACACGGATGGAGGCTTTTCAACCTCCCAAAACTTCTGTACCACGTCCGAAAGCAAAGAACCAACATATTGCGCTTCCTCCTCCGGTCTTACGTTCGCCAATGGGAGGACAGGACCCAAAAAAGCGGAACAGAAAATAGTCGGAAACAAAACCAAGCTACCAGGCTGTAGCTCTCTCCAAGAACCCGTACAAATTTTAACTTAAACATTACTACCTATCAATAGGTCAACAGGACCAGGTGTGTGGAACAAAGGGTCTGCTAGCGCAAAACCTTTAGTCAGGCTAACAACAGGAGCGGGGAGAGTTACCCTGGGATGGTCACCTAAAATGGTCTCTAAAACCATAGCTGACGTCTGAATACGACGAGAATCAGACGCCGATGGTGAAAATTCAAGAAATGTGCGGCCAACGTGGCCTACAACCGGCACATCACCAACACCGTAAATCGGGTAGGAAGACTGATCAACCCGCAAATCCAATTGGTTCGCTAACCAAGCTGAAACAATGCACCGCTGGGCACCCGAATCAAGAAGGGCACGAACAACAACAGAACCCCTTGGGCCCCAAACCCTAACGGAAGCGGTGGGCAACAAAACTGTTTCCGGGGTATCAGCGGTGCGAGCCGAAAATTCCTATTGTGCATAAGGGGAGCGGGAATAATCATATACAGAGTGAGCCGGCGGCTGGTAACTGTCAAACCGCTGGCTACCTCTTACTCCCTGGTTCAAGTGTGGAGGGGTTATATTTACTGCCTGTGAGCGAGACAAACGCGGCGGGTGACGCTCCAAACGCGGTCGCTCCAAAAGCGGTGGGGAAAACCGCTGGCATAAATTCTGAGCGTACTCGAAACAAGGGGGAGACTTGCGTCCGCCCCCACCCGTACGAGGCTCGAAAAGAGGGGAAGACCTATTTCTGCCCCCGTGCGCGACAGCATGAGCATAGCTCCTATCAGGCGAAGACCTACCTGCGGGTGGCGCAGGATCCACGGCTGAAAATCTTCTCGATCCATTGCCGCGCTCCTCTGCCTGATTCTGGTTGGCACACAAAATGGAATGGTGGTTGCCACCACAATGCCCGCAAGGTTTATGTCTGGGACAATCTCTAGAAAAGTGATCACCCAAACAATAAAAACATAATCGTCTGTCTTTGGCAATTTGACGACGAGCCACAATAGACTTACCAGCAAATTTAGGACAACGAGTGACCAAGTGATCTGACTTTCGGCAAAAATCACAAGAAACCGCACCATCATGGACTGCAGCAAATCGAGGCTTCGGTTGCCTCACAGCCGATGGGTTTAATGGCCGACTCGTACCACGGTCCAATCGGTTATTAGGACCCAAATCTCGTGATAAACCTCCTTCTGCAGTATCAATTCGACGACATTCGTCCTCAAGGAACTTCGGCAGATCTTTATAAGAAGGGAGATGAGAAGAGCTATCCCCACCATAATTCCGTTCAAAACGAAGACGCATGTCAGAAGGGAGTTTGGCCAGCACGATATGCATGAGAAGGAACGACCATTGCTCAACCGGGAGCCCCAGACGCTTCAAAGCGTTTGTTGCTACCAACACTGGGTTCAATATGTCACTACGAAGTGCAGAAACCTTTGTGAACTTGGGCAAATTAAGAATCTGCGTGACATGTGCGTCCGCCAAACGTCTAACATCATTATATCTGGTTTTCAGCAATTCTTTTGCTGAAGCGTATGCACTATCCTCAACCTGCAAATGTTGAACTAAGCTCCGAGCCTCGCCCTGTAAAGAGCCAACAAGATAGGCCATTTTCTGAGCGTCGGATAAGTCTTTGCGAGAATCTACCAAACTTTCAAAAAGTCCCAAAAAACCAATCCAGCTCTCCAATTGACCATCAAAAGACGGGACCCGCAATGTAGGAAGGCTGCCAACCAAAGGAGGGCTTGAACCGGAACCTCCACCTTTCCCATTCTGTTTGGACTTGATGTCTGCAACAGCCTGAGTAATCTCATCGACCAATTCAAAGGCTTTGGCGTAGTCCTCTTCGAAACTGGTCCGTCTGGATTCAGTTATTAGTTCATCTTCCTCAAGTATATCTAAAGCCTTGGTGTAGATATCCTCAATTTTACTCACTCGGTCTTTCAATTCGATCTCCCTTTGAAGCAGGGCAAAAGGCCTGTCCCAATAAACAAATAAAAATAATACCAATAAACAAAAACAAAAAAAAAAAAAACAAAACCAAAACCTAGCCTAGAAAACGGTGGATCGTAACCACGCTCTGCTACTATTAAATGCAGACGTGGTTACAACAATGACCCAATACAAAAAGCTAAAATAAAAACTAAAAACTAGACCCGCGAGGTCAGTGAATCGGAACCACGCTCTGCTACCAACAAATGCAAACGTGGTTACGACAATGGTCCAATACAACAAGCCAAAATGGAAACTAAAATCTAGACTAAAAATCCGTGGATCGAAACCACGCTCTGCTACCAACAGATGAACGCAACGGTAGCGAACGCAGCGAACCCGAAGCAGCTCTGCTACCAGCACCCTCGGTTAAGAGGATGCAAATGTGAAAAGTGCGACCACGAGTAGGTAGTATTCGAACCGTAGTCACACTCGTCACTCCGCGTTTCTGCAACCGCGTTACGAGGCGCAGTATCGTCGAAAGTCAACGATATAACTTAAACTTAAGAAAAACGCAAAGAAATCTATTAAATAAAATACCGGTAACCGATAATAACCGGTTCTCAAGGTAATCTGATGCTCAAATAGGCCCGCAACGATCGGTACAAACTTACTTCAAAAGGCAAGGCAACAAAAAAAATTATGAAGATAAAGGTTACCGGAAATTCCCGGAATACTGAAAACACGGGAAACGGTAACAATAAATTCAATATAGTAAAAATAACCGCCCAGACGTAAAATAGAACAACAAAATATATTTCTGGGTACAACCCAGGAGTACAACTAGTGCTTCCGAGGTTATGCACATCAAAGTCAGAAAATTATTATACAAAATTTTTAATATTCCTAATTGTTAGGAATCGTACAAGAATATATTATAATGAGACGTCTACTCGAGCACCTCGTTGGGGTCGAAGCAATAAGTAGAATACAAAATGGAATTTAACCTAAGTCTCAACAAAATTTTATCTCAATACCTAGTTTGAAGTAAATAATGACATCCGATCCCGACTGATCAGAAAATATCGTGATTTAAAAGGAATAAAATATGACCGATAAAAATGACTTCCGATCTGGACGCGATAAACGGAAGTTGTAGGTAATTTGAGAATAATCGACGCAACAAATGGTGAGATTTACACCGCGTGGAAAATAACCCGATTATACCAACCAATTATCAGTTCTGTGCCGTACGTAAATCGAAAAATTCAAACAAACAAACAATATTTAGAATGGGTTCAAAATTAATAAATGTAACTAACCTTTACAAGCCGCCAGCTTCGTGTTAGCAATCCGTACGGCAAGAATTCAAACTCAGTATGTGTACCTAACAGCTATAGTGAATGGTATTAGTGTTCCTGTGAATATTAATACATAAAATAAATTAAATAAAAGGTGTGTAATTACTTGCTCGACGATTACTTCCCTCAAGGTTGGCCGCTTACTTCACTCAAATCAGTTTTGGAGTACATACATAAATAAATAACCACCAACAATTTTACACTGGTTATTTCACACTATACGTGTTTCTAATAAAAACTTCAAAAGTTCAAAGAGCGTGGACAGCACAGCAAAAACCCGAATATATTTCAAACGGTCCGTCAACAAGCGCGTGCGCGTCTCAACCGGCAACCAACCGACAACTGGCTAGCAAATAACAGCCCACAAAATTCTTTTATTTTATCTTCACAAAGTCAAGATTAATAACGCCATCGTAGCGAATAATGTTCGCGCGATTCCGAAAAACAAAAAACTGTCCGGCCTACGGACAGCACACAATTGCGCGCGCGCCGCTCTTCAAGAGCATCCAATGGCAACTGACGCAGGACGCGCGCCGATTACGCAACATAGTACAGGTAAAGTCGGACGCCCGGCTCGTGACGAACTACCAAGCCAAGCTGGCTTGGCGGACTGTAGGTGGACTGGAGAAATATTATTTTAATATCGAACAATCCCCCGTCCCGAACCGAAGTCATTTCGGGTCGCTAATCCAATGGTAAGCGGGATAAGGTAGAAATCGCTCGTTGAATAACAGAATCCCCAACTAAGACCTCGGCTAATCTAGGAACCCCGTCGGATCCAAGCAACAATTTGATTATACGTCCCCGACGCCAACGCAAAGAAGGCAGATTAGCATCTTTGATCAAAATGAGGTCACCTATCTTAGGCGGATTTGTTTTATCGGTCCACTTCACGCGCTGCTGCAGAGTGTGCAAATATTCTAGATGCCAACGTTTCCAGAAACTCTGAGTGAGATTCTGGAGCAATTGAAAACGTGACAGTCTATTACAAGGAACGTCCAACAAAGGATACTCTGGCAGGGCGGTAAGCGGCTGTCCTATCAAAAAATGACCGGGTGTCAATATTTCCAAATCATTCGGATCAGATGTCAAAGGGCATAATTAACGGACGTGAATTTAGCACTGCCTCAATTTTAGCAAAAACGGTCGCGAGTTCTTAAAACGTGAGTATCGTTTCACCAATCACGCAACGCAAATGAGTCTTCGCGGACTTAACAACGGCTTCAAATATACCTCCCCAATGTGGGCAAACCGGTGGACTGAATTTCCAAGTGATTTCCCGGAGAGCCATCTCGCGCCCCAACGCACCCTTTTGACTATCAAGAAATCCGTAAATCTCTTTCAAATAATTGTTTGTACCGTGAAAGTTGGTCCCATTATCGGATCGGATCAAAGACGGTACTCCCCGTTGGGATGCAAATCGGCTTAGGGTCGCCACAAATGCTTCAGTAGTAAGCGCGGACACCACCTCCAAATGAACGGCCTTAGTGGCCAAACAAATAACACACACAAGTAGGCTTTTACAGACTTAGCATTACGTAGCTGCGAAGCTTTAACCCAAAACGGACCAGCGAAGTCCGTACCCACTGAAGCGAATGGACAAGACTTCGTAACTCGGTCAGTGGGTAAATCACCCATCAGAGGCTGCATGGTGGACGCCTTCAATCGATAACACGGCAAACAACGGAAAACAACTTCCCTAACAAGACGTTTGGCTGACAAAATCCAAAATTCTCGCTGAATAATAGCCAACAAAGAATTGCAGCCAGCGTGGGAGTTCTTAATATGGCGGTCCATAACCAACAAACGCACGAAGTGTCCATCTTTAGGCAAGAGGAGCTGATGACGAGCTCCATGGGTCAATTCAGAATTACGAATTCGACCACCAACACGTAACAAACCATTGCTGTCCAAGAAAGGATTCAAACGCACCACGGCGCCTTTCAGCTTTAAGCGGTCGTCTTTTAAAATTTTAATTTCTGCGTAGAAGCTTTCGGATTGTACAACACGAATCCAACCAATGAGAGCCTCTTGACGTTCTCTTGGAGTAGGGAACGGTAAAAATCGTCTGGCATCGCGAGTAAAGTTCTAAGGTGAGAGAACATTACCAGCCCTTCGGTAATTTGATAGCACTTAGCAACTTTTGTAGACTGCCAACCTTCGCTAGAAAAGATCAGACAATAGGTATCCACCTATCCTCATTCAAGAAATCTAAGGAATCTAAGGAAATTAAGTTTCTGAAATCTATGTTCTTTTCACACTTTTTCTCTGTCAGAAACATAGATTTTTACTCCCAAGTACGTCCAAATTATTTGGCCAGAAACGCTAGAAGAAGATAGTAGTATTTTTTTAATGTTTGTTCTATCGAACAGACTAATGAATAACCATGCTACATACTATGTCATAGTCTTTAGTTAAATAAAAATTTTCTATCGCAGCTACAGAAATAGCAATGATCGCTCTGCATCAAAATTCTTTGGTATATTCCTTGGTCAGAACGGCAGACGACTTTGCCTATTCTAAAAAAAAGAAACTTTAAAAAAATAAAGAATTTGACATTTACGGTCGAACGATAGTCATCACCACGGAAACATTGAAAGTGACGAAAGTGACTTATTTTTGCTAATAATATTTATTTATAGTTTGATTCAAAGATATTTATAGGTTTGAAATTTGCATAACTTACAAAAATGGATTGCAAAAACTGTTGCAATACGTGCGAAAAGGTTCTTCGCGTTTGGGAGGTAGTTTGTAAAGTAAGTAAGATAATGCAAGTCAAATAGACAGAATGCGTGACGATGGTCTTCTGGTTAATTAAAACAATAATTTTGCCACGATTTTTATACGTTAAATTGTAATACAATTCATTTCTAAAATTTTATCGACACTCGTTCATCGTCGCGCTTCCCGCACTGGCATCAGCTCTTAGTGGCCATGAATAGAAACGAATTCTCACAAACTTTAGACATTAAACACGGTATACCGCCTTTGCCTGTGACAGGTTATACCTGGTGCCTAATATATTCGCTTTGGAAAGAAAGGCACCCTTAGAATTCAAGATAAATACAAAAATAACATGGCCGTTATGTTATTTTTGTATATAGAAAAAAAAAAATTAGAAACTTCTCGACGATATACCGTGTTAAACGTCTGAAGTTACAAATTGGTACCCAAAGCAGCTATCTCTATGAAAGAGCTCTGAGAACGATCAACGGTTTGACGTCAAGAATGTATTTTTTTTTTATCCTATTATTTTGCTAAAGTCCATTCAATTAATTTAAGAATTCATCTATTCAGGTTTGTTTGTGTGAGTAAGCAAGATATAAAACTGAGAACTATTATATACTAGTGACAAAAAAATCACACT
The DNA here is from genome assembly GCA_951230895.1 of Carpatolechia fugitivella. Taxonomy (NCBI): domain Eukaryota; kingdom Metazoa; phylum Arthropoda; class Insecta; order Lepidoptera; family Gelechiidae; genus Carpatolechia; species Carpatolechia fugitivella. The sequence continues at coordinate 4,116,572 of OX579667.1, read as the reverse complement.
AGCGCCACTTCGAATCATAACAATCATAACTCCGAAAAAACTAAATATTAAAAAAGTGGACGATCATTTTAAAGTATAAGTAAGGTCGACCAAGAAAGTGGTTTACCATTTTTCATTCAATTTCCTAGTTACCGAAAAATTCAATAAGGTTTATACTCGGTATCTGACAGATCGTTCTGCAAACGAAAATAATCTTTGTTGTTCTATAATTTGCAACTGACATTCAACCTTAGGGTGATAAACCAATTTATTGGTTGACTTTACATTAGTATTTCTAGAAATACCAATTTTTGTAAAATCTTATGCGGTGTAGTGGTGTAGTAAGAGATAGCGAAAGTTCTAAAAACGGCCGTTATTAGCACTTTCGCTATCTGTTACTACAATTAACAATAGATAACTGAATTTATCAATTCTAAAAATACAACAAGACTAATGAAACAATTTATTTTGATCGTTCATGTTTTTGATATTTTGTGTTTTCACTAAGTTATGATTTTTTATCCAAGTGGCGCTAGTGTTCACATAGGGTACCCCCTTAATCAAAAATGCAATACAATACCAAATAACTTTAATGTCATCACAGCATAAAAACATGAATAAGACAGCTGAAACTAATATAAATCTCTTTCAGACAATCTTAAGATCAGGAAAACATTTTTATTTTATTATTTATTGTACACAATAAAGTTAATAGAAAATGATCACATAGAAAAACGACACAACAGGCACTGCTTATTTCTGAAGAAATGTCTTACAGCAAACCTTGCAACAATATTATGAAGATAAAGCTTAAAGTGTAACTTACATATTTTTTATAAAGTAGATTTAGCTATATATACATACATATTATTACTATCATTACATAAATACTTAAGATCATTATTACGTAGACTGAAATATGATAAAAACATGAATAATAATTATAAATATAACAATAAATTATATTTTAAGACATGTGATAATAAATGAATGAGGAAACTACTAACTAGAGAATAGAAAATTACTTGACCTCAAGCAATTGACGGTTTCCGAAACGTTCAAATATCAAGTTAAAAAAACTGTGGTACGCCCCCGCGGCTATGCTCGCGTTATGTAAAATCATCTTTGATGTTTGGATGTTTAGATATTTGGATGTTTGTTCCGCTTTCACGCCTAATCTACAGATTTGGATGTTTGGAATGGAGAAAGTTTGTAACGTGAGTGACCAAATAGAATACGATTTACGGGACAAAGTCTTATTCCCACGGGAAAATCTTAAACAACGCGAGCGTAGCCACGGGTGGACCGCTAGTTTATAGTATTAGTGTGATATAGTGTGATGTGATTAACGCAGCGCAAAGAGCAATGGAACGTTCCATGTTGGGTATTTCTCTTGTTGATCGTGTAGCGAACGTTAAAATTTGACGAAAAAGGAAGGACGGAAACTTAGATAAACGCATCACGAGATTGAGGTGGAGATGGGCGAGACACTTGCTAGAAGGGATGGGACTTGGGATGGGTGATGAACCAAAGCAGTCAATGGGAAGACCACCAGCCCAATGGTCCGACGATATTGCCAAACTGGAGTGGCTGGATGCTGAGAGCACAGGACTGTGAGGTGTAGACTGGGTATAGACCCAGTAGTGGTTGGATGAGGGCTGTGGATGATGATGATGGTGATGATTAAATATATTAAGTTTGTCTGTGGTTCTGAATAAGCGCCAGTCTTTGTGACGGTGGAGAAATCGGCTCTCATCACGGACGTTCTAAAACTCTTGGTCCTTCTCTTTTATTGTGTGGGTTGTAAGGTCGACAACCAACCTCACAAACCCTGGTGGCATTTTAATAGAGCCGCCAGAGGCCACTGACTTGGCTCGTGTATGATTTATGATTATGATCGTGCAAAGATTAGATAGTAGCCGGGAACAACGATTCAACGTGCCTTCCGAAGCACGGAATCATCTTTGTTTTCGGACAATCAGGTGATTCAGCTTGCAATGTCCTAACCAAATTGGGGAAAGTCTCACAAAGAGATTTTTGCTTGACGGTGTCCCCACCGGGAATCCCACCCGGGACCTCCGTAATAGGCGTCGAAAAATAGAATATTTTTTCAAATACGTACATTTACATAATAAAAGTCACGCTCATATTCTTAAGGAGTGATGATGATGATGATGAGCTCCTGACCGAGAAGCAAGCAAGCTTAAGTGGGCTCCTAGGAGGCACGCACATGGCACGCACTATAACGACGAATGTCAATATTATTAGGTTAAGATTCGGCATAATATCGTACGTACTGTGGAGATTGCATTGGTTACATGCAGTCTCCGCGCACTTTTCCCTTTGTTTGTTGTTGCTGGCACTCGATATTCGCCATATATATCGTAAAAAAGCTAATTAGACGTAGTGAGTCAGAGAATGAGGGGCTGAAGAAAATAATGGTGTGGATTAGGGATTGAAATGAAGAAAAGATAATACAAAAATATCGTAATCTAATATTGGAGTCATTATTTAGCTACGGATTTATGCGCTAGAAGCGAGTGCCTCCCACCTTCAAAGAGCTACGTCCACCTGACATGGTGTAGACTTATGAAGAAATCGGTACCTCCAGTTACGTATTTTTTTTTCTTTGCTATATTATTTGCCTGATTATTTGCCTTGTAGAATCAACAGCAAATATCACAGCACGGATCGCAGCTATGAAGCAATTTAATTTTGTTACCTTTGTTTAGCTTCGACTGAACGCGGACGCAGAGGAAGACGTGTTTAATCTTAAATCCTTTTTATGCACCATATTAAGTTTTCCAGAAAAAAGTCTAAGAAAAGACTGTGAATAAAGAAATTAATATTGAATGAGATGGCCAATGCAGCGATTGCAGCCATTAGAATGATGATGAGATACCATGGAAAGGTCTCTCTGCATTGATGCCTTGGTGATGTACAATTGATATTATTTTGTTAAAAAAAGTTGAATTATGTCTGATAAGTATAACGGTCTGAATTCGTCCGCGGAGGACTTCTTCTCGCAATTCGAGATAATCGCCGCTATAAATAGTTGGAGTGACGATGTAAAAACGTTAGTGTTGGCTACTTATCTATGTGGGCCGGCTCTCAGCTATTATAATTTGACGAAATCGTCCTCTACGAAATATGAGGATATTAAAAAAGCGATTTGTTTAGAATTCCCGTCTCCTATAGACCATGCTTCGTTGTTTTATAAGTCTCGTCAAGATTATAATGAGCCTCTGATGGACTATGTGTATCGTGTGGAATCTCTTGCCGGAAAGGCTAAGATTTCAGACCAGAAAATAATGATTAAGCAATGTTTGACTGGTATGTCATCTTTTTTTAAACGTAATTTCGGAACTCAATTGTACAAAGATTTCGCTACCCTCAAACAAACCTGCATGGAATATTCGATGCTCTTTATGGCCACACACACTGAATTATCGTTGCCAGTGAAGATAACCTCGACTCGATGTGGCGAGCCCAGCAGTTATACGAATTCAATGGGTGATGGTTATCCCAGTGAAAATATTGGGCAGCGTAGTGCGCAAGCCTCACCGCAGGAATTATACTCCACGCCGCAAAATAGATCTTCTAGTTGGCCGCCGAGGAGTCCATCTTCTCCACGTACTACTAACTTTGGATCAAACCGACCCCGCAATGATGCGAGATCGTCAAGACCCCAATACACTCAAAACCGGTATAATTTAAGAAGCGGTTCGCGTGATAACATTGGAAATATACGGGGTAATGACCCAAACTTTAGTCGTCCCGTTTCTCCTATTATTTGTGTTGATTTGTACGGTGTAGTGCATAATGCGTTGATTGATTCAGGTGCCACAATTTCTGTGATTTCTTCTTCGTTTCTTGGAAAAGTGGATAAATTCATTCCGTCACACGCATATAATGATAACGCCTCTTGTTTGCGTACGGTGAATGGGATTAGGTTATTAGCTGAATGTTCTGTTATATTGGACATTACAATAAATAGCATTGTTTATAATCATGCATTTGTTGTTGTGTGCGATTTAGTACCTGATATAATTTTAGGGCAGGATTTTTTATATGCAGTAAAGGCCATTGTCAACTTTGATAAACAGTTCATTGAACTGGATAGGAATAAGGTATGGTTCAGAAATGATACAAAAATCGCGGCGTTTTCACTTGATTATGTTCAGTCCGGGACTGAGTCCGAACATTTATTGCCGTTACCGAAAGGTGATTATATCTATTTTCTTAATACGGTAGAATCAATAAATGAAAATTTGGACGATTTAAAAAAGGATACGATCCTAACGAATAACACGAAATGTAATAATTTTAATATTTCTGATGCTTTATTATCAGATCAGAAAAGTAAGTTGTCAGAATTACTGGGCAAATATGAAAAGCAGTTTGCGTTTGATTCGAAGAATTTAGGGGCATGTTCGTTAATGGAAGTTGAAATAAATACTTCAGACGAGACTCCTATTCATAAAGCTCCTTATAGAGTTTCACACCATCAACACAGTATAATTAGGGAACAAGTGAGTGAGATGTTGGAAAATGGAATCATTCGTGAGTCGCGAAGTGCATATGCATCCCCGGTTGTCTTGGTCAAGAAACCTGATGACACGTGGCGATTCTGCATTGATTATAGGTCATTGAATAAAAAAGTAATTACCGATTCATATCCTTTACCCAGAATAGATGACATAATTTTATATCTAGCTAAAGCCAAATATTTTGCGGATCTGGATTTAAATAGTGGATATTGGCAGTTGAGAATCAAGGAATCTGATAAGCATAAAACTGCTTTTGTTACCCCTTCGGGATTGTATGAATTTAACGTCATGCCGTTCGGCCTTAAAACAAGTGGTGCGATTTTCCAGCGGGTTATGGATAGTGTTTTAGGGGGCATGAAATATCGGAATGCTATTGTTTATATTGACAACATTTTGGTTTATGGGGAAACATTTGAAGAATTTTCTTTATCTTTAAATGAAATCTTATATAGAATTAAAGAATGCAATTTGACACTTAAACCTAGTAAGTGCAAATTTGGTTTTGAAAAAGTTTCCGTTCTTGGTTATGAAATAACGGGTCAGGGAATTCGACCAGATCAATCACAGTTTGAAAAGATTATGAAGATCCAAGTGCCAAAATCGACTAAAGAACTTAAATCTATTTTAGGACTCTTTTCATATTATAGAAAATTCTTAGATAATTATGCGGATTTGGCTATGCCTCTAACAAGGTTGATGAAGATGGGTGTCAAATTTATTTGGACAGAACTACAGCAACATGCATTTTCTAAAATTCTTTCTCTTATTCAGAACCCCCCTTTATTAAGACATTTTTCGAATAGCGAAGGCATAGTTACAAGATTATTTGTCGATGCTAGTGATAAAGCATTAGGTGCTTGTTTATTGCAGGGTGATGATAAAATATTTCCGATTGCTTTCGCGTCGCGTAAGCTCTCTGATTGTGAGACCAGGTATACGATTACCGAAAAGGAATGTTTGGCTCTAGTGTGGGCTCTTAATTATTTTAAGCATTTACTATGGGGAATGAAATTTGACGTCGTGACGGATCACAAAGCTTTGGTATGGCTCCGTACTAAAAAGGATATGAATGGGCGTTTAGCTCGTTGGTCTTTAGCGATTCAACAATATGATTTTGATATAGTATATTGTTCGGGCAAAGATAACCAAATTGCTGATTTCCTAAGCAGGAATCCATTAATTGAGGATGTTGATGTTAAGGAGACCTCTCCTAAGGATGTAGTTGAGGATGGTTTAGAGTTATACAGGATTGAAGCTTCTCGTTTTGAATTTGATCAAAGCAATGATAGTTTTTGCACTGAACAAGTTTCAAGGATTGCTTCTAGATCTCGGCCAAACTATAAAGGTTTTCTTACTAGAGACAATAAGCTCTTTCACAGGTGTAGGATAGGTAACAGATATGTTGATCGTTTGGTTGTTCCTCAAGCTTCATTTAATGACGTTATGAAGGAAATTCATGATGATCCTTGGAATGGAGCGCATTTTGGCCTTACGAAGACTTTATGTAAATTTAGGGACAGATATTTTATTCTTGATGCTGAAAAGAAAATTTCTAGATATATCGAAAGTTGTAAAGAATGTCAAGAGAGGAAGAGATCGTATTTGATTGCTCCGATGCAACCGATTGAAGTCAATCATCTTTTTGATAAAATAGCCCTTGACATATTAGGACCCCTTCCGACCTCGGATTTAGGAAACAAATACATCATAGTTTGTTTAGAGTATTTATCGAAATACGCGATAACTAGAGCAGTCCCAAGTGCAACTGCTCAAGCCGTTAGTGATTTTCTTACTCAAGAGATCTTCTGTAAATTTGGTACGGTAAATGAAGTCATTGTAGATCGTGGATCAATTTTCACATCACACATGGTTAAAAATACGATAGTTTTTTTTGATTCCACGTTATCGGTTGCTGCAACTAGGCATCCTCAGACCATTGGACTCGTGGAACGTTTTAATAGCACTATATCTCAAAGTTTAGCGATGTATACAAACGAGAGTCAAGCAGATTGGTGCATGTATTTGCCCATGTCAACGTACGCGTATAATATATCGAGACAGGCGTCATCAAATACGATTCCTTACACTATTGTTTTTGCTAGAGACCCAATTTTGCGTTCTGATGTTGATATTGTATCTAATCGTAATGATTTGGATATTGCTGCTCGCAATAATGCTAATATTATTATATACTAATATTAGAATGATCTCTTGTGCGTTGAGAAATATTCGTAAATCGCAAATGACTCAAAAGGAATATTATGACAGGAAAGTCAGGTTCGTAACGTTCGATCCAGGTAGCTTAGTCTTGGTATATAATCCTAAAAGAATAACAAATGTTGGTCAGAAGTTATCGCGTCCATATAAAGGTCCGTTTCGTGTTATTCGAAGGCTATCTAATAATAATTATTTACTACGTAAGATAGATGGAAGCTCCAGACGTGATTTAATATTTCACCATAATTCTCTGAAACCGTTCAGATTGCGTGTTTAAAAATATTATTTTATAGTAACTTGGCGTTTGTTGCCCTTGATCTGTCCTATGCCTTACTTTATTCACAACTCGTCATGAACTTCTATCGTCATTTGTAGTTGATATGTTATGTCAGCGTCTTTGTCAATAAATAATTATTATTGTCTCTATATATAAATTTATTTTTATTTTTGTATGATGGGTAACTTAATGTTTGTCTATATATGGCATAGTTTGATAACTTATTCTTACATTTTATTTATTTTTGTTTGTCATGGACTTTTGACTTAAGCTATGGTATTTTCATTTAATCAACAATCGTTCGAGATATTCGTTTGGTTTGAGCATTACTTGTCGGATCTCATAATAGGACATATGCATCCTCATGAGATGTGCTTTTTCTTAGCACGATCGTATTGGTTTAGTATTTTATGAGTCGGTGGATTCGAGAACGCTTATTGGTTTCATGTTATGCTTATTAGGTTTAGTCAAGTTCTATTAATTTTTGTTTTTCTCTCGAATGGATTAATCCAGCTCTTATTTGCAGATTCGTAATAAGTAGTTTATAAACATTTTATATATTAAAAAAAGAAACTTCATGAAGAAAAGAAGGTTTTAAAAATCTAGCTATTTAATGGGGTTGTTATTTTCTATAAGGGGAGGGTGAGCTTAGTGTATAGGCCACTCATTTTAGATATGCTATCGAATATTTATAGTTCTTCGGAAAAGATCTTGTTATTCGGTTAATATTTAACGTAAGTGACGCATAGTGTAGGTGATCATTATTTTTCTACATATACGAATAGGCCTGAGCTCCTGTTCCTGACCTGACGCTACCTCGATTTTTAGACTTTGTATTCGCGTTTTTCATTTGTTTTTGTCTTAGCTTAGGTTGAAATATTTAAGTTTAGATTAGGTGTGATCACTTAAAGTTTGTTCATTATGTTGATGGGATTTTGTTGTCATAATTTGATTTATCTGATATTACATAATAATAATTTCGTTTGTTCTTGTTGGTCAATTATAGCAGCATGGTCCAATGTTAATATTATGTTGAACGTTTTGTGTCACTGTTAGCTGTTCTATTAATTCTTCAAAATTTATTTATTGTTCTTTTGGTTCATGTAGTGTACCATGAGTTGTACTTGAATGAATAATCTTTTGGCGTGGTTTTAATTATTCGTATTTGGTGAAACGTTGTTCCACCAGGTAGCTGTTAGCTATGGCTTCTTGTACAAATCATAGGGTTTGTTAAATGAAATATTATACGCACTTTTAGGTAATTAGTTAGGTTTATCTTTTGTGATCGGCTGATCATTTTCCTGTAGGAGGAGGGATGTGGAGATTGCATTGGTTACATGCAGTCTCCGCGCACTTTTCCCTTTGTTTGTTGTTGCTGGCACTCGATATTCGCCATATATATCGTAAAAAAGCTAATTAGACGTAGTGAGTCAGAGAATGAGGGGCTGAAGAAAATAATGGTGTGGATTAGGGATTGAAATGAAGAAAAGATAATACAAAAATATCGTAATCTAATATTGGAGTCATTATTTAGCTACGGATTTATGCGCTAGAAGCGAGTGCCTCCCACCTTCAAAGAGCTACGTCCACCTGACAGTACCTAAGGGAAGGTACATACACCGATCTTCACAATTATTTATGTATGTTTTTATTTATTTGTATGTATATTTTATTATGTTTCAGGTGTGTAAAAGACTACCTATAGCCAAATGGATTATCCAATGTAAGCAAAGACAAGCACGAAAAAAAAGAGAAGCCGCACAAGAAGAAGGCAGACGAGGCAAACCTGGTCCTAGTAGTCAAGCTGATCAGGATCAAGTATCTAAACCCAGTAGTGAATCTTCCCCCAAAAGTAAATCTTCCGATTCACCCAAGAGTGGACCCGATGATTCCCGTAAGTCCCGGTCATCTTCTAAATCTCCCTCTAGGACTATAACCCCTGATATCCCTGAATTTATAAGTAAATCGCCAGATCCCAAAGGAAGTCCATTTTAGTAGCAGTACCAAGAACTGCCACATAAAGCAAAGAAATGAGTCATGAAATTTATCTGTTTCACTAGTTAGGGTCATCGTGAAGAGCGTCGGTGGTCTCGTGGCTAGGGGCTGCTTCCCATCCGGGAGACGAGGGTTCGATCCCCACCACTTACCAATGTGTTTTCGAATTTCGCATTCATATGCACGTTTATTCGACGCTCTTGCGGTCACACAAACAAAACAATAATAACAAACAAACGGTTTGTTGTCGGTAAACATCGTGATGAAACCTGCACACTCCTGCGAAGAAATTCAAAGGTTGTGTGTGAAATTGACCTACCCGCACTGGGCCAGCGTGGTCAACTAAAGCCTACCTATAATGTATATTTTTACATCTTCGTATCTTAAGATATTGAGCGATACGAAATTATATATTTAATCACCCTAATTCAGGGTAGGCTTGAGCCCCTCGGCCAGGACGTATACATATAAGCTGTTGATGACTATATCCTATTCAACTATCAAATAAAAAAAAAAAAACAACGGCCCGTTACAGTCCACTGGCAGGCGGGTTGGAGATCGCAGATTAAAAGGTTACTGTATCAGAGAGCGCTGCTGCCCGTTCCCTGTTCAATGTGTAGTCCCTAAGTCGCCTCTTACGATACCCACGGGAAGAGTAGGGGTTGGTGACAAATGTATTCTACTCTGCCGTCACCACACGGCTTATTCAACTAAATTAGCCAAAATTCTTGGACCTTTCGGCGCGTCTCATGGAGCCCACAGGCGATCGCAGGGCTTCCTGGCTTCCTGGCTCAAAGAATTCTGAGTCATTCTGATTCCCATGCTGCCAGTATCCTGGGCACCATGCCTGGCGGGGACGCGCTGGACGTAGTATTTTTTGTGACTGTTTTCTATTTGTATTAATTATACTTAAATCTCCTTGATTCATTATAATTTAATAATGCGTAACTATTTGTTTACTTTGTTTCAGGGGTCAAATAAAAGACGTCCACTGCTGAATGAAGATATTTCTACCTTGTGCAGAACTTATTTTTACGTGACTGCCAAAAAAACGAAGTGTAATGTGTTCAGGGTTATTGTATTTATGTAAATTTCTTTACACCTTCATAATTTCTAAACGCCAAAACAGATTTTGACGTGTTAAAAATTTACAAAGTTACCAAAAAATGTGAAGCGTAGATTTAGTCGTAAGTTTTTGAAATTGAAATAAGTTGCGCTATTTATGCTCGTGAAATATATATTTAAACGTTGGAAACGTTAAAGCTATTTTAATTATTATATGTTAATTGTAGCTAAATAAAAACATATTTAAAAAATGTATTTGTTTTGTTCTCTGTAGAACTGAAAACTTTAAAATAAAGAGAGTAAAACCATATTACTCATGTGGTAAAAACTGAATTTTGACAACTTCTTGGTTCGAAAAGACACTACTCCTACAGGACATTACTTCGATAAGATACTATTTTGAATACTTTGACAGGACCCTCTACTTCGACACTATTTCGACAAAACCCCTACTTCGACAGGACCCTCTACTGTAACACTACTTCGACAAGACACCTACTTTGACAGGACCCTCTACTTCGACACTACTTCGACAAGACACCTACAAGACAAGACCCTCTACTTCAACACTACTTTGACACTTCGACAAGACACCTACTTTGATAGGACCCTCTCTCTACTTCGACACTATTTCGACAAAACACCTACTTCGACGGGACTCTCTACTTCGACACTACTTCGATAAGACACCTACTTTGACAGGACCCTCCACTTCAATACTACTTCGACAAGACACCTACTTCAACAGGACCTTCTACTTCTATACTACTTTGACAAGACACCTACTTCCACAGGACTCTCTACTTCGACACTACTTCGATAAGACACCTACTTTGACAGGACCCTCTACTTCGATACTACTTCGATAAGACACCTACTTCAACAGGACCCTCTACTTCTATACTACTTTGACAAGACACCTACTTCCACAGGACTCTCTACTTCGACACTACTTCGACAAGACACCTATACTTCGACAGGACCCTTAACTTCGACACTACTTCGATAAGACACCTACTTTGACAGGACCCTCTACTTTGTAACGTAAAACGTTACGTTTTAAATATACTTAATATCATAGATAAAGACGTTAAAAAAACAACTATAAATTAGTAAACAATTCACTAAACCTAACTAACATATTTTAATTAATAAATATAAACTTAGCCTAACTTAACTTATTTTGAATATATTAAACAGCTTAAAACTGCAAAGTACTCTAATTTACGTTACTGACTGTGTAACGGTTACGTTACACTTGCGTTAACATTTACATCTAGTTTATAGTAATAATAAAACTAACTATAAAATACTTTTTACAAATTTAATCTAAATACTAAATAAGAAAATAATATATAAAAACTAATCTAATAAACAAAATCTAAATCCTACTAAAATTTAGAAACATCTAATACGGAAGTGTTTCTGCGTTATTTATTTCGTCAGGCACTTTAGATTCGAGTTCACTTTGTTACGTCACTACTCGGCTCTGAGCCGGCGCTCGATCAATGATTCGTCCATTTTCGATTCGGTGGCGTTATAGGAAACACAGATATTGATTGATTTTTGCTAATATCCTAAGATCTTGTTCATTGAATTTAATTGTCTAATTTCTACAAAAACAATAAGTGTTTAAGCTGATTATTATCTAAAAAGATATTAAAAAGGTGTTTTTCCCCCCGAGTCGGGTGAGTGTTGCAAGATAATATTTTTATGCTTCGCTAATATAAATCATTTTTATTTCTAGGCAATTTCTATAGCTAATACTGTGTTAGAGTTAAGTTTTATCATGCTTTTAGTGTGCTATAAGAAACCTTTAAACCTTTGAGAAACCTTTCGAGAATCTTGATTCCTTTGTTCTGTTGGTTGCATATTGCCCTACCTACATATTAAAAGAATAAAATATTTCTCTTTGTTCTTTTCTAATGAATAATCTGCTTATATTTTTCATAATTAGTGGTATTAAACCATTTACTATTGTTAAAATTTTGATTCCCTTCATGTTCAAAGTCAAAGTCAAAGTCAAAATTTTTTATTCGAATTAAGATTTTTACAAATCATTTTTCGACGTCAAAGCTATCATGGATGGCACGTTCACTACCAGTGTACGCCCTCTGTGGAGAAGAACGGCCAGAAGAAACTCCACAGGAATTGTATCTTTTGTACTTTTCGAGGGTTTACTGGTAAAACCGGTTATCTGCAATTTTTTGTCAAAATGAGTTAAATATGTACTTCGACGCAGAATTTTTTTCCTAATCGTCTAGTAAAACCAACTATTTGATAGGACCATTATTCCAGTAGATGTTTCATGTGACAACCGTCTATCAGCATAGCGTAATCAAAAAATGTATACGTAAAACCGTTTAGGAAGCCTTTATTGGGTTACGAAATTTTATTTCCAACTGTAAAAACATGTTACAGTATCATAACCGGTTTGACTTTCATACACATTTCTAAATGTAAACTTCACAGAACGGTTATGAAATCCTAATAGGTTTTACCAGAAACCGATCACAAACGTTATTTTGATTTCTGTAGCAAGATAAACCGATTACGTGTTCGTAGTCTTCATATTTGTTTTCCTTTAGTTAAGTATTTATAACCGCTTTTACTTGAGATCTATTGCACAAAGTTAGTGAACTAACGGTTCTTAATTGTTGCGCCTGTGGAAACAAAATGACAAACATTATTCTACAATATCTTCTTCTTCTTTCGTGTCGGCAAGAACACGGGCTTGCCCAGAAAGCGGCTACCGTGGTAGCCCTCTGGTTACAAACAAGTAAGTCCTCACGCGAGCAGGTGGTCGGGCACGCGGGACAGTTAGTGAGGTGTACCATGGTTTGCAAGGGTTCTCCACATTCACAGCTGGCGTCTGCGCTACTTGAGTACCCCCACCGACACAGGTTATCTTTGCTTCGGCCAACTTGGGTCCAGCCTATTTAGACTTCTCCAGGTTGGCCAAAGTTCCTTATAGCCTGGAGGCAGATTTTCGTTGGGGGGGTACAGTGAATGTGGATACTCGCTTGCCCAAAGCCTGCACCTCACGTTAGTAGGGTTTTCGTCGGTAGGCTGCGTAGATCGCAGGAAATTTTTGCGGCTTCGCAACTGACCTGCGGCGGGGGAGAGCCCGTAGAGTGGGTGTCTCAGGTCACTTTCCTGTTTTTGTTTTTCAAGCAAACATGTCACCTCTCTACGGACTCTGGGTGGAGCTATTCCCGCAAGAGGAAACAGCATACCGACCGGGGTTGGCATAAGACAGCCAGTCACTATGCGGCAGGTGTCGTTCAGCTCTGCGTCCACCTCTCTGGTATGTGCTGACCTAGCCCACACTGGACACGCGTACTCTCCTGCTGAGAAACACAGAGCTAGTCCTGTAGTGCGCATAACCGTTGGGTTTGCTCTCCAGTTGGTGGAGGAGAGACGGCGCAGTAGGTTATTGCGGGAACTAACTTTTTATTTTGTGTTTTTGCAGTGGGTCTTGTAAGTCAAAGAGCGGTCCAGTGTCACTCCCAGGTATCTAGGAAACTTACAGTGTTGGATGGCGACGCCTTTCCAGGAAATGTTCAGCTCCCTGTTTGCCTCCCGGTTACGTAGGTGGAAAGCACACGATTGGGTTTTGCTTGGATTGGGCCTTAGAGCGTTATGCTCATAGTATTCATGAAGGTTTTCCAAGGCAAGGTTCAGTGTACCTTCCACGTTTTCGAAGGTCTTATCTTGGCAAGTTAGTGCAAGATCATTGGCATAGATATATCGCCGAGTGTTAGGGTAGTGGGGCTGATCATTTGTGTAGACGTTGAATAAAAGTTGTGCCAGGACGCTTCCTTGGGGAAGGCCGTTTTTCTGACAGCGCCATCTGCTCTTCTTTCCGTGTAAGTGGACGCAGAAGCGGCGGTTAGGACGAAACTCACTTAACAGTGACACGAAAGTGGGATCGTTTGTGGCACTCGATCCTTTAGACAGCAATTTTTTTATATTCACTGTGTCATAAGCTGCTGAGAGGTCAACAAACACAGCACCTGTGACCATGCCCCGTTCAAATCCGTCCTCAATGAATTGGGTGAGGTTAAGCACCTGACTGGTGCATGATTTTCCCGGCCGGAATCCAGCCTGTTCTGGGATGAGAGTGGGGTCAATGGTCACTGTGAGTCGGTTGAGTATAAGTCACTCGAAAAGCTTGAATGTATGACATAGGAGAGAAATTGGTCTGTAGCTCTTAGGGTCAGATGGAGATTTCCCTGGTTTTAGTAATGCCACAATTTTTGACTTCCTCCACAATTTCGGAATCTTCGCTGATGCCATTCACGCGTTAAATAAACTTAGCAGCCAGGATATAGCCACTGGTCCCAGGTGTTTCAGCTGTTCGACTGTGATATCATCCAAGCCAGCAGCTTTGCCGTTTTTGAGTGCTTTTATGCTAGTGATGATATCAGTGAGTGTGAAAGGCATGCTGATGTTGTTGCATGTCTGTTTCGTATGTTGGGCTGATTTTGGTGTTTTGAGGAGTCTTCCAGTAGGCTTTCCATTAAGTATAAGCTGGTGGGCTACTTGATTGGCTGTGGTTTGGCCCGGCAGTGATGGAGGGGGCGAGTCATTTGTCAGTTTTTGTATTGTAGACCACGCTTTCTTGCTATTGTGCGTCATATCAATAGTCGTGACGGTATTCATCCACTTTTTCTGCCTGCTGTCGCCTACCAGACTAAAAAGCTCTTCTCCGATTGAGATGGTCTGTTCAGAGAAGGGGTCTTCTGCAAAGAGTGCCTCATATTGTGTAAGTAGGGTAGAAGCTTCTGTTGTCAAGCCTGGGAAGTATGTGGTGCGACAGCCTCTGGGTATGGTACGGCGGGATACTGACCAGATGACCTTTACAAACCCATCGTAGTTTTGAGGTTCAGGCGGTAGATCGAGAAGCTGTTGGTCCACTTTTTCAGAGAAACTGGTCCAGTCGGCTTTGGCAAAGTTGAACCTTCTTCTAAATGGGACCTGTAAAGGTCTCACGGTAGCCACCACCTGAATCACTACAGGCCGATGCTGTGTTCTGGGTATTGGAGAGCACAGTTGTTTGGTACATTGTGGTCTTATATTCGCGCTGCAGAAAGCAAGGTCCGGGTTATAGCCTATATTCTACATGCCCTTGCTTGTTTCACATTCTCTGGCACACTAGAGTGTTTGTGATGGACGCGTCCTCTATGAACTAGGAATTTATTAGTTTTTTATAGAAGTTAAAGACTTAGCCAAGACAAGCAATTAAAATAGATATTGTGGTATCGTAAACCTTGCCAGTTCAGTGAAGTATGAACAAATCGGTAAGTTTTTTATAAAAAAAATATTTGAGGTTATATTGTTAAAAGTAAAGTTTTCCTTAATTGAATTGAATTAAGGAAAAAAAGAAAGATCTCGTGAAGCTATGTCAAAAAGGAATAATTCCTGATGAGATTCATGCATGGATTGAAAGTTTGCCAACCAACAACCAACTTGTAGATAGAGTTCCAGATCTTGCTGCGGAGGTCTCCGACTCAGAATCCCATTAAATATATTTTAAAATGTTTTTTTTGTAACTCTGAACAATTATTATGCTTATAAAACTGATTTAATATGTTGACTATTGTTTTAGTTGGTTTACAGATTATGTCTATTTACTGAACCTTTCTGGTAAAACCAATTACGTTTTTATATTTTTTCTCATAACGTAAAGTATGCTACACTTTTTAAGTATGTAGTAATTGATAATAGTTTCTATAAATTTCAAAAATTGTATAACACACAAGAATATTAAAGAAAGTCTTTTAAACACGGTAAAAACGCAATTTAAAGATATGCAAGTAAAACCGGTTAAATGCATGACCTTCTGCAAACTTTTTTAATTTACCTCTAATAATAAAGAAAAAACATATACTTTTTTCATCAAAGGGTAGATCTAATTAATCAACCTATCACTCAATATTATTATCAACGTTGTAGGAAGTACCTACAATTAGATATGATTTTTCAAACTTTTGGAAGCAGTTATCTTAAGTCGGAATAAAATGCAAGTAACTGGTTTTACCAGTAAACCCTCGTTTTCTTTTAAATATATAAAGAATCATACATGAGTCATAATTACAATCTACTCCGTTGATTTGGAACAACAGTTGACCAGACGTTTTTATCATCTAAGTAATCATTTATCGTATAATAGGCCTTAGAACATAAAATAGTTTTAATTTTAGCTTTAAATTGGCTATCGGACAGATTTACAATATCATCTGGTATTTTATTATAGAAGCGAATACAGTTCCCCATGAATAAATTATTAACTGTGCACAGTCTAAACTTTGGGTGCGCTATTTTATTTTTATTTCTAGTATTTATATTATGTATATCAGAATTCTTAGGAAATAGCATTGTGTTCTTCCGGACATACAAGATGTTTTCAAATATGTACTGTGAGGATACTGTGAGGATATCAATTTCTTTAAACAATTCCCTTAGGGAATCGCGACCACGCAATTCATATATGGAACGTATCGCCCTCTTCTGTAACACAAAGATGTTATTTATGTTAGCAGCTTGACCCCACAATAAAATTCCGTAGGACATAATGCTGTGAAAATAGCTGAAATATACAAGTCTGGCAGTAGCAACGTCAGTCAGTTGACGAATCTTTCTGACTGCGTATGCCGCCGAGCTGAGCCTTGCGGATAACGCATTTAAATGAGGGTCCCATTGTAACCTTGCGTCGATAGTGATCCCCAAGAAAACTGTTTCATTTACATATTGCAAATTTTCGTTATTCAAGACAATAGCTAAGTTGTTGTTCCTTACATTAGGCAATGAAAATTTTATACATTTTGTTTTCTTGGGATTCAACATTAAATTATTTGTCGTAAACCAATCATGGATCTGGGAAAGAGCGTCATTTACTTCGTCAATATCTTGATTATGTCTGCTAGCTTTGAAAATTAGAAAAGTATCATCAGCAAATAACACTATCCTAGATCGGTTTTGTACCATAAAAGGCAGGTCATTTATATATACTAAGAATAGGAATGGTCCAAGAATTGAGCCCTGTGGCACGCCGATTTTGACTTTAGATCCCAGTGACTTCGTGCTGTTTATTTGATTTCTTTGAATTCTATTTTCTAGATAGGAACTGATCAAATTTAGGGCTCCGTCTCTAACTCCATAATGTTCCAGCTTTATTAGCAGCGTCTCGTGATCGACGCAGTCGAAAGCTTTAGATAGGTCACAGAACACCCCAATAGCATCCTGCGACTCCTCCCAAGCCCCGTACACGTGATGTAGGAGAGCAACTGCAGCGTCGGTGGTCGAACGCCCCTTAGTAAATCCGAACTGTTGATTATGGAGTAGATGGTTCAGATTAAAATGAGACAGCATTTGATTAAGTATTATCCTTTCAAAAATTTTACTAAGTACCGGAAGTATAGACACTGGCCTAAAGTTACCGGGATCCTTTTTATCTCCTGACTTAAATAAAGGTATTATTTTACTATGTTTCATTAAATCTGGAAATACACCCTGATCAACACAAGAATTGAATACAAATGCTAGGTAAGGTGCCAGAGTTTCGATTATAGAACTACACAACTTAACCGACATACCAAATAAGTCTTCAGTATCTTTTAGCTTTAATGCCTTAAAAGTTTTAATCACTACCTGCGGGTTTATATGCCTAAACTCAAACGCAGTTGGGCACCTTTGAACATTAGCATTCAGCAGATCGCGAGCAGAAGAAGGTGAGGAATTAAGCGGCTCTGTAGTTTTTAATGGAATGTTTGTGAAAAATGTTTCAAATTCTTGAGCAATATCTTCATCTGCAGTAATGATACCACTAACAGTATTTAATGAATGTCTGTTGTCGTATAGTTTAGCTTTTCCCGTTTCGCAGTTTATCACCTTCCAAATCGTCTTTACAACATTATCAGCCGAAACTATTTTGTTTTTAATATAGTTGGCCTTTGCTAATGCACAAACCTTTTTAAAAGTTTTTGAAAAAGTTCTAACATATTCAATGAAGATTTCACTATGGTTATACGCCTTTTCAGCATATAATTCGAATAACCTATCTCTACTAATGCGAATGCCCCTAGTAGCCCAGTCACTAAATCTGAATCTAGGCTTAATGTTAATTGTCTTAACTTTAAATATATCCTCAAACTCACAATGTAATAAAGAAAAGAACTCTTTATAAAAACAATTTGGATCATTCAAATCATAATTTGGAACAGGCAGTTTATCGCATAATGCTTTATTGTATTTTTCAATTTTACTCGCGGTTACAGATCTTTTCTTTATTGAAATACTCTCTTTTTTTGGACTAATAGGAAAAGTCACTGCTTGTCCATTGTGATCTGATTGAAGAGAGTTTATTATTTGTTTGCTGGAATAATTACAATCACAGTAAAAATTATCGAGACAAGTAGCCGAAGTCGCTGTGATTCTTGTTGGCTCTAGGAAAATGTTAACCAAATTAAATGATTTAAATAAACCAAGTAGCCTGCTTTTATAGGTTGAATTTACTAACAAATCTACATTAAAATCTCCGCAGACTATGTGAGATTTATTATTAGACTTTACTATTAATTTTAATACATCTTCCATAATTAACTCAAAATTTTGAAAGTTCTGGTCATAAGGGGGTCTGTAAACGCAAACTATAATATGTTTTTCCAACTCAACAGAGGACAGTTCAATACAACCTGCCTTCGAAAGTCCAACAATATCTTTGCGCTCTTTAGATTTTATGTTTTTCCGTAATAATATAAATGAGCCTCCACCGTCGGACTTTCGATTGAAGGTACTGGCAATATAATAATTATCATAGTTAATAATCATTTGATAGTCTTTCAGCCAGTGCTCTGTTAAACATAAAACGTCAGTTTTCCTAGTTTCCAGGAACAACTCAATCTCAAGTTCCTTGCATGAAAAGCTTTGAATATTCTGATGAATAATCTCAAATTGCTTTCCCTTTGTCCGTGAAACTAGTTTAAATTTTGAGATTTACTGTTCCTAGATACATGAATACCGCGGTGACTATAATCATTTGTTATACATTGTATAACAGGGTCAAAAATATTTTTAGCTAACAAATTAGCTAATTGTTTTCTATAAAAATGAGTTAGATACAATGTACCTTTTGTCAAATAACAATGTACCTGTTTTATTCCAAATCTATTCCAAAAATAATGTACCTGTTTTATTCCAAATCTTGTCAATTTAATTATTTTCTTAAATCATTTTGCTACCACCTAAATTGTAGTTTATCACTTATAAAATTAAGTTAATTTTGCATGAAGTTTCAACAACATTGATCATCATACTATGCTTTAGGTATCCACACTGCTAATTAGTCCATCCGCTACACTTTTTCGGAATGTCGCAGTCAGTAACATGAAAGCGGACCGGAAATTACAGGGACCTTCCGGAACAAGAATTTTATGGACGCTGCGCGCTACTGCTACTCCCTACACTACCTCATCATCGGAATCATCATCATCACCTACTTCATCATCAACTTCACTTGGCCGGACCGGACTTGCAGGGAAGTGGTGTACCTAAAGACTTTAAGTGGACTCGGTTTAGTTAGGATAAACAAGCGTTTACCCATACCCTGGGATCTACTACTTGCTTAGTTTAATAAAAACTGTAATAATCTAGTACCTTCTTTTATTTTAAACATGTCCTAAACGTGTCAACTGTATTCAGCCGATATTCCTTTGTTCTGCGGCGCGGCAAGTACCAGGCACCGGCTGGCACCGGCGCTGGCGTCGACACTTGCGCGCGCGTCGCCTTGTCCGCCAATTGACCTCAGACCTTAACAAGAAGCGCCTGCGTCGTTCGTTCGCAGCTTCCCGCGCTTTCGCCAATATCGAATTCCGATTTTTAATTTCACATTTTGCAGTTTAAGGTTTATTAAATATATTTTAAGTTATAATCATAGTGAGTGATAAATAACCCCATTGGGGTTTCAAGTACCGGCTACGAAGACGTACTACGGGAAGTACCTTAACTCGGAAGTTTTAAAAACAGAAGGGCCTTCTGCCCACGACCCCTTAATTTTTTTTATTTAAATAAATTTATATTTTTTATTAACTGTTAACTTGGCCGTTTCATTTTAAAAACCGCTAGTTACATTGGCGCCTCAAAACGTGGTAATTATAATTCTGTTTTTATGCTTCCGCAGTAAATAGTTAGTGTGTGGTGTATGTGCTTTTATGTTTTTATTTTTGTGAAACGTACCTTTTTATTTTATTTTTTCAGTTGCAATTATTGATTTGCACTTTGATACCTCACTTATATAGTGGGTAAACTAATTCAAAAATTTTTATTTTTGTACAGTCAGCTTGAATTTTTTTTTATTTTTTGGAAAAAGTGCACATCAGTAATCTTCTTTTCTTTCCTTTTATTTCTGTGATTGTTCTTTTATTCTTTTATTGAGACAAGTTGATTATTTTTTTTTTTTTAATTTTATTATACCAAATAAGGACGTTCGTAATTTAAATTAGAATTGTAACAGGGCTGGTGTTCAGCATCAACAATGACCGATCGTTGACCCGAACATGCGCAGCATTCGTCA
Organism: Carpatolechia fugitivella; assembly: GCA_951230895.1. Taxonomy (NCBI): domain Eukaryota; kingdom Metazoa; phylum Arthropoda; class Insecta; order Lepidoptera; family Gelechiidae; genus Carpatolechia; species Carpatolechia fugitivella. Next base: position 4,095,916 of record OX579667.1, on the reverse strand, counting down.
GCTGCTGAATCACATCGAGACGTCCAAATTCCATATTGTTAATCAGCATATTTACTGTAAGATCTCTCAATGTGTGTGTAAATATTTTCATATAAATACTAGCTGTAATTGTAAATAAAGTACTCTTCCACCTGCAGTTGAGTCTCTCTTATCTCCTGCAAAGCGATGTTCCCGCCTAGTCGGATGATCCGCTCCTCTCAAGTGGCGAAGACACCTTCATGCCCTTAAATAGTGAGGCTGAGCCTGGCCCGCTAGCTTGAGCTAATCATTTCCTGTGTACATTGCACGTCGTACACATCCTTTTTATCCTTCCCACTTTCCGTCTGTTACCTTAGGTCTCATGGTAACGGACATTCCCGTACTTATCTATTTATGTATATGTACGTCGTAATATGGTTAGGGCTAGGCTATTGTTGAACCGGGTTGTAGGTAATGTAATAGCTTTTCCCTTTTCCAAATCATGTATAGTCGGCTAGCTATGACACTAACAGAACACTACTAAACAGCTACACTAAGTTTTGTTTTAAATTAATATTTTTGATGGACACAAACACGACACTTACACTTTACATAGACACTTTTTATAGCTAGTTGACTCTACATTATGGTTATTAACGTTATTAACAATGACCGATCGTTGACCCGAACATGCGCAGCATTCGTCAGCTGCTGAATCACATCGAGACGTCCAAATTCCATATTGTTAATCAGCATATTTACTGTAAGATCTCTCAATGTGTGTGTAAATATTTTCATATAAGTACTAGCTGTAATTGTAAATAAAGTACTCTTCCACCTGCAGTTGAGTCTCTCTTATCTCCTGCAAAGCGATGTTCCCGCCTAGTCGGATGATCCGCTCCTCTCAAGTGGCGAAGACACCTTCATGCCCTTAAATAGTGAGGCTGAGCCTGGCCCGCTAGCTTGAGCTAATCATTTCCTGTGTACATTGCACGTCGTACACATCCTTTTTATCCTTCCCACTTTCCGTCTGTTACCTTAGGTCTCATGGTAACGGACATTCCCGTACTTATCTATTTATGTATATGTAAGTACGTCGTAATATGGTTAGGGCTAGGCTATTGTTGAACCGGGTTGTAGGTAATGTAATAGCTTTTCCCTTTTCCAAATCATGTATAGTCGGCTAGCTATGACACTAACAAAACACTACTAAACAGCTACACTAAGTTTTGTTTTAAATTAATATTTTTGATGGACACAAACACGACACTTACACTTTACATAGACACTTTTTATAGCTAGTTGACTCTACATTATGGTCCTTCGAGTTTTTTAAAGACGCGGTCCTCTTTTCCCCCATAGGGATTATTTTGACAAGACAGACAGACGTCCTGGGGTGTAGCAGGCTGGCGTACTCAAACAAGCGTCAGTTTGTTGCATTTTGAGACAGACTTAGTACTATACCAAACCTATAGACATCCCTTGTCGGTAGCGGTTCGGTGGGTTGGCTCTCCACAAGCGGTTTCAACCAGTTCATTGAGAAGTCGCATATACCGTGCCAAGGGTGTAGGGGCGGTTGGTACTGACAAATAGGGTAGCTAATGAGAGTAGGATAGGGACGCATGAAGACAAAAAGAAGACAGAGAGAAGACGAAAGAAAACACAGAGAAGACGAAAGAAAATAGAGAAAAGATCAAGACATTGACCAGACTCCAGAGGACCCAAGAAGACACCATGGAAGTTTCAGAGATCAACAACCTTATTCAGAAGCAAGAAAATGACAGCATCGAAATCAGAAGGATAAAAGCGGAAATTAAGGACGTTTCGACTATAAGAAAGACGAAACAATACATCGACGACAAACGAGTCACTCTGTATACAATTTACCAGAGGGCTCTACAAGACCACATACTACTAGACGAGCAAGAAATATTATCGACGCATAAATACATGACGCTTAATTATTTTGAGACACAAATCAAGAAACCTTATGAAGAGGCTATTGAGTACTTGAAGAAGTGTGAAGAAAAAGACAAAATTTTAAAAGACATTATAGACATAAAAGACCCTCCAATCGACGAAGAAGACAAGGAAAAAGACTCTTCACCGAAGCTGTTAATTCAAAAATATAGACTAAAACAGCTTCAGAAAAAGATATCGACTGCATCGACCGCCATCGCTGAAAATAAACCGGCATGGCACCTAAAGACACTTGTGACGAACCTTGAAAAGTATTTTCAAGAAATTGAAGACAATCATATGGAGTTACTTATGGAGGAAAGTACACTCGACGACAAATATTTTAGTAAAAACCAATTTGACTACATTCAAAATGAACTAGACGCAATAATAGAGAAATTACAAGAAAAAATTTATCAGACAGACATGACTTCAAATAAGACATCGGTATCCAAGTTACCCAGGATTACCATCCCAATTTTCACGGGAAATTACGAATCATGGAATTCTTTCTACGATTTATTTAAGAAAATTATTGACGACGACTGTACAATTTCTGCTACAGAAAAAATGCAGTACTTAAAATCACATGTACGAGGCGACGCAGAAAAGATGATTAGACACTTGGCCGTAAACGAGGTCAACTATAAGGCAGCGCTTACACTGTTGACGAACAGATATAAAGACGAAAGGCTAGTTGTACAAACATACATAGACAAATTATTGGATTTACCAAAAGTGCAGACACCTAATGCAAAAATGTTACGCAATATGCATGACTGTATTAATGAGATTTTAGAAGCATTGAAAAATCAAAACATTGATATTTCTACATGGAGTCCAATTTTGACAAGAACTTTGAGTCGTAAGTGGGACCAAGACACTAATATGAAATATGAAGACCAATTAGAAGAGCCGAACAAACTACAAGATTTCACCAAAATGATGAAGTTTTTGGAAAAACGTTTCAAGAGTTTAGAATCTTCATGTAAACTCACCTTTATGCCAACAGCCAATAGCTCGACCTATAATAAACCATTAGTGACAACAAGTCAAGAAAAACCCACGTATTGGCAAGATAGGAAGGGACAATGTTGGTACTGCCAGAACGACCAAAATATTCACTATTGTCAAGCATTTAAATCACTGAATGTCAATGACCGCATAAAGAAGGTGCAAGAAAAACAAATGTGCTATTTATGCCTAATGCACGACTCTAAAAAAGAATGCGTCAGTCAAAAATACAAGCAATGTGAAATATGCAATAAGGCGCATTCTACACTCTTACATCGCAACATAAATGAGTATTTATCAACAAAACATCAGGCTTCAAGTAGCACAATTAAAAATAACAACAATTACAATCATGTGTCAAGGACAAGCACGATCCCACTAAGACCACAATCAAAAGACAGTAAGCCATCAAAATATACGACAAACGTATCTATGCACCAACATGATACACAGAAAACCGTACTTCTAGCCACAGCTTTAGTACAGACAACAACATTCGACGGAACTCCTCAATTACTGCGTGTATTATGCGACCAAGGCTCTGAAGCCTCTCTATGCACCGAAGAGGTAGCTCAACTACTGGGATACCCTAGACGAAAGATCAAAGCAGAAATAAAGGGTATTGCCGACGAAACACCAAAAACTTCAAGTTACATGATTGATGTTACTTTAAAGCCGAGATTCCCTAGTTCGTATGAATTACCTACGTCACTCATTGTATTATCAAAGCTGACTGGAGCGCTCCCAAAAGAAAACATAGAACAATTACAAGAACAAAAACTGGCTAATAAAATAATAGCTGACCCAACTTATTACAAGCGAGGCCCGATTGATATTATTTTGGGAGCAGAAGAATACAGTAAGATGTTATTACAAGGCTTCGAAAAACTCGATAATGGCATCATATGTCAAAATGGGTACATATCATAAGGCATAAATTTAAAATACATAAGTTCACAACCGATAAGTTCAAAATATATAAATTCATAAAATATAATGGTTAGAATGAATAACAAGCAAAATCCATAAAGTATGATTTCTATAACGGTTGAAATGTATACTATCAAAATGCATATGTTTACAATATTTAAGTTGAAAAAATATACATTTATAAACTATAATGGTTAGAAGGAATAAGATCTAAATAAATAAATAAAATCATCAGAACTAAGAAAACTAAAATTATTACGACCTGTTTATTTTATAAAATTGCATTCTGAGGGTAATTATATGTTTTGATTGAGTTCGAGAGTTTGTGGGTAGATTCTTACTGTGTTCGGTTTAGTGAAAACAAAAGAAGTCAAAAGTAGTTGTTGCTGTAAATAATGGCAGAAGACAGTATTCAGTTATTTAAAACTCAAAAAGGAGGACAAAAAGTGCAGCGAAACGGTTTCGCATACGTAAAAAACAGACAGTGTGGTAATAAAGTGTATTGGTGTTGCGAATTACTCAATAACAGTACTTACAAATGTCGTGCTCGTTTGACAACGTTAACGGAAGGTGAATCACTATCAGTGTTATCTAGTAGTGGTGAACATAATCACGAACCAAACCCGATCAGAGCAAGCATTGCCAATAATATATGTGATTTGAAATCAAATACAAAACACCAGCGGATGGCTAAAACTTGTCAAATCGTCCAGGAGCATATTGCGTCTACTTCTACGGATATTGCAAACAAATTACCATCCAAAGACGCATTGAGACAAATTATTAATCGAGAAAAAAAGAAGTTATTTAACACACACACTGAACCAACTACATTTGACTTTAAACTTCAAGAAGATGCCACTATGTTGGAGGGGGGTGATAACTTTGTTATAAAGGATAAAATTTTTGGATCTACCAAAAGGGTGATTTTGTTAAGTACGATGACGTTAATGACCTTTCTTGGACAAGCTTTGTATTGGGTCATGGACGGAACATTTAAGATTGTACCTATCGTGTTCCAGCAACTGTACACCATCCATGGTCCTGTACTAAACAGTGATAAAACCTTTCCACTATTATTTGTTTTATGTACTCATAAAGACAAAGCATCCTATGACGTAATGTTTGAGTTGATTATTGAGTATTGCTCTGAATATAACATACGTTTAAATCCCTCGTTTGTCATAATGGATTTTGAAAAAGCAGCAAGTTTAAGCTTAAGACAAAACTTTGAAACAGTGAATGTAAAAGGATGTTTTTTTCATTTACGCCAAATAATATACCGCAAAATTCAAAAAGAAGGATTGAGTACTAAATATAATAATGATCATTCATTTAATATTGATATAAAAAGTATTTTAGCTTTGACCTACATTCACCCTGAGAATATACCAGATTATTTTAATGCATTGATTCAATCATTGACCGACAACGATGCAAAAAAAATTGCAAAATGGTTTGGACAAAATTACGTTATTGGTAAGAATAACCAACCACCCCAATATAATCCAAGGTTTTGGTGTTGCTGCAACATACCAAATATTCCACGCACACAAAATAGTGCTGAATCATTTCACCACCACATCAACCAAATTTGTGCTAAGCGACACGTTGGATTTTACCGTTTAGTAGCAGAACTGATCAAAGAGATAAAAGTTAATAATGTGTACATTGAAAAATTAAAAAACGGAGAACCTGAAGCAAAGAGAAGGAAGCAGAAAAACGAACATAAATTACAAAGAATTGATACAATTTTAAAAAATATTATTGAATACTCATATACAGAGTTCCTGCGAGCTATTGCTGCTAATCTATAAAAAATTAAGGAATCGGCCTATTGCAGTCCACTGCTGGACGTAGTAATCTATAATAGCGATAAAAAACCTTACTAATTTAGTATACTATATGAATCTGATTATTTATCAATAAAACATTTTAAATTTTCGTGCTGTGTTTATTTTCATATTTTTTTTAATAATATCTATGACTATTAAGTTATGTATTTTAAATATTAGGCATTGTAAGTGTAGGAGTTTCAACTATTATGACTCGTAACCATTATAAAATGTAATTGTTATACATCTTAAACATTATGCATTCCAAACTTAGGATTTGCGAACTTATGTCAAAGAACTTTATATATTTTGATACATTATTTATTCTGATTTTCGGTATTTTAACTTTATGAATTCAAACCGTATGTATTTTAATTTTATACATTTTGATACGTACCCGTCAAAATACAGAGCTAGGATGGATTTTGTCAGGGTTTTGTCCTACAGAATGCTGTAACGGGATGAAAGTTTTGAGTTTGATTACACGTACCGAAGAAAATCAAATGTCTAAATTTTGGGAATTAGAAGAAGTATCACACGAACATGAATCAAAAGACGACGACCAGTTATGTGAGACCTATTATAAAAAAACGACTCAAAGAAACAATGACGGGACCTATACTGTAAGGCTCCCATTTAAGGATTCTTCCCTAGAATACGGGAATACGCGACAGAAAGCTGCTGCCAGACTATTACAACTAGAAAGGAAATTAGAGAAAAATCATGACCTAAGACAACAATATAATGAGTTCATGAAAGAATATTTAGATATGAATCATATGCGAAAAGTAAACAAAGCAAACTACTATGACGGTAAATATTATATACCTCACCAACCTGTAATACGAGAAGACTCGCTGACTACAAAGTTGCGATGCGTGTTCGATGCAAGCAGTAAGTCGAGCACAAATGTAAGCCTTAACGACAACTTACATAAAGGCCCTCGTTTGCAACAAGACATAGTGTAGCGTTAAAAAAAGAAAGCTAGCTAACCTGTGGTCGACGACCACAGGCGAAACGTGAAATTTAGGAGAACAGAGAAAGAGTTAGTTAAATTTGTCCGAACGGTATAATATAAATTTTAAAAAACCTAGAAATTGCCAAGCATGAGCCGAGAATCGAGTCCAGAGGGGACTCCGTCGATATCGTGTCGCTGAACTAGTGTTGTGTTGTGGTGTATCGATGCAGGAAGGTGTACCAAAACCGCGGAGTACCCCGAGAGAGTAATTACCAAACGGGAACCAAAAAAAGGTGGGCCAGAGAAACCTAAAGGGCCTTTTAGAATTTGGAAAAGGCATTTAAATTTGGCAAAATCCGCATACAAAATTGATACAAAAAACAGATACAAAAAAAGGCTAAAAAAATGATGGGCAGTCCCAGGGGGGACGCCGGAGCGCGGGTCTGCGGCACTCAGCTGGCACGGGCGCGGGCGCGCACAACGCAGGGGTCCAGGCACGTCCAACGCCCGGTGGCCTCAGGGGTCCGGAACCACGGCGAGTGAACGAGAAAGGCACGGGGGGACCCTCGTGTGTGTGCCGCAGAGGCCGGAAATACACTGTAAAGATGTACAAGGAAATAATCGCCATCCGACCAAGACAAGGAAAGAGAAAAGTACGTCGATAAAAACCAGGAGGAAGACAGCACAAGACTTACCCGGCCAACGTAAAAGTAGGTTAAAGTAGGAGCCTGTCCCAAAAATTATCGCATTAGCAAGAGACGATAATAACACTGTGTCCCAAGGTTTTATATCATCTCCAGATATTTATTTCGTAAAAATTCAACCACGTTCAAGGGATCAAACGTTTCCATTTCCTGACAGACGACAACTGAGAAAACAATAAACAATTTAGAAAAAGGTCAAACCAACAAAATTTTAAATTTGAAAATGTGACATAAAAACCGGCCAGAAGAAAAAAGAGCCATACCAAAAAGGTTATTAAAAAACCTGCAGTAATGCTGCAGACATCCCTTCACCAGAAAAAAAATCCTCCAACTCGAAAAGGAAACAAAATCTTCGAGATGGCAACCCTCGAAGGAAGTTGACCACCCTAGAACAATAGAGAAGAATTGTCCAAAGTCAACTATGAAAGGAAAAAAATTATCGATAAAAATTTATCGACACTCTACCCCATCACAATAAACCAACGAACACGTCATGTTCCCAGCACGGACGGCTCATAACGGCTCATACGACTCACTGGCCCCAGGATAAGAAACCACCGGTGTCCCAACAGAAGCCAAGTCAATCCACCAGGGAAAAAAAGGAGGACGGAAATGGCTTGGAGAAAGAAAAAGGAAAGTTGTCAACCACAACAGAAAAAGGTGGAGACAACCGAAGGAAACACCGATGAAGTGGTATCCCTGAGCCAGGAGGAAAATGTATGATACGTAAAGGATAGAAAGGGAAATTTGGAAATTAGGATATGTCGGAATATCGGAATGTTGGAATGTTGGAATGTCACTAAGTTTTAAAACATAAACGCGCCTACAAACGATATTATTTACACACCTAAATGCTAAAACTAAAAACTATACAAAATATCAACAAGTAGTTTTTGAACTACTGGTAAAAAGTTTACAAGTCGAAACTGTCAGTTACGCCCGTAATCGGCGGCAAGAGAAGAAAAACTTCAAATCGACCGTGCGCGAAAACTGACAGACGACTTGTAAACAAAGAGCTATCAAACGAGGGCCGACGCTCGCCCACGTCATCGTGTTCATCCCGAAACACGTCAGACGCCGACGAACATCGGAAACACACGGATCGGCTCGGAAAAAGGGCTCGACGGCGCAGTTGGTAGGCAACCAACGCCGTCAAAGACGAGGTCGGGGTTCGAACTCGACCCTGACAAAAAATTAAAAAAAAGACCTGACGATAGCCTTAACAGGCCGACTGCGCAAAGCAGCGGTCACCGTCCTGCCGCGACAAAAAAAGCGCGCTTCGGGACAAAAATTTTGCCCCGGCTCAATCCCAGCGGAATGACGCAACATGGGCCAGGTCTGAGGCCTATGGCAGCTCGATAACCTGACCACATGTTGGTTGCGTCAATTCCGAATAACCTAAATATCTACAAACTAACACTAAGATATAACATCAATCTGGCCAGACATACATTCACACACAAAAACACAAAAAAGGCGTATGAAGTAGTAAACTTAGTGACAATCAAAAGAAAAAAAGATGCCAAAAGGTGAATCTAAGCCAAATGATGAGAAGAAAAGTTGGAACACGTTTGCCTGATGGCTTTTAGAATTTAGAAAAATAGTGTTCCAGGGGAACAGGGAAAAGAGGGTCTATTTCAAAATATCCTTTACATGATATGAACGCTCGTGCGGGGAATCTGGATAAACACGAAAAGATATATTCGGGGACTATTCCAACGACCGCGTCTTAGTATGGACAATTGAAGGCACCAAAGATACGTCACACGATTACCGCAACTGTCGGCCAACCCACGGCATACAGTCTTGGCTACTCGTGGACAGCACCCAGTGTACACTTCTTTGCATACAAGAGGCTCGTAAATAGCCCCACGAGTTTTGCAGGCGGGTAAAAAAACTAGGCAAGGAAAAACAAGTAAAGGGGAAAAAAAATAGGGGAAGACCGGAAAATAAACGAAATTTACAGATAAATTTATGTTACGGGCGCCATTTGTAGCGTTAAAAAAGAAAGCTAGCTAACCTGTGGTCGACGACCACAGG